>CM035771.1:60488670-60898670 GCA_020466155.1 Pachypeltis micranthus | reverse complement strand
CTGCTGTTATGGTATAGTACTTTATAACCCAGCACCCCAAGACCTGCTCTTAACTATCCAAGGTTCTTGAATGCAATGTCAATATTTTCAACCCCCCAGGCGCACCAGTGGCCCCCGCGTCTGCGGCTGCTGACTGGTGGGCCATTGAGACCTTCATGCCAGCCGCAGCACCTCCAGGCATCGAGACCCCTGACCCACCCGAGGCAGAGCCCCCCCCCTCCACTTGCCAACAGCTTCTCCACATCCATCCCTGCGTCTGGATTGGTGTCCTGACGGTTCTGACATCCACCCTGCTGAATCCATGATAGAGGCAGAAACCTGTCCTCTCCACCAGCAAGAATTGAGACTCAGGGATGGAGGCCACTAGATATAGCCCCCTTTCCCCTTGCTTGCTTCCCAGAACTTTCCAGCGCTACACCCTGAGGCTAGTGTTCTGAGCGCCAATCAGCCCCAAACAGTCTTGGATGTCGTTCACCGGGTTAGAGATGAATGTACCAATCCTCTTGTAGCTCTCCAGATGGCCAGGGTCGCAAGTCCTCAGAAGGCCATTCTCACATAGGGGGGCATCGTGCGATGCTCTGTGTGAGCCAGTCTTTCGACAGCTCATCCACACTGCTCACGACTAGCCCACCATTCCACAGGTAGTGCTCGCAGAAGTGCACTGCCAGCTTCTCTGGATTGAGGCCACGAATTTCCACCATATTGTGGCGCATAATCTTGTCGGCAGTGTTCTGTGTCAGAAGGCTGGTGGGGTATTCTTCATAGACCACCGCCATCTTAACGTTCCTCATTGCTCAACTATACAGGGGCTCTACCCTCCTTCTTTTCTCCTTATTGCAAGGGGAGGGAGTTCCTTTCTGATCCTGGGGACGCTTGGCCCTTGCTTCCCTGCTAGCAGGTGCTGGAGTGCCACCTCCTTCTCTCACTTTTCCGCTTCCTCCTCTTGAGAAACTCCTCTCTGTTGGTGTGTCATAACACCCCAAACCTCGTCCGGAAGTCTCTCAAATGAGGGGCATGGCAGTGGCTTGTGTGGGTACCACCCCAACTCCCCCGTCAGTGCCCTCTTCTTTTTCCAGCACAGCCATTGAGTCAATTACTGACTGGATATCATCGGATTTCTCCAAGATTGAGGTGTCCTCAACATTTTTGAAATTTTTTCGAAATTGGTTGTCGGGGCCTCCCTTTTCAGGAAGTTGTGCTGCTTGAGTGCTTGTGAGGTCCTGAAAAGGGCCGACGAAATATTGTTGTTGTGTGTGTGTGTTGGTTGTGTCTGTCGGTTGAGAGTGCGTGAGGTGAGGAACGGATTTCTCGGGCGTCGGTAGGTCGAAGGGCTCGGTTGAGCGGTAGCTCCTCTCGGTGAGGGATCCGGTTGGATCGTCGCTCCTTCAGTCGGAGACGCGAGATGCGGGATTCGGTTGTGTCAGTTTGTTCGGTCGAGCAGCGGGCGAGGGACGAGTTCCCCAGGCGTCGAAGCGTCGTTTGAAGGGCTCGGTTGAGCGTAGCTCCTCTCGGTGAGGGATTCGGTTGAATCGTCGCTCCTTCTTCTTCTAACGCGAGAGGGTGGACTCATTGTCCCCGCTGGAGCCGCTGAAGGTGGTCGGTCGTTGTCAGAGAGTGTGGACTGTGTAAGGGCGGAAGATTGAATGAATTGAATAGAATGATCGTTTTTCTTTTTTTTTTTTTTTTTTTTTTTTTTTTCGGACGCTTCCGGGGAGGGGAAATCTTCAAAAGACACCCAAGTGGGTAGTGTCGGATTTTTACCGACTAAAACCCCTCCCCCGCGGTTGCCAACCCGGAGGTTCTAAACCAGAAAGGATAGGAGGCCGTCCTGCAGATGCAGAGGGGACTCATGCGCGATTGCGAAACTAGGAGGCAGGGACGGGTCAGCGTGGGATGAGGGAACAAGGCCTGCGAACAATGTCGGAGGCAGTGGGGGTGTGCTGTGTAAGGCAGCTGATGGAGGGGTTGGGATGCTGAGCCACCGAGTTACGAAGGTTGAGGGCGTAAGTCGAGGCAGCCTCGCTGAGGGAGGGGAGGCCGGCTTCCTTTCGGAGCTGTCGATTTCTGATATACCAGGGGGAACCAAGGACCCCTCTGAGGGCCTTCATGTAGGTGCCCTCAAGTTGTTTGAGGGCTGTGGCAGTTCCCCAGACAGTAATGGCGTAGGTGCTTATGCTTCTGATGATGGCATTGAAGGCGCGGATTTTCGTTTGTTTCGAGACCTTTCTGTTATTAAAGAAGGGTTTAAGAGCCGTAAAGGCTCCGTTGACCTTGCCACGAACGGCACGAACTTGGCTATGCCAGTTGAGCTTTCTGTCGAAGATCACTCCGAGGTATTTTGCCTTTGTGCTCCAGGGAATTGAGTGGTTACCAACTAGTATGTTGGGGGGAGGAATATTCCGCCGGGAGAAGAACACCGCTTCAGATTTGGCTTCATTGAGGCGGAGGCCCCATTTTTGGTACCAACTGAGCAGGGGGGGAATGAACTTGTTCATGACAGTTGCACAGTGCAGCTTGGTTTTGGAGGTGTAGAGGAGGGCTACGTCGTCTGCGTATTGTGCTGTGACGATTTTCCTGTGGATAGGAATGTCATGACAGAAGATGTTGAAGAGGGCGGGGGAGAGTTTCGAGCCCTGGGGAACGCCAGCTGTGATGTGGTGGACAGTGGATAGCATTTTTCCAACTCTTACCCTGTAGGTTCTGTTTGATAGGAAGGAACGAATCAGGCCAATGAGGGATGGGGGGCAGTGTAGTAGGATGAGTTTGTAAATCAACCCCTCATGCCAGACTCTGTCAAAGGCTTGCTGGGCATCAAGGAGGAGCATGGAGGTGTGTCGGCGTTTGTTCCGGTTTTCAGCGATGAACTCAGTCACTCTGAGGAGTTGGTGGCAAGTTCCGTGGCGGCTTCTAAAACCGTGTTGGAAGTTTGGGAGGACTTCGTTGGTATGGATGAATTCATTTAGGCGGGTCAGAATGATGGCCTCAGCAACTTTGCTCAGTGTGCAGAGAAGGCTTATGGGTCTGTAGCTGGAGGGTTTGTTGAGGGGTTTACCTGCCTTGGGGATGCAGATAATTGTGGCCTCCTTCCATACCTCAGGGAAGTATTGGAGGCGCATGGAGGCGTTAATGATATTGCAGAGGGCTACCAAATGGATCCTGGTGAGCGATTTTAGAACCCCATTTGTGATGCCATCGATGCCTGGGGCCTTGTTTTTGTTAAGGCCTTTGATGGTGTCGCTGATCTCTTTGGGGGTGGTTGGTTTGAAAGAGGAAGGGTGGCCTTGTGGGAAGCTGTGTACAAGGTGGTTGACCTCGTTGTGGAAACTGGTGTGGTCCTCATGGGCGGGGAAGGGGTAGCACTGGTCCTTGAGAGCGTTTGCAAACACGTCTGCCTTGTCACTTTCAGCGGAGTATGCACTGTTGTTGTGGATAAGTGGCGGTGGGTGGGGCTGTCTATTTCTTAGGGATTTGACGATCTTCCAGCACCGCTTTGGGTTTAGTTCAGCCTCAGCGATATATTTTTCAAAGCTGGCATCCCTTATGGTTTGGAGGGCAGCATTTATCTCACGCTTCAGGGCATTGAGCCGTGGTCGTAGGGATGGGAGTTTGGTGCGTTGGAGCAACCTGCGCAGGCGGTTTTTCCTCCGGATCAGAGATTTGATGTCTGGTGGGAGGCGGGGCTTTGATTGGGCAGCTGGGGAGGTGATTGTGGAGAGCCGAACCTTTTCCTGGATGTCCTGAGTAAGGTTTGTCACAGCGGAGTCGACTTCCTCTCGAGCGGGGAGTACGACATTTGAGAGTGGATTTTTCCAGATGGAATCGCAGGGAGAGCCAGTCAATTTTTCGACAGGTGAGAGGGGTTGTGTCAGGCTGGCCTGGGATTTCCATAATGACGGGATAGTGATCGGAGTCGAGGGAGGACAGGGTCCAGGGGTCTTTCTCGAGCGTGATGTTCTTTGTAAGGAAGACATCGAGGATGTCGGAGTTTTTGTTTGGGTCTGTAGGGTGGAAGGTACGGGCGTCTACGGAGAAGTTATGGTGACGCAACAGGCGGAGCAGGGAGGAACCTTTGGCATTGGTGGCTCGGCATCCCCAGGACTGGTGTTTGGCATTGAAATCGCCAGCAAGCACAGTTGGGTGGGATGAGCAAAGGAGGGAATGATTTCGTCTAAATTGTTGGTGTTAGGCGGAGAGTAGCAGGACACAACTCGGAGTGGTCCTCTGTTTATAAAGATTTCAACACCGCAGGCCTCGAGAGAGGGTGTAGGGGTGCTGATGGCTCGATGTCTGAGGGAGTTGCGGACCAGGATGGCCACACCACCCCCAGGTCTGGACCCTGGGCGGTCACTTCTATACACAGAGAAGTTTGGGATGAAGAGCTTGTTGGAGGGCTGGGCGTGAGTTTCGGTGATGCATGCCACATCTACCGATAGCTCTTGCAAGAGGTCACTGAGCTCGGCGACCTTGTTGCGCTGGTTTGCTAGGATTCCGTTTGCATTCCAGTTGAGAACAATTGTCCTCCTATGGGCTGGCAGAGAGCATGCCCTGGAGGAGGAGGACAGCCTGGGAGAGGCAGTTTGCGATGTCTCGCAGGGATCGGTCCCGGTCCTCAGGGGAGATAGTTGGCGGGGTGGGTGGGACAGTGTTGCCTGGGGTATTGGCAGTGCTTGGGGGGGCTGGGGGGGAGGGTCTGCGGTTGTTTGTGGCAGGCGGGTTTTGAGGGGAACTGTGCCGGGGGTTTGTCGCTGCTGCCCTGGCATAAAATAGGGCGGGGGAGACCAGTGTGGCTGGTGTTGGTGCTGGGCGGGGGCTGTGTGGCATCAGGTTGTGGGAGGGGTGTGGGTCCTGGCTTTCTGCCAGCGGAAGGCCTTTTTGGGGCTTTGGGACAGCCCTGTATGTGGCCCTGTGGGGACCTTTGCAGTGTGCACACGTAGGGTCGATGTGTGTCTGGTCCTTTATTGGGCATGTGGAAGTGGCATGGGGCCGGCACAGAAGGCACAGACCCACTTTGCTCGGCAATAGTTTGCCGTGTGCCTGTAATTTAGGCAGCGAAGGCATTGGGGATGGTCTTGGGTCGACGTTTATTTTCGACCTTGACCGTCAAGCCATCAAAGGTGGTGAGATGAAAATGGAGCGGGCGCTTGGAGATTTGGCATCCAAGCGGACGAGGACGAGTGGCCAGATTTTGTCGCCAGTTTTCATTCGGTATACCGATTTGACTGGGAGCTTCCGGTTTTCCAACCCTTCTTGGAGGGTTTTCAGGGGGTAGCCTACTGGGATGTGTCTGATTACCACTTCCAGGTCACGGTCTTGGCGGACCTGGTGGGTAGTGTATTCTATTTTTTCCGCTTCGAGCCTTTTGGTCAGGCGGCGGAAATCCTCAACCGAGTTGAGGTAGAGCCTTAGGCCTGCCTGCGTATTAATGCAGCGGCGGTGAGTTATGCCTTCCGCGCCGAGGTAGGCATGTATCTTGGGCCAACGTTCTGCCTGTTTGAGGATGATTGGCGGTGGATGGGGGGCCTTAGTGTCTTCCTCCTCCTCAGAGTCGGACTCCGAGGCAGGGGACAGGATCCTGTTTGGACGTGGTCTTTTGTCCGTCGTTGCAGGCACTGTTTCGTTTAGAACCGAGAGTGTGGGAAGCTCAGGAGAGGTGGTCCTGGATGGTGGGGCACGTTTCCTGTTAGGGAGAGGTGCGTCGTCCGAGGGGGCAGGGGCTGTGTCCATTATGTTTGGGACAACAGTTGGTGGAGGCTCGTCTTGAACGAGGGAAAGAGCTGCCGTAAGTTCGGCGATATTGGCCTCCAGGCAGGCCATTTGGGCTGCAAGACTCGCTTGCGATGCTGCAATACTCGCTTGCGATGCGAGGGCCTGTTGGAGGGCCGACTGGAGGTCCGAGCGGGTTGGGGTCATTGAGGGAGGTGGAGGAGATGTGGGGGAGGGTGCCTGTCGTTGTCTGGGGACAGCGAGCTGGGTGGTGGGGCCACAAGGGGCGGATGAGGTGGAGGGGCGTGGGGAGTCCTCCATGGCGACGAATCGCACACGGGGGAGCTCGGTTCTAGTTATTGTTCACCGAGGCTTACGGCGTAGCAGTAAGCCAGGTTTCTACTACTGTTCAAACGAGGGAGGATTTCCGTGAGCACGAAAATCGGGCAGAACTGTTAGATCGAAGGACAGCGGGAGCGCTGAGGGCGATGTTAACGGGAGGAAACGAAACGACGTACCTGATTGTAGAAGAAGTGGCGGAGATCGGCGAGAGGAGGCTTTTGTTGTGGAGAGTGGCGGCTGGCCGCCACATTGGTGTCCATACATTGGTCCCACCAGTAAGCTAAACAGTCGTCACAAGCAGACTACATTACAATGTGGTGTCGCCTGGTGCCCCAAGTGGGTCGTTAGCGATACACATGTTTATACACCCTGTACCATGCAGGCTTGGCACGAGAACCCTACACCTTGACTTGGGTGTTCCAATTTCTGTTAGCCAACTCAGTCGTCAGTGAGCGTTTCCCAGGGGACACTGCGTGGAAGTCAGGATTGGTTCGTCCTCCCACATACAACACAATATAAGTTGTAAAGCTAGTTCTTGGATGATTTATGATAATTTACTGATCAGAGGGAGAAAGCTGTCGATTTTGCTAGCAAACCCGGAATTTGAAAAACCCTTCACGGTTCCGGAATTCTTCATGGTTAAAAACAAGAAAATGATAACGTTCTAGAAATTCTTCGTACCCTAAGTAAAAACACGAGTAGAGATATCGGCAAACAGGCTGATTGAAATACTGTAATTTTGTAAAATACTGAATGTTCGGGAAACGTTTGTATGAATATTAATAAAAAGTGGTTTGACGTAGATTTGGACCTACAGTCCTGCATTAGCAACAGGTAAACTCAGAAAAAGGATGTCATTTGGAAGAGAACCTATAAACGGAATGAATCGATTACGATGTGCATCGATAGTTCGACCTTCAGAGGCTCAACTTAATTTAGTGTTAGACAATAATTATTCCGAAATCAATTTTTAAAATGAAGAAAACTGTAAATGGCTTTAGAGCGAAATTCGGATGTAGACATTTATCAATGGTTAAACAAACATCCCCAAATGATAAAAAAATTGATTGAAGTCTACCTTCTTCAGATGGCCATGAAAAGGAACACGCATGCGTAGTTGACAAGACGGCAATGCAGGAGAGTATCGATTTTTGCAATACTCCAGTACGCTCATACCCTTGGTGTTTAACGTTCGTCGCCCTGTGACCGCTGGCGGATTTCGTAATTTAGGACCGGGAAAACCAAAAGAAGCGATGTCTTCGGTGCCTGCGTGAATAGGATATCCGTGCGTCACAGTGCCAATTTTGACCGGTTTGGTGAATTAGTGCGGCAAAATGACCAAGGACAGATTAGCAGCTCTCAAAGCCGTAAGTTAACAGTTTCACAAGTTATGGCCTATGTAAATTTGTGTACGTTATGCTAGTTAGTGGTCGAATTACTTGTGCTTGAGTTAAGATTCAAATTTTATCAGAATCTTCAATGTTGAGCTTGTAGTGTTCATGATTTGTCTAGCAAATCTTAGACCAGTCTCCGGTGGCTATTTGCCCCGCCCTACGCTCATCATCTTCCGTGTGCCCTTCGTCAAATTATTTAGTTTTAACAAGAGAAGGCGTCTTTTGAAGTGGTTATATTCTACCCTTGGCAATCGACAGGTCGAGGTGAATGTCCACCTCGTTCGTCAACTGTACCGAAGGTCTCAGACAGTGGTACGCTTCGTGATTTAACTTTCATAGTTACCATGTCGAGTTTGGTGGGACTCAGTGAGGATTTCCCGTGTGTCTACTGATATTCCTCATTTACCGACAACATTACGTTGTTTTGATTTTAAATTAGCCGGATAGGTATGGCGTTCTTTGATCCGGGTTTGGGTTGTTGTGAGTCATTCAGGTGGGGGAAAATGAATCATCGCTTATCTTCATCAGTCGATTGATAAGACGTCGGGGTCTTCGTAACCGGTTGCTGAGATCGGCGGGAGGGTCCTCGTGACAGAACATTGCTAGTTTCCAATGACTGAATGAAAAGTGAGATCTATCTTTCTGATACAGCATCACGTCCCTGAAATGAGTTGCAGCATCATTACTGCAGCACAAACTAACTACTGAATGATGTCGTACTTAATTAGTTGAAACTCTAACAACATACAACAATTACATATTCTCATATCTGATGCCGCAAATCACACAACTTTCGATGAAACATGCTACACCTTCATGTAGCGCTTTTGTTTGAGTGTTTGAGAAATAGTTATAAAAATCAAAATGCGTACATTGCTGGTGCACAGTCCGCCAGTTTGATCCATTTCGGTCATGAAAAACAATTTTTTCTCAAAAATGGCTCTAGCCATTTCAATTATTGTGTGAATGGAACGGAACTCAACTGATTGAAGTGAACCACTGAACTTATAAAATTCTAGTGAATATGACGAGAGCAGCATAATTAATAATCAAATATTTGTACAAAAATAGATTATAGTACTGTGAGATAAAACTGCTCATGTATCTAATCTGCTATTATGACACTAGCGCTCTCACGAAAATGAAGTAGGTGAAATAATTGGGAACAGTCCGTGACACACAGTCGTTTCATTTACCTACTATTTTCTCAGCGTTTTCTCTACAACTCCAGGAAAATTAATACGAACCACTCAAAAAAAAAATCGGGTTGACAATGAATTATAATTATCCATACATTGATCATTATTAAGTGACTTAAGTTCGTGACATTAGTAGGAACAACCCAATCAATTCCGGAACTGTAAGCACTACCACAGTGCTGCACTATGTGAGTAGGACGTTATCTAACAGTTTCATATAAACTGAGTGAAATAGATTGATTGTATTAGCTTGTAGAGTAATACAAATCTCAGGATGAGCTGCTAGTTATGTGATATTTTACAGCAATTATTTGTCAGAGAAAGCATAATGATGGATATAGATGTCGACAAGTTAACAACAGCATCCTTTGAGTTTGACCCAAACCCTTGATGGCGTCGGCGAAAAAGAAAAAGTAATACGTTTGTCAGACACCTTGCATTTAAAGAGTGGCTTTTTTTTTGAGAAAATTCTATAAACGTTTTACGTTCGAAACATCCCACTTTTTGGTGTTTTTGGTTTATTTGTTCATCGGTTAGTCAGCGAAATAGTTATCGATTGTTTGATCGACGAACTGCGTTAACTGAAAACGTTTTATAGCATCAACGTTTTTGCGAACTGGGCGAAACGGTCATAAGGTTGATTATTAGCAGTAAGTTCTGGAAGGTTTGACTGCTCATTCAGTAACCGTCTCCACTGCTGAAACTACAATGGTGGAGAACTCAGGCACAACCCAGTTCTCGGATAGTAAAGCAATTGGGTTAAGTCCGCCAGTAGGCAAATTACTCAAGTTAACGTACCTGTTAGGTGAGTCCGTCTCCTCTGGCTGGTGAGTTACTGGCAAGCGCTTTCGATGTAATGTGTGCTTATTGCCTTATTATACCCGAACAAAATTTGAATTTGAGGGGATTTGGTTTGATCGTTTCCCCTAAAAACCATTCTAAAATCGATTACATCGAAAATTTTGGTAATTTATTCTGCTGCTCTCGTCATTTTCCCACAAATGGGAATTTTATGGAATAGTTTCCGTATTGGGAGTTATCAATAAAAAAATTTAATCAATAGAGCTGATTCAAGTTTTCTAAAAATCGTTCACAGACACACATACAGGTCTGTTTCCTTATTTGATGACCGTTCCTTAACCCTCGACGAGGGTTATATCAGTCATGGAAGTTGCAGTTTCGCTAATATGCAAGAGGCCGGCCTCTGCAGCATCCACCAAACTCAGACCTGCGGAGGTACGGTAGGTCGTTAGCCAGTCTCCCGGTAGAGAGCTGTTGCCTGTGTGTTACTGTGCGGAGGTGACCACCCGTACTGTCGAGAAGTTCTTTAATCTGGTTTCCCACCTGATCTAACTATTTACTTGGGTGGCAAGTTTCAAAAGGACAGATCAACTATGACCACTTTTCTTAGCCATCACCTTCTTCGCCAACTCTGCAAAATGGTTATAGGCTTGCTTTGTCAACGCTGTTAAGTTCGTTTACCCTCCCAAGAACCGTCACTCACTGTTGTAGAAACCACAGGGGAGCAGCACGTGGTTTCTTGTTACCTTCGCACTGGAGACGTAAGATGTGCATGATGGAGAATCTTTAAGAGAAAAGAAGTGAATCCGCACATTGAAGTCACTGTGTACTTTGAGGAACTGACTCGTACATTGGTCTGGTCTATTCTTGAAAGACGTCCACGGATGTTGAGGAAGAACTCATAAGTTTCACGGTCCTTTGATGAGGATTCCCATTTCGCTTGCCATTTCTCTAACGCCCATTCGTCGATTGCAGCAAGTTTTCGTTCTGTGGGGAGATCTGCACGGATTTCAGCTCAAAGTGGGGGAAGTTCCCGTTTCACTTTCCACTTGTCAACCACGCACTCAATGGCCAAATCAACTGGTAACTGACCAGTGATCACCGGGAGTGTTTTGTGTAGATACAAACTTATAGGCCTTGGTGATCCACAGGAGCGCAGCTCTTTGGTATTGGGCCAATACTCTATTTTGATTGACTGTTAGTCTGCTATCCCAGACAATGATGCAGTAGATCACCAACATGCAGTTCACCGTCCAGTACTCTATATACGCCTTGCCCACCCCATCCAGGGTTGGGGATCCCCACAATGGTGATCTGGCGTTTGCATGAGCATAGACTATACAGGGCCATCCTGATAGTCCTGCTAGAGCCTGCATGAGTGGTTGAAGGCTGTTGGCAACTGGTGCACCAAATTGCCTGTAAAATGATAAAACTACGAGCTCAAAGCCAACGGCTCGGATGAGCACAGCGACGAAGTGCTGGCTGTTCAGGTTGGTGAGTGCTAGCATGTCCATGGACGGGTTCACCCTGCAGTCGGGGGTCCAGAATTCCGCTGACGTATTCCCTGCGTGTCGTATGAGCCGACTAAAAGGGACAGCCGGGTGGGCCCAGCTTGAAAGACAACCTCACCTCTATGAGGTCCCCGCAGGATTACATCCAACGAGGCTTAACTGTGGCTGGGCGTCACAGTGTACTCTGTCGCCACACTGTGCTCACCGTGCAGTAGGGGGTCCAGAATTCCACTGCCGTACTCCCTGCGTGTTCGTATAAGCCGGACTAAAAGGGACACAACTTACACTTCATTCACATACATGACACACTGGGAACCCCTCCCCTTAGCTGGGACCGCAGACCACCCCCCCCGCAGGAAGGGGGACAGAATTCTCCTGCCGTATCCTCTGCGTGGTCGTTAAATCCGGCCTTAAAGGGGCTTAAAGCTCACGACACTGACATACACAACATATTCCAGATACTAAATACACTGCAACGGCTTGCGTAGCAGAACACATACACTTGAAACACTCATAATGAGCGAAAGACAGTCCTGGAAGTAGCTCACTAACACCTACGAGCGATCCCCTATATAGGTGCGGCCTTCGGAATGAGGAGGGGGAAAAACCAGGTTTGAGCGTTCCTGGGGCGGCTGATAGCGTGTGTCCCGCTCACCACATCACCAGTGGCCGAGGGCTGACACTGAGCAGCAGCTGAAAAATCCCTCATGCGTCTTAGTCCCGGTGGGTGGCCGGACTGGCAGCTGCGGCGCATGTGGGGGCCTCCCTTTGACCCTCAACGGACCAGCGAAAGGGGCTAGAATCAATATGCCTGAGGAGCTTCCAGGACACTGCCTCGAGCACCTCTCGCTCATACCACTAACACACACACCAAATGAACTCACAAGGATACAGTACACCAGTCCGCTTCTTTTTTTTCTCTCCCCATATTAGTAAAAACATGACAAAGTCAACTAAATCTTCAGCAGGTAATAAAAACGCCACCTGCGCCTCTTCCTCGGGCTCGCCAAGCTCGACCCCTCCCTCTTCGGACGATGAGCAACCTACTCGTCGTCCAAACAAACAAGGGCGGAAAGAACCGGGCAAACCGCGTTCATCTCCCCTTCTCCCCTAGTAGCCGGGCAACCCGGCTACTACAAGCACACGACACAGCGTGGACCCTAAACTGTCGGACATGGAGCAAATTTGCGCATACGTCCAAATCATCCACGGCCAGCTGGCACGGATGAGGGCCAACGCGACAGGACCTATGCGGGACCTCGTAACTAGTTGCCTCTTCGAAATTTCGAAGCTGGCTATAAAGCTAATGCCCCCAACGACATCGCCCCTGCCACTCCCCTGCGGAAACTGTGGCGGCTGTCGTGAGGGAAGAGCTGCGTGGGGCAATTGCCCAGCAGCCAGTGCCACCAGCCCCCAAACTCGAGGAGCAACAACGAGCCAGGGTAGTACCCCAGGCCCTCATATGCGGCAGTAGCCGCTACTGCGCCTTCCTCCCCTCATGGAGCTGAGGCGGAATGGCAGCCTGCCAGGGCCAGGAAGCGCAGAGGGAAGCAGAAACAGGCCCCAACTAAGCAGGAAGTGCAGGCCGAGGGCAGCATGCCTATGCCTCCGCCCAAAAACAAGGGCAAAAATAAAAATAAAAACCAAAATAAAAAGCCTCCACCGCTTGCCAAACTCCCTCCTAAAAACCCACGACAAAACGTGGTAGTGGTTAGGCGGACATGTGAGGAAGGAGAGGCTGGTCCCTCCAACCCTGACGCAATGGAAGCGCTTATGCGGGGTGTCCCTGCTACGGACCTCCAAGCTCTAAGTGTCCGAGTGCTGGACATCCGCACCGCAGTAGGAGGTGGCGCCGTCATTGTGACGGAAACGCCAGAAATGGCCAAGGCGCTCACGAGCCACATTTCCACAAAAAAGGAGTTGAAGCTCCAAGCGTCAGCCCCTGGGTCGTTTCCCACGCCTGCTGCTGTGCGACGTGCGGACCGACCTTCAAAGAGGACTTGGCCCAACAAGTTGTTGAGCACAACCCTGCGTTAGGCTTGCAGCCGCAGGATGTCAGGCCTCTCTTCACCAAAAAGCGTGGCAGACAGAAGGATTGGGTGATTGAGGTATCACCCAGCCTGTACAAAAAACTAGAGGGGGCAAGGCACCTCCAAATAGCCTGGCAGCGGTGCGCCATCCAAAAGTACCAAGCCCCCACTCAGTGCTACAAATGCCAGCGCTATGGCCACCTGGCAGTGGCCTGTACAAGACCTGTCGTGTGCGCCTCATCTGAGTAAGGAATGCAAGCGTGATGCTCCCCCCAAGTGTGCCAATTGCGTCGAACGCAAAATCCAACAGGTCGCACACTCTACACGAGACGCACGCTGTACCATTCGTCAGCGAGCGATTGCCCTCCAGGAGTCACGAGTGGACTATGAATAGGTCAAACACAGTTCGAATCCTTCAGCACAACACAAATAAGAGTTGCCCAGTTATGGCTGAGTTGCTGCAAAATGCACTCAAGAAACGCTGCAGTGTCCTCGCCATACAGGAACCGTACATAGGATCCAAAACTCTTGGTCTGGGATCGCAGGCACGAGTGGTGGCTGGAGCAAGAACGGGAGCCAAGGCAGCAGTAGCCTGCATCGACCCGTCCATTGACATGCTCGCACTCACTCACCTGAACAGCCAGCACTTAGCCGCTGTGCTCATCCGAGCCGGTGGCTTTGAGCTGGTTGTAATATCATTTTACAGGCAATTTGGCGCACCAGTTGCCAACAGCCTTGAACCACTCGAGCGGGCTCTAGCAGGCCTATCAGGACGACCCTGCGTAGTCTGTGCTGATGCAACCGCCAGATCACCATTGTGGGGATCCCCAACCTTGGATGGGGCGGGCGAGGCGTATATAGAGCTGCTCACCAGGTACAACTTGGTTGTTGCCAACGACCCCATGACTGAGGCGACCTATGATGGTCCGGGAGGAAGGTCGTGTATAGACGTCACAGCCGTGTCCCACACCCTGCTACTCAAATTGCAGGGTTGGCGAGTCGTACCAGGTGCAACGCAGAGCGATCACATGGTTATTGACTTTGCCATTACGGATGACAACATCCTCTGCAAAGACACGCGTGAAAAGCGATTCCGCACAAAAAATGCTGACTGGCCGCAATTCTTTAGGGTACTGGAAGGTGAACTGCGTGCGCAGACACCGACCTAATAGTGCAAGCATCCACACCTGAAGAGGTGGACAGCAAAGTGGACACATTTACCACAGCACTGCACTCTGCTGGGCTCTCTGTACTTGGCCAACAGAAGCACAGGGCGATCAAAGTCCCATGGTGGACTGAGGAACTTAATCCCCTCAAGCAAAGTGCAAATAGAGCCAGAAGGATGTACCAAAACACTCGTGACCCTGAAGCCAGAGCAACACTCCGAACTGCCTTCATCCAAGAGAAGAAGGCCTTCCACCGCGCCATCAAACGAGCCAAACGACAAGGCTGGCGAAACTTTGTGGAAGCGGAGAGCTCTGAGAACCCCTGGGGCAGACACTACAAGTCCTCCATAGGAAAAGCAAATGTAGAGCAGGTCTTAGCTGCGATGCAAAATGAGTCAGGCTGGGCCTGCAGCATCGAACGTTCACTGGAAACCCTCCTTGAGAAGGCGTTCCCAGATGACCAAGTAGCTCGAGACACTGAAGCCCAGAGGGCAGCAAGGGAGCTGATCATGGACCCTCCGAACGAGCCCGACATCCCACTGTGGACAACAGGCGACCTCGGCAGGGCCCTTGCGACCTTAAAGCCCAACAAATCTCCTGGGCCAGATAAAATAGAAAGCAGTATGCTAAGGAAGGCTGAGCGAACGATCTCCAGCGGCCTCCTTAATTTATATAATGACTGTCTGCAGGTCGGACAGTTCCCCACTCAGTGGAAGACTGCGCGTGTTGTCACTCTTCAAAAGGGAGGCGACCGCAATCAGTCAGACCCGCGATCATGGAGACCACTCAGCCTTCTTTCCATATTAGGCAAAACACTAGAAATCTTGATGTTGCAGTCCCTCGAAGGAGTCTTTGGCCGCAACCTCACAGGCAGGCAATACGGGTGTACCAAAGGATGGTCCACGCAGGATGTCATTGTCGAGATTCGGCGTGTTTCCCTGCTGGCACCGGCTAAGTACGTCGTAGCAGTTCGGATTGACATCAGAGGAGCGTTTGACAACCTTTGGTGGCCAGCGCTCCTTAATGAGCTCAAAGGTAGGGGAATCCCCCGCAACCTGTACTCGCTCGTCAGAAGCTACCTGACAGACAGAACTGCTACGATCGAAAGTAGGCATGTCTCCGTCCGGAGAAAGATTGAGAAGGGGTGCCCACAGGGATCAGTCCTAGGACCAGCACTCTGGAATGCCTTCTTCGAAGGTCTTCTCAGGAAACTCATGGAGACTGACTGCGAGCCGTACGCCTATGTGGATGACTTGACTGTGCTGATCTTTGCAGAGTCAGCCCGCCAAATTGAAGAAAAAACCCACCACGTGCTCCGCACTGTCACCCAATGGTGCTAGCATGTCAAGATGCAGGTGGCTGAGGAAAAAACCCAGCTAATCCTCTTGAAGGGGAAAGTGAATAATCCACCCACAATACGCTTTGGCGGCCACAGGCTCCTTCTTGAAAAGCACGTCAAGTATTTAGGAGTGAATATAGGTGAGAGGTGGGGTTTCAACCAACACCTCCAGTCCCTTAAAGGCACTACCATTGCAAGGTTTGCCTCACTGCGTGCCATTACTAAGGCCACTTGGGGTGTGTGTTACCACGACACCATCCTCATGTATAAGGCCATCTATTTAGGTGTGATTGGCTACTGCCCTGTTGTCTGGGGTAGCAAACTAACAGTCAATCAAAAGAGAGTATTGGCCCAATCCCAGAGAGCCGCGCTCATGTGGATCACCAAGGCCTACAAGACTGTATCAACGGAAGCACTCCAGGTGATCACTGGTCAGTTACCAGTTGATTTGGCTGTTGAGTGCATGATTGACAAGTGGAGAGTGAAACGGGAGCTTCCCCCGCTTTGGGCTGAACTCCGTGCGGATCTCACCACAGAACAGAAACTTGCCGCCATCGATGAATGGGCTCTACAGAAATGGCAAGCGAGATGGGAATCCTCGTCAAAGGGACGTGATACGTATGAGTTCTTCCCCAACATCCGTGAACGTCTTTCTAGAAAATGGGTTGAGCCAGACCACTGGACGAGCCAGTTCCTCACGGGACATGGTGACTTCAATGCGCGGCTCCACTCCTTTTCTCTGAAAGACTCTCCATTATGCACGTCTTGTGCCTCCAGTGCGGAGGAAACAAGAAACCATGTGCTGCTCCACTGTAGTTTCTACAACAGTGAGCGACGGTTGTTGGGTGGGCAAACGAACTTAGCAGCATTAACTGCTACAAAGGAAGCCTACAACCATTTTGCAAAGTTCGCAAAGAAGGTAATGGCTAAGAAACGTGGTCATAGTTGATCTGTCCTTTTGAAACTTGCCACCCAAGTATAAAGTAAGATCAGGTAGGGAACCAGATTATGAACTACTCCCAGATGGTACGGGATTCCTCAGGTGGTCACCTCCGCGCGGTAACACACGGGCAACAGCTCTCTACGGTGAGACTGGCTAACGACCAAATACCTGCCGTACCTCCACAGGTCTGAGTTCGGTGGATGCTGCAGGGGCCGGCCTCTTGCATATTAGCGAAACCGCAACTTCTATGACTGATATAACCCTCGTCGAGGGTTTAGGTACAGTCATCAAATAAAGAAACAGACCTGTCCATGGACGGGTCAATGTAGGCCACTGCTGCCTTGGCTCCCGTTCTTGCTCCAGCCACCACCCATCCTGTGTATAGTTCCTGTATGGCGAGAACACTGCTGCGTTCCTTGAGTGCACTTTGCAGCAATTCAGCCATAACCGGGAACTCTTATTTGTGTTGCGCTGTGAAGGATTTGGACTGTTTTTGACCTATACATAATTCACTCGTGACTCCTGGAGGGCAATTGCTCTCTGACAATGGTTCTGTGCTAAGATGTGTGTGCGGCAGCAAGCCTAACTCAGGATTGTCCTCAACAACTTGTTGGGCCAGGTCCTCTTTTTGTAGGTCGGTCCGTACGTCGCACAATAGCAGGCGTGGGAAGAAACCCAGAGGGGCTGATGCTAGTAGCTTCAACTCCTCCTTCGTTGAAAAAGGCTTGTAAGTGCCTTAGCCATTTCCAGAGTTTCTGTCACGATGACGGCGCCACCTCCCAAAGCAGTGCAGAGGTCTGTAGCAGGGACACCCCTGCTACATCAGCGCTTCCATTGCATCAGGGGTGGAGGGGCGAGCTTCTCCTTCTTCACACTAACTACTACCGCGTTTTGTCGTTGGTTTTAAGGGGGGAGTTCGTTAAGGGATGCAGCCCTCAGCCTGCATGTCCTATTTTTTTGGGGCCCTTTTCTTTTTTTTCCCTGTGCTTCGTAGCCCTGGCAGTCTGCCATTCGGCCTTGGCTCGATAAGGGAGTGAGGAGGGCTCATTAGCGGCTACTGCTGCATATGCCTGGGGTACTCCCCTGGGTCAGAAGAGCTCCTCGAGCTTGGGGGGGGGGGGGCTGGTGGCACAGGCTGCTGGACAATTGCCCTCTGCAGCTCTTCTCTCACGACAGCTGCGATGATTTCCCACAGTGGGGTAATGGCAGGGGGCGATGTCGTTGGGGGGGCATGTGCTTTGATGGCGAGCTTCTATATTTCTAAGAGGCAGTGGGTGATGGGGTCACGCATTGGTCCCGTTGCGTATTCCCTGCGTGTCGTATGAGCCGACTAAAAGGGACAGCCGGGTGGGCCCAGCTTGAAAGACAACCTCACCTCTATGAGGTCCCCGCAGGATTACATCCAACGAGGCTTAACTGTGGCTGGGCGTCACAGTGTACTCTGTCGCCACACTGTGCTCACCCTGCAGTAGGGGGTCCAGAATTCCACTGCCGTACTCCCTGCGTGTTCGTATAAGCCGGACTGAAAGGGACACAACTTACACTTCATTCACATACATGACACACTGGGAACCCCCTACCTTTAGCTGGGATCGCAGAACACACCCCCGCAGGAAGGGGTACAGAATTCTCCTGCCGTATCCTCTGCGTGGTCGTTAAAACCGGCCTTAAAGGGGCTTAAAGCTCACGACACTGACATACACAACATATTCCAGATACTAAATACACTGCAACGGCTTGCGTGGCAGAACACACTCACTTGAAACACTCATAATGAGCGAAAGACAGTCCTGGAAGTAGCTCACTAACACCTTTGAGCGATCCCCTATATAGGTGCGGCCTTCGGAATGAGGAGGGAAAAACCAGGTTTGAGCGTTCCTGGGGCGGCTGATAGCGTGTGTCCCGCTCACCACATCACTAGTGGCCGAGGGCTGACTCTGAACAGCAGCCGAAAAATCCCTCATGCCTCTTAGTCCCGGTGGGTGGCGGACTGGCAGCTGCGGCGCATGTGGGGGCCTCCCTTTGACCCTCAACGGACCAGCGAAAGGGGCTAGAATCAATATGCCTGAGGGGAGCTTCCAGGACACAGCCTCGAGCACCTCTCGCTCATACCACGAACACACACAACAAATGAACTCACAAGGATACACTACACCAGTCCGCTTCTTTAATCACCCCCAAATAAGTAAAAACATGACAAAGTCAACTAAAACTTCAGCAGGTAATAAAAACGCCACCTGCGCCTCTTCCTCAGGCTCGCCAAGCTCGACCCCTCCCTCTTCGGACGATGAGCAACCTACTGTCGTCCAAACAAACAAGGGCGGAAAGAACCGGGCAAACCGCGTTCATCTCCCCTTCTCCCCTAGTAGCCAGGGCAACCCGGCTACTACAAGCACACGACACAGCGTGGACCCTAAACTGTCGGACATGGAGCAAATTTGCGCATACGTCCAAATCATCCACGGCCAGCTGGCACGGATGAGGGCCAACGCGACAGGACCTATGCGGGACCTCGTAACTAGTTGCCTCTTCGAAATTTCGAAGCTGGCTATAAAAGCTAATGCCCCCCCACCGACATCGCCCCCTGCCACTCCCCCCCTGCGGGAAACTGTGGCGGCTGTCGTGAGGGAAGAGCTGCGTAGGGCAATTGCCCAGCAGCCAGTGCCACCAGCCCCCCAAACTCGAGGAGCAACAACGACCCAGGGTAGTACCCCAGGCCCCTCATATGCGGCAGTAGCCGCTACTGCGCCTTCCTCCCCCCCTCATGGAGCTGAGGCGGAATGGCAGCCTGCCAGGGCCAGGAAGCGCAGAGGGAAGCAGAAACAGGCCCCAACTAAGCAGGAAGTGCAGGCCGAGGGCAGCGCCCGCCTATGCCTCCGCCAAAAACAAGGGCAAAAATAAAAATAAAAACCAAAATAAAAAGCCTCCACCGCTTGCCAAACTCCCCCCTAAAAACCCACGACAAAACGTGGTAGTGGTTAGGCGGACATGTGAGGAAGGAGAGGCTGGTCCCTCCAACCCTGACGCAATGGAAGCGCTTATGCGGGTGTTCCTGCTGCGGACCTCCAAGCTCTGAGTGTCCGAGTGCTAGACATCCGCACCGCAGTAGGAGGTGGCGCCGTCATTGTGACGGAAACGCCAGAAATGGCCAAGGCGCTCACGAGCCACATTTCCACAAAAAAGGAGTTGAAGCTCCAGGCGTCAGCCCCTGGGTCGTTTCCCACGCCTGCTGCTGTGCGACGTGCGGACCGACCTTCAAAAGAGGACTTGGCCCAACAAGTTGTTGAGCACAACCCAGCGTTAGGCTTGCAGCCGCAGGATGTCAGGCCTCTCTTCACCAAAAAGCGTGGCAGACAGAAGGATTGGGTGATTGAGGTATCACCCAGCCTGTACAAAAAACTAGAGGGCAAGGCACCTCCAAATAGCCTGGCAGCGGTGCGCCATACGAAAGTACCAAGCCCCCACTCAGTGCTACAAATGCCAGCGCTATGGCCACCTGGCAGTGGCCTGTACAAGACCTGTTGTGTGCGCCTGGTGCGCCTTGCCACATCTGAGTAAGGAATGCAAGCGTGATGCTCCCCTCAAGTGTGCCAATTGCGTCGAACGCAAAATCCAACAGGTCGCACACTCTACACGAGACGCACGCTGTACCATTCGTCAGCGAGCGATTGCCCTCCAGGAGTCACGAGTGGATTATGAATAGGTCAAAAACAGTCCGAATCCTTCAGCACAACACAAATAAGAGTTGCCCAGTTATGGCTGAGTTGCTGCAAGATGCACTCAAGAAACGCTGCAGTGTCCTCGCCATACAGGAACCGTACATAGGATCCAAAACTCTTGGTCTCGGATCGCAGGCACGAGTGGTGGCTGGAGCAAGAACGGGAGCCAAGGCAGCAGTAGCCTGCATCGACCCGTCCATTGACATGCTCGCACTCACTCACCTGAACAGCCAGCACTTGGCCGCTGTGCTCATCCGAGCCGGTGGCTTTGAGCTGGTTGTAATATCATTTACAGGCAATTTGGCGCACCAGTTGCCAACAGCCTTGAACCACTCGGCGGGCTCTAGCAGGCCTATCAGGACGACCCTGCGTAGTCTGTGCTGATGCAAACGCCAGATCACCATTGTGGGGATCCCCAACCCTGGATGGGGCGGGCGAGGCGTATATAGAGCTGCTCACCAGGTACAACTTGGTTGTTGCCAACGACCCCATGACTGAGGCGACCTATGATGGCCCGGGAGGAAGGTCGTGTATAGACGTCACAGCCGTGTCCCACACCCTGCTACTCAAATTGAAGGGTTGGCGAGTCGTACCAGGTGCAACGCAGAGCGATCACATGGTTATTGACTTTGCCATTACGGATGATAACATCCTCTGCAAAGACACGCGTGAAAAGCGATTCCGCACAAAAAATGCTGACTGGCCGCAATTCTTTAGGGTACTGGAAGGTGAACTGCGTGCCGCAGACACCGACCTAATAGTGCAAGCATCCACACCTGAAGAGGTGGACAGCAAAGTGGACACATTTACCACAGCACTGCACTCTGCTGGGCTCTCTGTACTTGGCCAACAGAAGCACAGGGCGATCAAAGTCCCATGGTGGACTGAGGAACTTAATCCCCTCAAGCAAAGTGCAAATAGAGCCAGAAGGATGTACCAAAACACTCGTGACCCTGATGCCAGAGCAACACTCCGAACTGCCTTCATCCAAGAGAAGAAGGCCTTCCACCGCGCCATCAAACGAGCCAAACGGCAAGGCTGGCGAAATTTTGTGGAAGCGGAGAGCTCTGAGAACCCCTGGGGCAGACACTACAAGTCCTCCATAGGAAAAGCAAATGTAGAGCAGGTCTTAGCTGCGATGCAAAATGAGTCAGGCTGGGCCTGCAGTATCGAACGTTCACTGGAAACCCTCCTTGAGAAGGCGTTCCCAGATGACCAACTAGCTCGAGACACTGAAGCCCAGAGGGCAGCAAGGGAGCTGATCATGGACCCTCCGAACGAGCCCGACATCCCATTGTGGACAACAGGCGACCTCGGCAGGGCTCTTGCGACCTTAAAGCCCAACAAATCTCCTGGGCCAGATAAAATAGAAAGCAATATGCTAAGGAAGGCTGAGCGGACAATCTCCAGCGGTCTCCTTAATTTATTTAATGACTGTCTGCAGGTCGGACAGTTCCCCACTCAGTGGAAGTCTGCGCGCGTTGTCACTCTTCAAAGGGAGGCGACCGCAATCAGTCGGACCCGCGATCATGGAGACCACTCAGCCTTCTTTCCATATTAGGCAAAACACTAGAAATCTTGATGTTGCAGTCCCTCGAAGGAGTCTTTGGCCGCAACCTCACAGGCAGGCAATACGGGTGTACCAAAGGAAGGTCCACGCAGGATGTCATTGTCGAGATTCGGCGTGTTTCCCTGCTGGCACCGGCTAAGTACGTCGTAGCAGTTCTGATTGACATCAGAGGAGCGTTTGACAACCTTTGGTGGCCAGCGCTCCTTAATGAACTCAAAGGTAGGGGACGCCCCCGCAACCTGTACACGCTCGTCAGAAGTTACCTGACAGACAGAACTGCTACGATCGAAAGTAGGCATGTCTCCGTCCGAGAAAGATTGAGAAGGGGTGCCCACAGGGCTCGGTCCTTGGACCAGCACTCTGGAATGCCTTCTTCGAAGGTCTTCTCAGGAAACTCATGGAGACTGACTGCGAGCCGCACGCCTATGTGGATGACTTGACTGTGCTGATCTTTGCAGAGTCAGTCCGCCAAATTGAAGAAAAAACCCACCACGTGCTCCGCACTGTCACCCAATGGTGCGAGCACGTCAAGATGCAGGTGGCTGAGGAAAAAACCCAGCTAATCCTCTTGAAGGGGAAAGTGAATAATCCACCCACAATACGCTTTGGCGGCCACAGGCTCCTTCTTGAAAAGCACGTCAAGTATTTAGGAGTGAATATAGGTGAGAGGTGGGGTTTCAACCAACACCTCCAGTCCCTTAAAGGCACTACCATTGCAAGGTTTGCCTCACTGCGTGCCATTACTAAGGCCACTTGGGGTGTGTGTTACCACGACACCATCCTCATGTATAAGGCCATCTATTTAGGTGTGATTGGCTACTGCCCTGTTGTCTGGGGTAGCAAACTAACAGTCAATCAAAAGAGAGTATTGGCCCAATCCCAGAGAGCTGCGCTCCTGTGGATCACCAAGGCCTACAAGACTGTATCAACGGAAGCACTCCAGGTGATCACTGGTCAGTTACCAGTTGATTTGGCTGTTGAGTGCATGATTGACAAGTGGAGAGTGAAACGAGCTTCCCCGCTTTGGGCTGAACTCCGTGCGGATCTCACCACAGAACAGAAACTTGCCGCCATCGATGAATGGGCTCTAGAGAAATGGCAAGCGAGATGGGAATCCTCGTCAAAGGGACGTGATACGTATGAGTTCTTCCCCAACATCCGTGAACGTCTTTCTAGAAAATGGGTTGAGCCAGACCACTGGACGAGCCAGTTCCTCACGGGACATGGTGACTTCAATGCGCGGCTCCACTTCTTTTCTCTGAAAGACTCTCCATTATGCACGTCTTGTGCCTCCAGTGCGGAGGAAACAAGAAACCATGTGCTGCTCCACTGTAGTTTCTACAACAGTGAGCGACGGTTGTTGAGAGGGCAAACGAACTTAGCAGCTTTGACTGCTACAAAGGAAGCCTATAACCATTTTGCAAAGTTCGCAAAGAAGGTAATGGCTAAGAAACGTGGTTATAGTTGATCAGTCCTTTTGAAACTTGCCACCCAAGTAAACAGTAAGATCAGGTAGGGAACCAGATTAAGAACTACTCCCAGATGGTACGGGATTCCTCAGGTGGTCACCTCCGCGCGGTAACACACGGGCAACAGCTCTCTACGGTGAGACTGGCTAACGACCACATACCTGCTGTACCTCCACAGGTCTGAGTTCGGTGGATGCTGCAGGGGCCGGCCTCTTGCATATTAGCGAAACCGCAACTTCTATGACTGATATAACCCTCGTCGAGGGTTTAGGTACAGTCATGAAATAAAGAAACAGATCCGTGGACCCCTGCATTGAGCTGGCACTTAGACAATTTGGACATAGGCACAAATCTGTTTCATGCCCGACAGATTAGGGTCCACTGGGTGTCTACTGCTTGTAGTAGCCAGGTTGCTCGGGCTACTAGTGGGGAATGGGGTGGTGAAGGGGCTATGCCTGGTTCTTTTCGCCCTTGTTTGTTTGAACAACGAGTAGGTTACTCATCACCCGAAGAGGGAGGGGTCGAGCCCAAGGAAGAGGCACAAGTGGTGTTTTTATTACCTGCTTAAGTTTTAACTGACTTTGTCTTGTTGTTTTTACTAATTGGTTGTGAGGGGGTGGGAGATTAAAGAAGGAGACAGGTGTAGTGTATCTTTGTGAGTTCATTTGTTGTTTGTGTTAGTGGTATGAGCGAGAGGTGCTCGAAGCAGTGTCTGGAAGCTCCCCCTCAAAGATATTGATTCTAGCCCCTTTCGCTGGTTCGTTGAGGGTAAAAGGGAGGCCTCCACATGCGCCGCAGCTGCCAGTCCGGTCACCCACTGGGACTAAGACGTTTCAAGACATGTGGATTCCAAATCTGCAATGTCCATCCGCCGTCCCCTGTCTAGGCCGTTTTGTGCCTTTAAGGTGGTCTAAAAAATCCGTTCTTTCACACAAAAATCCCATTTGGTATCTCTAAATATCCCATATGCCCACCATCTCTGCAATACGATCTGATGAAGCCCATGGTTGTTATGGACAAAAAATGGTTCAAAAATTATCAAAACGCAGCACAATCGCAAATACGCCGTGTTTTGCATAGTTTTCAAGGTATTTTTACATCTTGGGTCAATGGAATGTGTATCAGACGTGTACAACTGCGTATAGTGAAATTACAGCAATTATAGTGAGTCAAAGTCTTCTAATTGAATGAACTAGCGGGAACTACAGCGGAAGTAAACGTTTCGTCGTTAGTACTCCTTCCCTCCCATCTCATCAAAATCCCCTGCCCGCTCGCCTCGCAACGACGTGCCAGTTGCCTACAGGTTGGAGGCCGAGAAGTCTGGCACTTCCTCCGCAAACCCTATATCGGATTATAAATGCCTACAGGCGCTTAGGGGTGTGGGGAAAAGCGTCTTTCCTATTCCTCACAAAATAGCGTTTTAAATTAAACGTAAAATAAAGAACACCTTTTCATCTCCGATCTCAAAACGCAACCTTTTATTTTCTCGCGGCGTTGGTCATCGCCTCCAAACAGCTGATGACACAAAAACATATGATATAAAACGTAATAATTGACTGAACGAGAATTTTTCTTGCCTAGTTGGCGACACTCCAGGGCCAGAAAGTTCAAGAAGACTGAGGGAAATGGTGTGTAATCTCCTGTGGATATAGATGGCCAATAGATCGAGTGATGATGTGACGATTGGGAAGAAGAAGTTTCGCAGATCTGATTTTTCCGTTCCGCATTTCGATGTTTTCCTCACTTGCGATCTTCCTTTAATTTTCCAATATTTTTTCCGAATACTTGCCTTAGAAAAAATTGCTCTTTTTTATACCGGACATAAACGACAGCAGAATAAGCTTTCTGAGATGCGTCAGTAAAGCAGCGAAGCTCCGTTTCGTTGTTCGGGCTTCCTATACGAGTATATCTCGGGATTCGTACATGGGGAATGTCTTCTAAAAGTAATTGAGTATTTTGCCATAGATTTCTGTTTTCAGCACTTACGGAATTGTTCCGGTTCAAATCTGCTTGCCACAACTCTTCAATATCTGAAGTGACCACTAATTTATGCATTCTCACTCTTAGAAAAAGTCCAACTAAATCTTCAAGCAGAACCTTTCCACGATTCATGCATTCATTAAAGCTTCTTTCACCTTTCTTAGACTTTGCAAACCCATCAAAAACGATTCGAATCTTAGTGCTTTTTTCTGGTGTAATCACTGCGTGATGGGGAAGGTAGGGAATTCCATTAGAATCTTCGTATTTGAAGGGATTGGACACTTTTTCAATTACTTATTTAGCTAATTGATCTTGTAATACCTTATTCCACCTGATCACTTTTGATTACTCTGCCTTCTTCAATTTTGTGGGTGAGTGTTCTCCTGTATTCTGATTTGTTAGGGATCGGTGACCCCGACCTCTGTCCACTTTTCTCGTAAAAGTAGACCCTTTCTTGAGCACTGACAATTCTCTTAATTCTATCGAGAAGGGCTTCAGTACTCAAGACCTCATCAATGGCAAGAGTTTTCTCAATTTCGAATAAAATGTTAGGCGGGAATTTTGTTCTAATAATGGTCGAAAATAGGCGTTGGTTGATATTTTCTCCAAAATTTTGTAAACATTTCAAATTCTTTTCAATTGAATCTAAAGTATTTATCAAACCAGCTGTGTAGTTCTTGGCTGTTGGAATACTGGTTAGTTCTTTGTAATGATGATCAATCAATATTGCCATAGCGTTCTTCTAATTTTTCTATTGCAGTAAGGTAATTGTCTCCGGTGATTGGTGTACCGGCAATACAATTTTTTGCCTTGCCAGTTAAATATGTAGCTAAATAATTAAATTTATCGGTGTTAGAGATAGTTCGATTTGAATGTATGTTCGCAACAAACATTTGCCAAAATTCTTGGTACTTAAAAATATCTCGTCTTTCTTTTTCTTTCTTTGATGTAAGTACGGATTTTAAGCATATACGTTCGCGCTCGATTTTCAACAATTCTTATTTCTAATCCATCAATTACATCCCTTGTTAATAGGTTTAAAAAAAGAAAGCAGAATAACAAAATAAATGAGATTTAATTATAAAGCGCGGACGAGGTAAAAACTGAGGCGAGATGCGAACAAGAACTGTCTGGAGCAGAGGGGATTCGCTGGCGATACAATGTCTCTGGGGACAGCCAATGGAGCTGATGATGTTAAATCGTTGGCTATACATAGCCAAAGATGCTACACTGCTTAATTGAATCTAATATCCCTCTTCTTACTGTTTTTTGCGCTTTGTCGGAGTTGTTGTAAGGCGTCGACATTAATTTCAAGCATACCAATAGCTTCTTCGGCATCATCTTCGATCCAACGGCTTTCTTCAATGGCGTTCGTAGCAGCTGCAATCAACGCGTCTATTTCTTCCGTCACGTAATCGAATTCACGTAGGCTCATTTTTCTTCAGTATCAAGAACAACGTTCTAACCACGTTCTGCTACCATTTATTTTGTGGGGAAAAGCGTATTTCCTATTCCTCACAAAATAGTGTTTTAAATTAAACGTTAAATAAAGAACACCTTTTCATCTCCGATCTCAAAACGCAACCTTTTATTTTCTCGCGGCGTTGGTCATCGCCTCCAAACAGCTGATGACACAAAAACAGATGATATAAACGTAATAATTGACTGAACGAGAATTTTTCTCGCCTAGTTGTCGACAAGGGGCACGTGGCGCCGGGGGAATATTTAGTTTTCGTAGTTCGATTGTAGTCGGGTCTTGTTTCGTGTGGTTTAATAGTATTTTTCGATGCTGAATCGAATGGGATGAGTGAGTATTATCCTTTTAAACTCGTTCTTAGTATTAACATATAAGCCATGATTGCTAGAAAGTGGGCCCATTGTTTTGGTGCGGCTTCGGGTGTAAGTTAAATCTAGATCTCGATTTCCTCCGATGCGAACGAAAGAAACCTTTTCACAAACGGTGGGTACAGCTTTCGTACAAGTACGCAACCACTAGGAACATTTTATGTCTTTTATTTTATTTTTATTTTTTATGCAATGATAACTGCGTTTGATTGTGCTCGTTGATGGTTTCGATATAATGGCCGCGTCAATTGCAATAGACAACATCACTTAGTCACTGAGGTTATTAAAACGTGTGATGTTACCAAGCGTTAGATTAAATTAAATTAACATTTGACATAAAATGTCAAAATGTCAAAAACACAAAATAATCGTAACCCTGGTGGGACTCACCATCCCTGGTTTAGGAGACTGATGCCATTAGGCCATAGGGGTTCTTGCTTCCAACTCGGGTTAAAAATTTGGTGACGTTTCTCCGTAACATCTCCGGCGTTACATTTTCGAGATTTTTTTGTAGCAAAGTAAAGACATAAAATGTCAATAAACGTTGTAATTACTCACATGACGCCATTTGTAATTGCGCTTGTGATCGTTTGTATTAAACAAACATAAATAAATAACACTATTCGCAACTGTCGAAATGAGAAAATTGTGCCTTATTGCGTAGGAACTATGTACGCTAACAATTTAATTAAACCCGTTAGTGCCGTTTTTCATCAATAAATATTTGATAGAATGATCACTACAACTATAATTCACGTAAGAAAGAACGTCGCTTGTATTAATATTTCGTGTTTCCGCGCTCACATTGTTAAATTGTCTGGGTCATTCTCTCTCAATCGTGTTCACAGTCACACGGACGATTTCCCTTTTGGTCTATGAAGAATCTGGATCGTGAAGATCTGAAGAACTCAAACTCAATCGATTAGATCACTTTTCTTTCTACTTCGTATAAACACGGCTGATGATTGTTTTGAGTAGGAAGTGGTGTAGGAGGCTGCAACCACTTCTTGAAATGCGTTTATCTTAAAGATTGCGGATGCGTCGATGAGCATGCTTCCTCCTTGGCTTCTCCACCTGTTTGTACCTGTAGCTTGTATGTATCGAGCCACAATGACTTCTACATCAATCTCTTCTATCCCCTGGCGTTCTTCTGAAACATGGTCTGTGAGCGGCTTATTACCATACTACTAGCATGATACCACACAAGGGAAAACTGAAAGCTCCCGTTTATTATGGTAGGTAGCTGGGTGAGAGGGTGTGGTAGCTTGGCTTCTTGATCGTCATGGGAGATGCATCATAAATGAGCTCCCTCTTCAAACTTCGGATGAGAATCCCCGACCTATGCAAGTATGCTCAACAGGCGAATTTAACTGGAAGAAGGGACAATACGAAAGCTTACGGGACGTTATCTGTTTTCGGCTCGAAAGTTGAACACTTCATTACCTTTGATTGACACTGACATCGTTATTATTAAAATTACATTTTGTCTTTTGCCATCTCAATTCTTCCACAGGCCAAATTTACAAGCTTTCTAAGCACTTAATTTTAAGAACTATCAATACCGTTTTCTACCGGTTGAATTTCTTACAGAAAATAGGAGGAAGTATCAATCACACAAGGAAAACCACGATTTTTCTTAGAGGAACCGATAAATTAGTGAGTTCTGCAGAGTTCCAAAAACTCGTTTTCGCTTCTTAAGCTGGTACAGATTGAGCTACTTCGTTGTTCGTCTGGATTTTCCTGATTTTCGCAGGGAGGGTCGATTGCCTTTAGAAACTAAGCAGCTCCTCAGTCGAATGCTGTGCACATTTTGACGCATCGGCTATGTTGTGTATCAAATCACATTTTTATCTTTGTGGCTTCTCATTTTCTTACAGCCTACATTAAATCCTGTGGTTTTCCCAATGAAAGACAATTTTATGTTGGTGCGTGAAATAGTATGTGTTAAGACACTATGTGCATTGCAGTATTTTGTATACTTATGTTCTGTATATTCTATGACTTCATATAATCATGAAATCAATTAGATTTCTTATTTAAGTTTATGGGATTTATTAGTTTGATATCGACTTTTACCCGTGCTCTGTAGAAATATATAGAATCACTGATTCTACGTAATTTCTTTGGATTCAAAAATGGACTACGTAAACTAGGTATCTTGTTAATGAGTGCGTTTAAGACTAGTTTATTGCAACCGACAGAATGAAACAGCCTGATATTAGTGAATGCAGTGTGGAGTTGACACTTGTGGTCTATGACGGAAACTGAGTGCCCTGTGCAGGTGCGTTTCTTTGAGGTATCGATGACGCCATATCCACGTATCCCTTTCCATTGACTTTGTCTGGGAGAGAATGGAATGAAACTGTTTTGGTTTATTATTCATTCTGAATAATAACCTTATGTTTTCAGTCAGGAAAAATTGTTTACAACCCCCCATCAAAATTTGATACTTTACGTTCACGGGTGGGTGGTGTTGATGAGACGGGAGGAAGGGAGTACTAACGACGAAGCGTTTACTTCCGCTGTAGTTCCCGCGAGTTCTTTCAATTAGTTGACTTTGGCTCACTATAATTACTGTAATTTCACTATACGCAGTTGTACACGTCTGATACTCATTTCATTCGACCCAGGATGTAAAAATATCTTGAAAACGATACGAAACACGGTGTATTTGCGATTATACTGCGTTTTGTTAATTTTTTTAACCATTTTTGGTTAATAACAACCATGGGCTTTGTCCGATCGCATTGCCGAGATGGCAGGCACAACTAGATACGAAATGGGATTTTTGTGCGAAAGAACGGATTGTTTAGACCATGTAAAGGCACAAAACGTCCCGGATGGGGGACGGCAGACGAACATTGCAGATTTTGAATCCACTGTCTTGAAACGTAAAGTATCCAAATTTGGGGGGGGTGTAAAACATTTTTCCTGACCGAAAACATAAGGTTATTATTCAGAACCATTTGCCGGGGGTTCGCTGGAAGTAGTCTCCATCCCAATTTCCCCGACTCTTTTTGCCCGATGAGTCCGGCACTTCCTCCGCAAACCCTACATCGGATTATAAATGCCTACAGGCGCTTACGGGCTCCTGGCGCTGGGGATATATTTAGTTTCCGTAGTTCCTTTGTAGTCAGGTCTTGTTTCGTATGGTTTACTAGTATTTTTCGATGCTGAATCGAATGGAATGGGTCTCGGATCAGTAATACACGTAAAACTGTTCATGAGAATAATAAACCGTTGTGTAATAATTTGCAGGGTTTTAAAGGCAGTCTGCTTGTTCAGTTCTGTAGTTTGGTTGTGCTGTAAACCCAAAATCATGCACAGGGGAGTGTGATGCGCATAGCTGGCTATCACGAACTGCAGATTTGTATTCGTTACAGAGACTCCGTGCACATTCGAGTAATTAAAATGGTTTAATTCGAGACGCAAATTGAATGTCGCATAGCAATTTTGATGAGTTAACACAATGCTTACTGTATCTTTTCTACACATAGAAGCTATAGTAAACTTGCTTACACCGTCGAACTCTTGGCCTTTTGGTTTATTATTCATTCTGAATAATAACCATATGTTTTCGGTCACGAAAATTTTTTTACAACCCCCCCTCAAAATTTGATACTTTACGTTTCAAGACATGGGGATTCCAAATCTGCAGTGTCCGTCCGCCGTCCCCCGTCCATCGTCCGGGCCGTTTTGTGCCTTAAACGTCGTCCAAAAATTCGTTCTTTCGCACAAAAATCCCATTTGGTATCTAGTTGTGCCCGCCATCTTGGCAATGCCTTGGAAGCCTATGGTTGTTATGGACAAAAAATGGTTAAACTAATTAACAAAACGCCGTATAATCGCTAATACACCGGGTTTCGTATCGTTTTCAAGGTATTTTTACATCGTGGGTCGTATGAAATGAGTATCAGACGTGTACAACTGCGTATAGGGAAATTACAGTAATTATTAGTGTAAATTGCTGAGGGTTCACTGAAGTCCCCGTCCCAATTTCCCCGACTCTTTTTGCCCGACGGGCAGAGGAAGGTTAGGGCCACTTCCTCCGTACACCCCTACATCGGATCATAAATGCCTACAGGCGCTTACAGGCTCCTGGCGCCGGATATATTTAGTTTCCGTAGTTCCATTGTAGTCAGGTCATGTTTCGTATGGTTTACTAGTATTATTCGATGCTGAATCGAATGGAATGGGTCTCGGAGCAGTAATGCTTGGTCAAGCTGTTCATGAGAATAATAAACCATTGCGTCATAATTTGCAGGGTTTTTTTTCTTTACAAGGATGTTTGTTGGGTTGGGTACTCTTGATACACGAACTTCTCCACTGTACCCATGGAACTCCTCAACTTCGAATTTACCCCGCCATTCAAGGAGTTTTTTAATTCAATTCAATTTTCGCCATAAAATATGAATGTCTGGTGCGTAGCAATACACAGCTTGATGCAAAACGTTACTGTTGGGCGCACAAAAGGGGGAGCTTGAGGATTGAAATAAAAATGAAACTCGGTGAGCGTAAGGAGGACTATAATATACATGCGGAATTGAGCTGAGATGGTGTACAAATGGACAGTATTCGGAACGCGTGAACTGGCACAGGCAACCGTAGGAGAAAGCGAGAAGTTACTGGGGCGATAGTTGGAAGCAGAGTGAATTGGAAGTGCTCAGTCGTGGAGAGGAATGTGGAATAGAGAAGGAAATAAAGAAAGGGGAAAACCTGGCAGAAGGGGCTGTTAGAACCAACTGGCCGCAGCTTAGGGATTCCCGCAGGGGTGAGGGGCAGGTAAGAAATACACGGAGACACTGACTGCGGATGTCCGAGGTCAAAGACTTTACCAATTTGACGCTTTGCGTCGAACATACTCCCTCGTGCTGTGACAACCCTTGAAGAGAGGTTACAGCGGTGGGTGGTAAAGAGGCTAGCGCACATGAGGGCGGAGCCGGAGAACGTGGCCGGCAGAGCCGAAAAGCTAGAGCTCAGGGTAGGCACCAAGGGTAGGTGCTGGGAGACAAATGATGGGGGGTGAGTTGGCAATGTAGAACTGGAGCATAGGTGCGAGGATGAGGATGAATGAGTGATCACACGAGGAAGCACAGGATGTGGTGCAAGTAGGAGAAGGCACACTGGGGTGGTACAAGTAGGAGAAGGCACATTGAGGTGGCACAAGTGGGAGAATGCCCACGGAGGTGGTGCAAATAGGGAGGAAAGCACGCTTGGGTGGTGCAAATAGGGGAAGGCACTCTTGGGTAGTGTGGATAGGGGAAGGCGCTCTTGGGTAGTGCAATAGGGCAAGCACTTTTGGGTAGTGCAGTTAGGGGAAGGCACTCTTGGGTAGTGCAATAGGGCAAGCACACCTGGGTGGTGCAAATAGGGAGGAAGGCACGCTTGGGAAATGCAGATGGGGCTAGTATAATGGGGTAGTGCATGTATGAGAAAGCACACTGCAGTGGGGTAAGTAGGGGAAAGCACATTGAAAGGGGCGGTTGTGGTAATTGCAAAAGAGGTGGTGAAAGTTGAAGGAGCTCACTGAGGTTGTGCAAATGGGTCTAGCACACTAGGGCAGTGAGTAGGAGAAAGCGTATGGAAGTGGTGAAAAAAGGGGCATGTGCAGTGCGGAAAGGGTACGATTTATGGCATGGGATTAAGAGGTGAGACCAAGTGCTGACTTGGGTGAATGCTCAATGATACGTGGGATGATTACAATTGGGAGGCCGAGTGGGTAATGAATGCTGCTAGGATAGAGCATTGAGGAAGGCAGGAGGGTGAGGCAAGATGACAGGGCGCAAGAGAAACAGGATGTGAGGGCATAAGGCAGGCATTGTGAGGTTTGTGCTATTAAGGATGCGAGCTGAGTGAAATTGTAACGGAGAGAAACTGTTAGGAAGAAGAGTCGAAAGGGGTGTAGGCAAACTATATGAATGTGATTAAAGAGGCCTTGGTGAGGGCACTTGCCTTTTGGGTTGATCACGAGTGGGAGGTAGAAAGGGTAGAAGAAAGCTGTGCTGGTGTAGCATTGAAGGAATCGAATGTTAGGGCAAGATGGTGTGGGCTGTGGCAGGGTACAACAGTTGGGGTTTAGAAAAGTAAGATGTGAAGACCTAAAGGGCGTTGGGGCATGGGGTACCAGAGATGAGGGCAGATTTGAGTCGCAGGGGCAGAAAAACAGGTAGAAGGACGAGACATAGATAATCTACGTTAATTTAGTGAGGTGGTCAAAGGGGGCTTGGTGACAGCACTTAAACTTTGGTATGTGGGCACGAGGTTCTGAGAGCAAATGTTTGTGTTGAGGTACTCGAAACACCAATATAATGCTTTTGTTCAGTGTGGCGGTGTGAATGCACATGTAGGGAAATGGCTGTGGGTTGTGTGATTCGAATGAGGATATGAGAGGAGCTGAGGTGTGACAGATATAAAGGCCATTGTGGGATAGGGTGCTAGTGATGAGGGCTGCATAGTGTTGCAGGAGCAGAGAAACAGGTAGGAGGAAGAGACACGGGGGGGGGGATGGAGGCAAGGACAGAAGGATTAGAGGATGTTCCATGATAGTACGACCACCTGAGCAACATGCGAGTGGGCGATACCTTGGAGAACGCCTACTGACACATTCTGCCTTCACATCTCCTTAGCCACGCCAAGACACAGTTAAAGCTGCAACCCTGATGTTACCTGCCTCCATTCCAAGAGCTTCTGACATCACCATACAAAGATCTACAGATGGTATAGAAAGCTCACATAATCTATGAGTCAATCTGGAGGCACCAAATCCTGCAAATCCTTAGTAACTTCCAGGGGGACCATGTGTTGCTTCTTTTTCTTTCGGGCCAAGGACCTGACTGTCTGCCAAATCCTGATATTCTCAACAGTATTGTCCACTGGCTGGAATGCCTCTGGACGGTGCTGTAATCAGCCACAGCCAGCCGAGACATCAATGACGAGATACCAGCACTTTTTGGAAGTGCTAGAAGACCACAGACCATACTGTAATAAGTCTGTAGCCCCCTGGCCCAACCAGGTCTGTTGCCTTATTTGATGACTGTTTCTAAACCCTCAATGAGGGTTATATCAGTCATAGAAGTTGCGATTTTGCTAATATGCAAGAGGCTAACCCCTGCGGCATCCACTGATCTCAGACCTTCGGAGGTACGGCAGGTGTTTGGTAGTTAGCCAGTCTCCCGGTAGAGAGCTGTTGCCCATGTGTTACTGCGCAAAGGTGACCACCTGAGGAATCCCGTACCGTTTAGGAGGAGTTCTTAATCAGGTTCCCACCTGATTTAACTATTTACTTGGGTGGCAAGTTTCAAAAGGACTGACCAACTATGACCACGTTTCTTAGCAATCACCATCTTTACGAACTCTGCAAAAAGGTTATAGGCTTGCTTTGTAGCACTTAATGCTGTTAAGTTCGTTTGCCCTGCAAACAACCGTCGCTCGCTGTTGTAGAAGCTGCAGTGTAGCAGCACATGGTTTCTAGTTTCCTCCGCACTGACAGAGAGTCTTTGAGAGAGAAGAAGTGGAACCGCGCATTGAAGTCACCATTTCTTGTGAGGAACTGGCTCGTCCAGTGGTCTGGCTCAACCCACATTATAGAAAGACGTTCAAAGATGCTGGGGAAGAACTCATACGTGTCACGAACCCTTCGATGAAGATTCCCATTTCGCTTGCCATTCCTCTAGTGCCTCCCTCTAGCGGCAAGCTTTCATTCTGTGGTGTTCCGCACAGAGTTAAGCCCAAAGCAGGGGAGGTTCTCGTTTTCACTCTCTACTTCTCAACCGTGCGCTCAATGGCCAAGTCAACCGGTAACTGACCAGTGATCACTTGGAGTGCTTTGGTGATCCACAGGGGCGCAGCTCTCTGGGATTGGGCCAATACTCTCTTTCGATTGACTAAGTTTGCTACCCCAGACAACAGGGCAGTAGCCAATCACGCCTAGATACATGGCCTTATACATGAGAATAGTATCATGGTTGCACCCACCCCACGTGGCCTTGTCAAGAAGGAGCCTGTGGCCACCGTAGTCTATTGTGGGTGGATTATTCCCTTTCCCTTTCAAGAGGATTAGCAGGTTTTTTTGCCTCAGCCACCTGCATCTTGATATGCTCGCACCATTGGGTGGTGGTGCGGAGCATGTGGTAGGTTTTCTTTTCGATTTGGCGGACTGACTCTGCAAAGATCAGCACAGTCAAGTCATCCACATAGGCGTATGCCTTGCAGTCAGTCTCCATAAGCCTCCTGAGAAGACCTTTGAAGAAGCCATGCCAGAGTGCTGGTCTATGGACCGAGCCCAGTGGGCACCCCTTCTTAATTTTTCTGCGAACAGCAACATGCCTGGATTCGATCGTAGCAGTTCTTTCTGTCACGTAACTTCTGACAAGCAAGGACGGGTTGTGGAGGAGTCCCCTACCTTACAATCAGGACTGATACGAAGTAGCTAGCCAGTGCCAGCAGGGAAACATGGCGAATTTCCTGCCAGGACATCCTGTGTGAACCTTCCCTTGGTACATTGGCATTGCCTTCCTGTGAGGTTGCGGCAAAAGAATCCTTCGAGGGATGGGAGCATTAAGATTTCTAATGTTTTTCCTAATATGGAAAGAAGGCAGTTTCCATGATCGCTGGTCTGACTCGGAATGATTGTGCTCGCCTCCCTTTTGAAGAATGACGACACGGGCAGACTTCCACTGAGTGGGGAATCGTCCAACCTGCAGACAGTCATTAAATAAATTGCTCCAGGAGGTTTGTTGGGCTTTAAGGTCGCAAGGGCCCTGCCGAGGTTGCTTGTGGTCCACAATGGGATGTTGGGCTCATTCGGAGGGTCCATGATGAGCTCCCTTGCTGCCCTCTGGGCTTCAGTGTCTGGAGCCACTTGGTCATCAGGGAACGCCTTTTCAAGGAGGGTTTCCAGTGAACTTTCGATGCTGCAGGCCCAGCCTGACTCATTTTGCATCGGAGCTAAGACCTGCTCTACGTTTGCTTTCCCAATGGAGGACTTGTAATGTCTACCCCAGGGGTTCTCAGAGCTCTCAGCTTCCACAAAATTTCGCTAGCCTTGCCGTTGGCTCGTTTGATGGTGGATGGCCTTCTTCTCCTGGATGAACGCAGCTTGGAGTGAGGCTCTTGTCTTAGACGAGTGTGTTGGTACATCCTTCTGGCTGTATTTACACTTTGCTTGAGGGGATTAAGTTCCTCAGTCCACCATGGGACTTTGATTGCCCTGTGCTTCCGTTGCCCAATTACAGAGAGCCCAGCAGAGTGCAGTGCTGTGGTAAATATGTCCACTTTGCTGTCCACCTCTCCAGGTGTGGCAGCTTCCACTATTAGGTCGGTGTCTGCAGCACACAATTCACCTTCCAGTACCCTACAGAATTGTGGCCAGTCAGTATTTTTTGTGCAGAATGGCTTTTCATGCGTGTCTTTCCACAGGATGTTGTCATCTGCGATTGCAAAGTCAATAACCATGTGATCGCTCTACATTGTACCTGGTACGACTCGCTAACCCTGCAATTTGAGTAGCAGTGTTTGAGACACGGCAGCGACGTCTATGCATGACCTTCCTCCCAGCCCATCATAGCTGTCCTCAGTCATGGAGTCATTGGCAACGACCAAGTTGTACCTGGTGAGCAGCTCTATGTACGCCTTGCCCGTCCTATCCAGGGTTGGGAATCTCCACAATGGTGATCTGGCGTTTGCATCAGCATAGACTATGCAGGGCCATCCTGATACTCCTGCCAGTGCCCTCACGAGTGGTTGAAGGCTGTTGGCAACTAGTGAGCCAAATTGCTTGTAAAATTATATAACCATGAGCTCAAAGCCACCTGCTCGGATGAGCATAGCGGCTTAGTGTTGGCTGTTCAGGTGGGTGAGTGCGAGCATGTCGATGGACGGGTCAATGCAGGCCACTGCTGCGTTGGCTCCCGTTCTTGCTTCAGCCACCATTCATGCCTGCGACCCCAGAGTTAAGATAAGTAAGAGTTTAGGATCCTGTGTATGGTTCCTGTATGGTGAGAACACTGCAGCGTTCCTTGAGTACCTCCATATCCGACAGGTTAGCGTCCACAGGGTGTCTTGTACTTGTAGTAGCCAGGTTACCTGAGTTACTAGGGTGGAAGGGGGAAATGAAGGCGGTTAGCGTGGTTCTTTCCGCCCTTGTTCTTTGTTTGTGTTGTTTACTTTGGGGGAGAGAGAGAGAGAGAGAGAGAGAGAGAGAGAGAGAGAGATTAAAGAAGCGGACTGATGTAATGTACCCTTGTGAGTTCATTGTGTCGAGGATATGGGATAATCTTATTTGTAAGAGAATAAAAGGAAACCTTGAGTGTAGTTAAAGAACGCGACTGAAAAATAATTTATTGAAGAACACCGTTGAACTCAAAACAGCTGTAGTAATAATAACTTACTGGAGATTTCTCAACAATCCCCCCCCCCGAAATCATAATCGAAATCGCTCCGGCTTCCGAATCTTTCTTCCACTCTTCGTCTGGACTGTTGCTTCAATGGATTCCTCGCCCTCTTCCGCCACTCTTCGTTCTTCGTTCTTGACACTTGTTGGCCACAATTTTTCTTCAGACGCGATTTCGACAGGAACTAAGCAATGAAGAGGACGTACGAGCTCCCGCTTTTCCGACATACGCAGTTTTGCAACTCGGGCGTGCCCATCAGCGCCTGGCAGAATTTCGAGAACAAGTCCCATTGGCCAATCAACACGCTTCTTGTCTTCAAATTTCACAAGTACGACGTCTCCTGACTGAACATGCAAAGGTTGACGTTTTCCTCGGTTGTTCAGCAGAGCAAGATATTCGTTCCTGAATCGTTCCTTCAGACCCTCTCTTAACTTGAGGAGGAACTTCAGACGACCATTCAAGCTTTGCTTCACGATTTGGTCCAGATCTTGAACACCAGTAGCCTGAACACCTTGTATGAATAGCGCTGGTGTAAGTGGCTTCAGCTGGTCTTCTGCCACATAAGTCAACGGCCTTGCATTAACCGTTGCCTCCACGTCACAAAGAATTGTAACAATCTCTTCATATGCTACGTTGGCTCTTCCTAAATTGCGTCTCAGCAGTTGTTTCATCATGCCAATCATCCTTTCCCAGAAACCACCCCACCAAGGCGAGGCGGGCGGAATGAAATTCCATTTGATGGCTCTAAAATTTGCACCTGTTATTACCATTTCCCAGTTAATTTTGAGCAACGCGTTATTTGTTCCTAAAAATTGTGTGCCGTTGTCTGTATATATCACGGATGGACGCCCTCTGCGTGCAATGAACCGTCGCAGTGCTTCCAAAAAACCTTGGGTGGACAAAGATGTAACTGCCTCCAGATGTACAGCCCGATAAACTGCACAAGTAAAAAGCACTACCCAAGCTTTCCCTCCTCCCCTCAAGTATAGAGGCCCGGCGTAGTCAATCCCTGTTACTTCGAAAACTGCTGATTGCCGAACTCTATCCTTTGGCAACGGTGCAAAAGGAGTCTCTATTGGCGTAGCACTTTGTCGTTTGCATTCTTTGCAGTTTCTTATGACACGTTTGAGAATTCTGCGTATATCTGTGATCCAGAATCTGCCGCGCAAAACTGACATCATTGTTCGAACTCCTGCATGGTGGGGTGCGAAATGTTGTTCTCGAACGAATGCTTGTACTACACGGTTTCCCCCTGGTAGCAAAATGGGGTTCTTAAAATCGTCTGGCTCTTCACTGAATACCAACCTAGTTTTCAGTCTTAGTAGTCCTTCTACGTCCCAAAATGTTTCCCAATCTTTTGTAAAATTTCTTCCCCCTCGAACGTAAGCTTTCTGAACTACTCTAAAAATACGTTTTTCAGCTTCAGCCAACTCTTCACTAGTAAATGGCTTACTGCGTTCTCCTCTCTTGAGAGTTTTCCACCTTAACGTTCTTGCTACAGACGTAACAATTCTCACGAACGTAGAAAATTCAGGTAGACCACACTCTATGTTTTGACTCCCTGCTACCAACACATTAGCAGCTTTACCCTTGGAGACCTCTCTATTGACCTCTTCTTGGTCTCCCTCACCAAGCTCTGTATTATCCTTGGGCCAATTCTCTTCCAACATTAACCATTCTGGTCCTTCCCACCATTTCAACTCAAACAAAACTCTAGCGGTACACCCTCTGGATGGTAAGTCGGCAGGATTAATCGCCCCAGGAACATGAAACCACTGATTTGGCTTCGAGAATTTTCTTATCTCGGCGCACCGATTTGTCACTAATACCGACCAATCACTAGCTCCTTTGATCCAGTGCAGTGCAACCCTAGAATCACTCCAAAAATAGGTAGGGAAATCCGGGAACTCCAATGCTTGAGTTAAGTTCCGCCACATTCTAACGCCAATGAGTGCAGCCATAAGTTCCAACCTGGGAATTGACAACTTGTGTTTCCTAGGTGCAATTCTGGTTTCGGCTTGTAGGAATTGTATTTGCACAGAATCTTGAAAACCCTCTCTTAGGAAAATGCAAGCTGCATATGCAGTCTGACTGGCATCACAAAAAACATGAAGACTCGCTCTTGCCTGCTCCCATTTCTCGAATGTCAGTCTTCTCTTTATCCTACATTGTGATATTAATTCTGCTCCTTGGACCCAAGAAGTTATCCTCTTCTTTAAATGTAACGCTAAATCATCATCCCAGTCTCCTTTTGACGCCCAAGCATCCTGTAATACCAACCTTGGCCACAAGGTGTACAGACAAATTAGCCCTAGTGGATCAAAATAAGCATGCACCATGGACAACACTGTTCTTTTTGTGATCTGCCCTAAAGAATGGGTTGGATTACGGTTCACAAGTAACTCGTCATTAGCTCTATCCCAATGAACTCCTAATATCGATAAGGGCTCACTAGACGGAGGCCCTATCGAGATTGGTCCGCTAGCCCACTGCCTCAACTCAAACTTTCCTAGCTCCATTAACTTTTGCGATTGGTCCATAAGCTGTATGAGTTCATCCTTGGTATCCACACTTGTCACTACATTATCCATATAAAAAGTCCCTTGAAGTTTTTTAGTTACAGTTTAGTAGTTTGCTTCCTTGAATTCATTAGGAGCATTTTTAATATGGTGTTCAATGGTTGCGTTGAGAATGAAAGGACTTGATGTTACTCCAAACACTACTCTTGTATGCCAATATTCTATCATTTTATTTCTCTCCTCGTTCTCCCACCACAAAAATTTAAGAAATTTTCTATGTTCTGGCAAAATACTTATTTGTAAGAAAGCTTTGGCAATGTCAGCCGTCACACAAATAGCCCTTCTACGAAAGAGAAATAAGAGTTTCAGTATATCCTTGATTAAATTAGGCCCTTTGTCAAGTTGAGAATTCAATGAAACTCCATTATAGTCTTTAGCGGAAGCATCAAAGACTGGTCGAAGTTTTGTTGTCTGGCTAGATTCCTTTATAATTGCCCTATGAGGTAAATAGAAACCTGTGTGCTTGTCTTCTGTGTCTGGAACCAGCTCAATAGTGCCTAACTCTGCCCACTCCAACAAAACTTTACTGTAGTCTAGGAACTTTCTCGTTTGCAATGAATTCTTAGTTGTCGATACCAATCTTTTTTCCGCTGTTAATCTGTTACATATAAGACCGGGTTTATCGGCCTTCCACAGCAGTGCAACTTCATATCGGCCTTGTTCGTTTACATGTATATTGAGCAGATTTGTGGCCTCTTCCCTTTTGATTATATCCTTGTCACATTCATCTGTATCACATATCCCGAGGGTTTCCAAACGCCATAGATCCTGTAACTCGAACGAGAGATTAGCCATTCCTATAGTGTTTGTCCTAGATGCGTTTTTAAATGTAGGGCCCATTATTGTCCAACCAAGCTAAGTTTCAATAGCCATTAAATTATCATTTAAATGCATGATTGTGATGTCATCAAATTTCCTATTACATCCGCACCGAGTAATATGTCAATAGGCGGAATCTGGGCCAACATCAGACAAAATTATATTCGCCCGACGTAAACGATCTATTACGTTCTTGTCGGCTAATCGAGGCACATAGCTGCATATTTTGTCTTCGTCTAATACTGAACAGATGAAGTCAGTTGTCCGATTCAAACCCTGCAGGGAAATTCTGTATTTCTTATGTGTTTCTAACCCACCAAAGAGACTATGACTTAAATTTTCCACTCCTACAGCCTCAAGATTCATCTTTTTTGCCAATTCTTTTGTGATATAGCTTCTTTGGGATCCCGAATCTAGTAAAACCCTAACAATTTGAACTTTCATTCTCGACTTGATTGTGACTTGTAACGTTTGCAGTAGCGTGGGACTCATCTGATTTGACAACAATACTGCAGAGCCTTCCCTTTCCCCATCATCCTCTACCTGTGAGGTCCCAGAGGTTGATGGAGCCGAAGTTGTGTTTTGATCTGAAGCTGCAACAAGTTTTGAACACAAAATCGTGTAATGGCGACCAGGACAGAGCATACACTGAACGAATGCCTTACAATTTGACGCTAAATGCCCTCCTAGCTTGAGGCAAACAAAGCACGCTCCTTTTTTACTTAGCCAATCTCTCCTCGCAGTAAGAGTCCACCTGCGGGCCTTACAGCATTCTGTAGACTGATGGGAGTTGCGCTCACACCACACACAGGACCATTCCTGTCCTGTGACCCTCTTCCTATTCGTTTTAGAACTCGGTGCTTCGGAATATGAACTAGCTCCTGGTTTATTAAGAGAACTGCCCCCTGGTTTATTTCCCTTTTTAAAACCGGAACCTGAATGAAATGAAGAGGCAGAGTAAGGCATACTAAGCTCTTTAGATACTCCGAAAGTTGTTTTTGCTAGTAATATTCGTTGCTCACTCTCTACTTCAGCTCGTAAAAATTGCAATAAAGCTTCTAATTCTTCACCTTCTTGATTTGAATTATCTTCGAATCTGAGGAGTGTCCGAGATCGTTCCCATGCCCTATAAATTTCTTCTGGAAGTGCTGACTCTACTAGTGGCTTCAACATTGCAGCAAACTTATTCGACGATAGACCTAGCGATTCTAAAGCCCTTAGTTGTGTTTCTAGTTTGTCAAAAGAGGTCTTATACCTATACTTCGTCCATTCTGATTTTGCATTACTAGTGACAATAGCTCACGCATGTAAGTTTCAATAAGTAAGCCATCTCTAGCAAATCTTGCTTTCAGATGTTGCACCACTTTGGGGTAACTTTGCTCCGAAAGTACGTAACTGTTCACCAAATCAGCTGCTGGAGAACCTGGAACCATTGCATCTCGCAAATAAGCAAATTTATCAACAGCAGACAAACGCTCATCTTCATCCAACTTCGAAAATTGAGACCAAAATGCCAACCAATTCTTAATGTCAAATTTCCTAAGCTCAATTTTTGGAAGTTGTAAATTCCTCATATTCTTCGATGGTCCTACATTACTAAATATTGCATCACTTACTTGGGGCGTCGTACTTTGGAGGTACATATCGTATTGCACCCTTACGTCTACCACGCTGCTGTGCGCCATTTCAATTTGCTCCAGCTCCTTGTCAATTTCTGCCGTACTCATCACCGTTGTATCTTCAATAATTCTTGCCGAAATGTCTTCATCAAGAGCAAACATTCGTTCCGCTCTGCTCTGCATGACGCCAAAACTTCGATGGACGGCCGAACCATCGCCTCTAGCAATCGCTTCTTCCACTGCTACGATAGCCTCCCTGACTATCCGCCGGAGAATGTTTCTTTTCCTGATTATCCCTTCCATGTCCCACCAGGGGTACCAAAAATGTCGAGAATATGGGATGATCTTATTTGTAAGAGAATAAAAGAAAACCTTGAGTGTAGTTAAAGAACGCGACTGAAAAATAATTTATTGAAGAACACCGTTGAACTCAAAACAGCTGTAGTAATAATAACTTACTGGAGATTTCTCAACACATTGGTTCATTAGTGGTATGAGCGAGAGGTGCCTGGAGCAGTGTCCTGGAAGCTCCCCCTTAGGCATATTGATTCTAGACCCTTTCGCTGGTCCGTTGAGGGTCAAAGGCAGGCCCCCACTTGCGCCGCAGCTGCCAGTCTGGCCATCCACCGGGACTAAGACGCATGAGGGATTTTTCAGCTGCTGCTCAGAGTCAGCCCTCGGCCACTGGTGATGTGGTGAGCGGGACACACACTATCAGCTGCCCCAAGAACGCTCAAACCTGGTTTTTCCCCCTCCTCATTCCGAAGGTCGCACCTATGTAGGAGATCGCTCGTAGGTGTTGGTGAGCTACTTCCAGGACTGTCTTTCGCTCATTATGAATGTTTTAAGTCAATGTGTTCTGCCACGTAAGCCGTTGCAGTGTATTTCGTATCTGGAATATGTTGTGTATGTCAGTGTCGTGAGCTTTAAGCCCCTTTGAGGCTGGCTTTTACGGCCACGCAGATGACACGGCAGGAGAATTCTGTACCTCTTCCTGCAGGGGGTGTGTTCTGCGATCCCAGCTCAAGGTAGGGAGTTCCCAGTGTGTCATGTATGTGGAAGAAGTGTAAGATGTGTCCCTTTCAGTCCGGCTCATACGAACACGCAGGGAGTACAGCAGTGGAATTCTGGACCCCAACTGCAGGGTGAGCACAGTGTGGCGACAGAGTACACTTTGACGCTCTGCCACAGTTAAGCCTCGTTGTATGTAATCCCGCAGGGACCTCATAGAGGTGAGGTTGTCATTCTATTTCATACGACACGCAGGGAATACGTCAACGGTATTCTGGACCCCCGACTGCAGGGTGCAGAGTGAACACACACACGCACGCACGCAGACCATTTTCCCAAATAGTGTTTTTCGAACTCTGGAGTGTCTGAAACGTGAAGAATTGGTTTTTTCTTTTTCAGCTGATTTCATAACTCCCCTTTCTACTTTGTAGAGCCAAGGAAAGTAAACACGAGCTATGAAATTATGTTGCGAGAATGCCTGAATGAAGCTCATGAAATAGCTAGACATTCCTTTGGAAAAGTTGCTACTGATGCTAATACAAGGTACGATGTCGGTTCAACGACCTAAAAAAGGCCTGCATTTTTAGAAGAAAGAGTTTGAGTGAGAGGGTAATGTTATGGATCGCCTTATCATTGTCAGTTTCTTCGCGACCAATGTTTATGATCCAAGAAAAGCGAGTTTTAGTCATGGCCCAGTTGTTATTCTGGAATTGTATTTATAATTGTTAACAATATAAAATATTGTTGAATCGCCCGACTTTGTGTTACTTCTTTTACATTATTTTTACCCTTGTTTTTTTTGGTGCGGTTTCTGAACTCACTGACTATTCACTTTCCTGGAAGCTCAGGGTTTTGAATTTCCATGAAGCACGAACGTTCGGGAAACTGTTTTTAGCACGTCCACCATTCTTATTTTCGGCATCTATAGAACGTATCAGTCCTCTGCAATGAATGAGGGGAATATTTTCTTATTCCCTGTAGATGTTTTAATCTCAAGTTTTATAAATCTTCTCACGCCTGGTTCGAACAGGGAGAAGTAGTATTGACGAAACATGACTCTCTCAGGGTAGTTCATCGTATTTTTGCCGATTGTTGTTAGATCTTGAAATGGAATTAACGGCAATTCTTTTGCATTCCAGGCCCAGAGCGACGATGACGATGTTCCCGATGATGTGGCTGTCAACGTCGAAGGTCGTGATGGGTTCATGGACGAATTTTTCGCCGAGGTGAGTGGCAATTTATTCGTTTGGTTTCAATTGCCTCCTGAAATAAGATCTTCAATCCAGAAAGACTGCTTGGTATTGGTATTTTCAATTGTGCAATGTATAGTGATGTGGGTCTAGGGTGGGCCAACTCCTTGGGACACCTAGTCAAGTCAAAGAACGAGTTCTTCCTTTTAGCTAATTTTCGTGTGATATCGATCTCGTCATCAATGTTCCAGGGGTTTTTTTAAAACAATTTTTGCTCCAAAACCTGGTTCATGATATTCCCTTCAGAATCTCAGAGAATTAACACTTTCGAAGGATATTTAGTGTATATTATATACATATAAGATAAATTCGTTGCTCGTGAGATTCGTTTTTTAAAAAAGTTTTATTCGAATTCCCAGAAATGCTTTACAATAGAAACACACGAACTATGGAGATGGAGGGAAAGAAGTTAACAGGATCATTGGAGGGAAACGACTGCCCCGATGCAAGTAGGTGTCCTAGCGAGCTGGGGGGCCCGCAGCTGAGGGATTCCCGCGGGTGAGGGGCAGGTATTGAAATAGTTGGAGACAGGAGACAATTAGGCAGTCGGAGACAATGACGCGGGGAAGTCCGAGGTCTAAGACTCTGACAACTTCGACGCTTTGCATCGAACATACTCCCCCGTGCTGCGGCAGCAGGATAACCCTTGAAGTGGGGTTACAGTTGTGTGTGGTAATGAACGTGAGTGAGGAGGCTAGCACTCATGAAGGCTGAGCTGGGCTGCCTGATGAGCCAGAGCACAGAGAGATGAGGTAATGAGTGTGAGACAATGGTGTAGTGGTGAGTTGAGCAGGACAATGAAGACATGGAGGTGCAAAAATGAGGATGAATGAGTGGTCTCATGAGGAAGCACAGGAGGTGGTGCAAGGAGAACGAAAGGAGAGTAGGACAGCAAAGGCATAATGAGGTTTAAGGTGTGGGTCACTAAGGTGGGAGATGGCAGAATGCATACTAGGGGGAGGTGAGAAGGGAAGGCACACTTGGGTGGGTGCAAATAGGGGGAAAGGAACACTGGGGTGGTGCAAATAGGAAGGAAGGCACTCTGGGGTGGTGCAAGTGGAAGGAAGGCACTCTGGGGTGATGCATATAGGGAGGAAGACATGCTTGGGTGGTGCAGGTGGCGCTAGTGCATGTTTGGATGCTGCAGGTGGGGCTAGTGCATGTATGAGAATGCACACAGCAGCAGTGTAAGTAGGGGAAGGCACATTGAAAGGGGCGGTAGGGTCAATTACAGTGAGGTGAGGGCTTACTGAGGTCGTGCAAAAGGGGCTAGCATACAGGGGCAGTGAGAAGGAAAAAGCGTATGGGAGTGGTGCAAAAAGGGCATGTGCAGTGAGTAAAGGTATGATTTAGGGCATGGGATTAAGAGGCGAGACCTAGTGCTGTCCTGGGTGAATGCTCCATGATATGAGGAATGATTACGAGTACAATTGGGAGGTCGAGAGGATAAGGAATGTTGGTAGGACAGAACATTGAAGGAGACTGAAGACTGGATGTGAGGCATAAGACATTGAGGCTGCGAGCTGAGTGAAATTGCAATGTAGAGAAACAGTTAGGAAGAAGGGACGGAAAAGGGTGTGGGCAAACTATGTGAATGCGGTAAGGTGGTCTGAGGGGCCTTGGTAATCACACTCGAATTTAGGGATGATCAGGAGTGGAAGGTAGAAGAGATAGAGGAAAGCTGTGCTGGTGTAGCATTGAAGAAACCGAATGTTACGGCAAGATGGTGTGGGTTGTGGTAGGGTACAACAGTTAGGGTTTAGCATAGTAAGATGTGAAGACTAGGATAAAGAAAAGTAGGATGTGACGACTAGGATTTAGACAAGTAGGGTGTGAAGACCAAAAAGGGCGTTGGGACATGGGATACTTGAGATGAGGGCTGAGTTGAGTCGTAGGAGCAGAAAAATAGGCGGAAGGATGAGACAAAAGGATGTGTGGGTAAACTGCATGAATTTAGAGAGGTGGGCAAAGGGGTCTTAGTGACAGCTGTTACATTTTGGTGTGTGGGCACGAGATTCTGAGAGCAAATGTCTATGTTGAGGGCCTTGAAATACCAATACAATGCTCCTGTTCTGTGTGGAGGTGTGAATGCACTTCTAGGCAAATGGTTGTGGGTCGTGTGATTTGAATGAGGATATGAGAGGAGCTGGGGCGTGATAGATACAAAGGGCGTTGGGGGATAGGGTGCTAATGATGAGGGCTAAGTGGAGTTGCAGAAGCAGAGAAACAGGTAGGAAGAAGAGACATAGGAGGGTATAGGCAAATTGATTGAGTTCAGAATGTTGGGCTTGGTGACAACACTTAGAATGCGGGTTGTTGGGACAAGGAGCTGAGAGGAAGGGTTTGTTCTGAGGGCCTTGTAGAACCGATTGAACTGTGTGCTTGGGCTGTGTGGAACTTTTAATGTGGGTTAGCGACTTGGGAGGAAATGATTGCGGGTTGCATAAAGAAAAGCGGGAACCAAGAGGAGCTGAGGGCTGTGCCTCTGAAGAGGAGGAGCTGAAGGTTCGCTCCTATAATCTAGTATGGGAAGCCAGTTCACGCTATTCCGAGACTTACCTTGTGTTACATTGGTCGGCGGCGATCTGAAGTTGGAAGAAGCAGACGTAGGCGGTTGGCCGGCGGTGATGCGACCATTTCGAGTGTTGTGGGGCTTCACTTGGATAAAGGTGGTTGGAAGTTCGCAAGGATGGGGCCGTTGCAAGCAGCTAATTGGCGCTTGAGTGACGGGGGGATTTAGTGATGAGCCCAGCGAAGAGATCGTCAGGGGAGCAGCGAGCGACAGTGGCGGTGGTGAGTTGTCACAACGGATGGTGTCGGCGAGAGGCTGGTTGTGAGTTTCGATGTTAACGCGGGTGGAAGAGACAGAGGAGTTGCGGCGGGAGTCGGAAGTAGGCGCAGACACGATTATCGTTTCGCTTCTTTTCGCCGGTTTGAAACGAGTAGTGGACGTTGTGGCGTTAACGTTTGTTCCTGGATGCTCGAAAGTTATGAAATCCGGCCCGGAGGACCAAATGTTGGGTGCAAGAATGGGGGAGCTGAGGATCACAATAATACTGAAACTCGGTGAGCGTGAGGAGGACTGTATTATGTGTGCTTGCGGATTTGAGTAGAATTAAAACTGAGGTGAGATGGAGTACAACTGGGCGACACAAGGGCAGTACTCGGAACGCGTGAACTGGCGCGGGCAACTTTATGAGAAAGTGAGGAGTTACTGGGATGATAGTTGGGAGCAGACTGATTTTGGAAGAGCTCTGTCGTCGATAGGAAAATGAAATTGTGAGAAAGAAATAAAGAAAGGGGAAAACCTAGAAAAGGGCGCTGGGGGGCCCGCAGGTGAGGGATTTCCACAGGTGAGGGGCAGGTATTGAAATAGTTGGAGACAATTAGGTGGTCGGAGACAATGATGCTGGGAAGTCCGAGGTCAAAGACTCTGACAACTTCAACGCTTTGTGTCGAACAGCTTTAACTGTTGAATAGGTACATTGTTGAACGTTAAATTTCGTAATTTTAATTTTACACCTGGGATCTCCTTATTAGGTTTATTTAACTTAATATTATTTACTAACAATGGTTGACCATTGCTTTTCGCAAATGAGCTTACTAAAGTTTGGTTTCTAAACACAACTCTGTTATGTCCAGGTTTAAGGAGATAGATTAGAGCCTTTCAAATTATGGACTTGGGCATCATTTTCAGAAATTATTTTAATTTGTTCTTCTTCTGGAAGGACTAAAAGGAATTGGCTAATATCGTTAATGAAATCGACATAATTACCATCTATTTCTAAAGGGATAAAATCGCAATTAGAACTCGTTTCTTCAAATAATATTTCCTGTTCACATTTACTGGTTGCCGTAATTATTGACTGACTTTCGCACAAATAAAATAGACCTTGTTCGCATTGGTCTTTGATTAATTTTATTTCTGACCCATGCCTGGATCCTAAGACATAGTTAACAGACGGAGTAACTGTAAGGTAGCGTTCATCAATTACAGTAGGTATTGGTTGCATGAGAAATAGATCATAGTCTTCTGAATCAACTATTGGGACGTCTATAAAGTAAACAATTTCTTCGTTACTGATATAACATGTAACCTTGATATGGGATTGTAATTCCCAAAGGTATTCTCCGTTATAATGTAACATTCTGTTTTTATAATATTTAGATAATTGGTCTAATTCTTGATGCAACGAAGAGGGCTTAATTAATAATACTTGGGTGATTTTTACCCAAACGGCAAAAAGTGACAGGATGTTATATGTGATGAAATGAGGAATCCTTCTACATATCTACTGACCTACCGATCTTATACCATCGCCAATCATTGTGTTTGAATCAAGTTATCGATTTATCACTCGAATAACACATTGTGTCATCACTAGCTGCTCATTCCTCCCCTCGCGGCACAAATCCGAACTACGACCAAGTAGAACTACCTACCTCAGTCTGACGAGTCAGTCAACGATTGTAATTGTTACCTGAAGGGTCTCTCGTGAACGTACCGATTTGTTTTGTTTAAAATTGATTGTGACCGTCGAGGGGGAGTACGCTTTTTCGAGTGTGTCAAGTTTCTTTTTTAATAGACAAGTATTGTTATTAGGCTTCATTTATTTGTTTGTGAATCGTTTACCCTATGGAGTCGGATAGAGAAGAAGGACAGTTATGTGAGGATGAGGGGGACATCACATCAGAAGTGGGATATAGCAATCTACAAGCAGGATTTAATGAGAATCAATATGGAAATCGCCAAAGTGAGTTTTCTACCAATATTTTGGATTTTAGAAGGGAATGGGACCGGCCATTTTTCAATCGGAGTTCTGGGGGCGCCTTTGTTTGCTCAAACCGATTGCCCCCACCCCTACGCGCGCGCCCTTCCGATTTTTCTGGAAACCACAGAATTGAAAGTGAAAGTGGGACCCTTGGACGCACCGCTATCCCCTCCGCACCCTTCTACCACCCTGGCCCATTGCGGGAGTTTTTGAAGGAACAAACGATGGCAATGAAAGCTTTGGCCGAGTCTTTCAAACTAAGTCAAGGTCACACCCCCTCAGAAGATTTTAAACTCACACTACCCGAATATGATCCCAAGAATAAACAAGTTCAGCCCGAATCATGGTGCAACACAGTTGAATGTTGTTTGACTCCACAAGATCTGCATGGAAGACGTTTAATTATTACCTTGAATAGAGCCTTAAAAGGAGATGCTGCTGATTGGTTTACCACTATTGTCCACCCTCAACTCACATGGAACGAATTTAGATCACTATTTCTCAACCAATATCACATTGCCATAACACCAGCTGGATTCATGCTTCAATGTTTTCAAAATAAACCACGAGAATTTGAAAATTACGCCACCTTTGCCTCACGAACCATCAATCAGTTTATTGCTCACTACCGCCAATCATCAGTGGAAGAAATCGCTGTATCAGTGGCTCTCTCCCAAATCGCACAAATAGATCCAAGAGCGCGTCACCTTTGCTACACAGAAAAAATAGATGGACGTGAAAAACTGCTTCAGGAGTTAAGGGCTCTATCGTTCAAGAGACCAGGAGGTCATGATAGTGGTCCTGGAAATGTCAAAAAGAGTCGACCAAACTATGACATCCCTCAGCATTCATCCTCTCAAGATTATTCTTCTCGTTGTGGTTAGTGTCGCAGATCTGGGCATAGAACATTTGAGTGTCGATCATCATCATCATCAGCCTTGACCTCATCATATCAGTCAAGGCAGCCGTCAAGCTTCAGCAACTCGATATGCTACTCATGCAACCAAAAAGGGCACATTGCTCCAAACTGTCCTAAGAAGAAGATGTCAGACAGGCGAGGACCAGGAGATGCCAGCAGCGAAAAGTCACAGCCAGCTGAAAAGCAAGTTGGCCTCTGCATCGCCAATCCAGAAGGCACCTTTACTCACCGAGGTGATGTATTTAAATATTGTTTTGATTCTGGATCAGAGTGCTCACTCCTTTCTGTCCATTAGCACCCGTTTTAACGGACCTTTATTCGATAAAATCATTCACTTACATGGTTTAGGGTCATCAGTGACCATTTCTCAGAGCCAAAAACAAGTCTTAATCAATATTGATGGACATGATATTCAGGTCTTATTCCATATTGTAGCTGATAATGCTTTGCCTGTTCCAATAATTTTGGGACGTGAAATTCTGGCTTCAAATTTTCATGTGGTAATAACGGCATCTACTTGCATGTTCCGGAAGGACGATCTTCCGATCATGCCAAACTCCAATTTGCTGGACACTGCCAGCTCTTTTGAAAAAGAAGATGAACATGTGGGTTCTGAAATTGAAAAATTGGACACCGGTACAAAGGGTCTTGAGCATTCTGATACCATTAACACCACAAAAAATGATATATTTTCCGTATCCTTGGATGATCTTTGTTCTTTGGAACAATGCACTGAGGATGAGGTTGTGTTGTTCAGCGAGGTGCTAGGTGGTCACAATGATAATATTCCTTCACTTGATTTATACCCTCCTAATTTTGTCCCTGCTTTAGGATGTTGCCAAGTCTTGCCAGTTACAACTCAAAATTTTGAATCAGTTCACACAGACCTTCCTGTCAGTCACAGGAGCGACCTTATCCAAATTTTAAGTAAATTTTCTAAATATTTTATTGATGGAATACCTACCACTCGTGTGACCACAGGAACTGTCAAAATTCGCCTTATTGATCCATCGAAAATTATCCACCGTCGACCCTATAAACTCAGCCCTGTGCAGCGTGAACTGGTACGAGAGCGCATCAAAGAACTTGAAGATGCCAAAGTAGTCCGTCCTAGTTCTTCGCCTTATGCAAGCCCAATACTTCTTGTTCCAAAAAAGACGGGTGGTTACCGAATGGCTGTCGATTTTAGGGGTCTCAATGCAAATACAGTTCCCGATCGATACCCTTTGCCATTGATTACTGATCAAATAGCGCGTTTACATGGGGCTCAATGGCTTTCTGCCCTTGATGCGGCAAGCGGATTTCATCAAATCCCGGTTGAAGAAGAGTCAATAGAGAAATTGGCTTTTGTCACACCAGATGGTCAGTGGGAATTTTTGGCCTTGCCATTTGAGGTGCGCAATGGACCAAGTGTTTACCAACGAGCAGTTATGAAAGCTGTAGGAGATTTAGCTTTTGATTACGTCACATGCTATATGGATGATCTACTGATCTCAGCAAGCACTCAAGCTGAGGCACTTATCAGGTTAGATCATGTTCTAGGAGTTCTTACTGCTGCTGGATTTTCTTTGAATCTTTCAAAGTGTTCCTTCATTGTCTCAAAAATTAAATACTTAGGTTATGAGATGGAAAATGGAGAAGTAAAACCAAACAAAACCAAGGTTGAGGCTCTCACAAAATTGCCTCCTCCCTCTACTCTTCGTTCTCTTCGCCAATTCTTAGGTTTGGCTTCTTATTTTCGACATTTTATCCAAAATTTTGCTCAAATAGCTGCTCCCTTGTTTAAATTAACTCACAAAACTGACAATTCAGTTAATGATAGTAAGAATCGACCAATTCCTTGGGACGACTGTCACGAAAATGTTCGCTAGCAACTTATTAGTAAGCTTACGTCAGAACCTATTTTGATAATTTTCAACCCATCTTACCCTATTGAATTGCACTGTGACGCCAGTTCTTTAGGTTTTGGCGCCATTCTGATTAACTTGATTGACAAAAAGCCAAGACCAGTTGCTTACTATAGTAAAAGAACAACGACTGCAGAATCCAATTATCACTCCTATGAGCTTGAGACATTGGCAGTGGTTTACGCTATTAAGCATTTTCACAACTATTTACAATCTCACTTCTTCACTGTTGTAACAGACTGTGCATCCTTGCGCGCAACTCAAAACAAACAAGACTTGATACCTCGTGTTCAGCGCTGGTGGTCTTTCTTACAAAGTTTTGATTTTAAAATGCAGTACCGGCAATCTTCGCGCATGCAACATGTAGATTTTTTTAGTAGAAATCACATTGAGGAACCTGATGAAGTCAACAATATGCCAATACTTGAACAACCTGTTGCAAAATCCAACAATGAGCCCTTCTCTGTGAATACTTCAACAATGGGTTCATCAATTTCAAAAATGCGACCACATGGAAAACTTCGGAATGTAAAACCTCAAAATGTAGCTTCATCCCAAAAACTTGTACAGTTAACCTCTATTTCAACTGATTGGCTCCTAACAGCTCAGCAAAACGATCCATTTATCATTGAAATAATCTCAAAATTAAATACTGATGAAATAGATTCAGATATTAAAAATACCTACGAAATGCGCTCTGGTGTATTGTGTCGTAAATTACAGCGACACACTCGTACTAGATACCTTCCAATTGTTCCCCATTCACTTCGGTACGCTGTTGTTTCTAGCGTCCATGAATCTCTTTTCCACTTGGGTTATGATAAAACCTTAGAGGCATTGTATCAACATTACTGGTTCGAACACATGGCAAAATACGTTCGAAAATTTGTCGAAAACTGCCTTGTGTGTAAAACCTCATAAACAGATTCTGGACCTCGTCAAATTCAACTCCACCCGATCCCAAAAGTTTCGGAACCATGGCATACCATTCATTTGGATGCGTCTGGTAAGCTAAGTGGAAAAAAAGACTCGAAAGATTACCTTTATGTTTTCATAGATGCAGTCACTAAGTTTTGTGTATTGCAGCATGCACGTTCTCTGGAAAGCACTAACATCTCTTATAAATTTATTTGGTCCTCCTCAGCGCATAATTTGTGACCAAGGTACTAATTTTACTGCTAAAGATTTTCAAGATTTTTGTGTTTCACATCAAATCGACCTCCATTTTATAGCAACAGGGGCATCACGAGCAAACGGTCAGGTCGAGCGTTTTATGAGCACCCTACGTAATATGCTCACTGCTGCTGAATCTGATCAGCATAAAACATGGCAATCTTGTATCGGACAAATTCAGTTAGCTCTAAATACCACACCTCATAGTGTAACTAAGATATCTCCCATGCAGCTGATGTTTGGACGAGTTTCCAGACCTTTGCAATTAATTTCTGTCACTGACCACCTTGTTGAACAACCTTCCTCTAGCCTACAATCATTGCGTGACACAGCCGCACAGTTGATTAAAAAAACAAGCTGAAACTAGTAAAGCTCGATTTGATAGTGGCAAACTGCAAGTAAAACGTTTTGAAGAAAATGATTTGGTATTTGCACAAACGGAGGTGAGGAACCGAGTTAAGTTGAACGATGCCTACAGAGGGCCTTACAAAGTTGTAAAAGTTTTACCTAATGATCGCTACGTGTTACAGTCCGTCTCTGGCAGAACCAAGACGTTTTTAAAGTATCCCCATGAACGTTTGCGCAAGGCACCAACACTTGATGGAAGTAATCCTCTCCCTGATAGTGGAGAGCTTTCTGAATAAAATTTTTTTGACGTGGCCCTTCTTGATTTGTGTGGACTCTCCCGCAAGTGACTGTGGATCCTCCCAGTCAATCTAAAATTTCAACCTGTGAGGTTGGCCAGTGAAACATCCAAGTTTTGTTTGAGTTGGGTCACGCCTATGTTCATTGTAGTTTTCAGTTCTCTACCTTGCTTGGCACCCACGGTGGCTCGTCATGGTCGGACCCTTTTCCTTTGTCCCTCCCTTTACGATGCCTTCCGTCTTCACAGTCATTTCTTTTCTGATAGAGTGATTGTCAAGCCCAAGTGAGTTCGAATCCTGTCTATATTTAATGCATTCACATTTTGAATTATTGATTTTGCTCCCAACCACGTGTTGCTCCGATCTGATTGATTTTGTTTTGAGGCACTGGACTCCCCTCTGCCATTGATTTTGTTTTGAGGCACTGGACTCTCCTCTGCCTACTGCAAACGTAAGCCTTATATGCGCCCTTCGTTCGTTGGCTATTGGATGACACTACTATTGTACCGATTCTGTCTTTGTTTTCTCCCTCCTCCGTTGTGCTTATCTCGTCTGGGAATCCTCTGCTATAGTTTTATTGTTACATTCACTAATCTCCCGTGCCTTGTTGGGGTTGGGATAGGTGATTGTGACGCAATCTAATGGACTGCGTTTGGTCCTTCCAGGTGATCAGCGCTACCGAGGACGGCAGCAATGTCAGGATCGCCGTGTGATGAAATGAGGAATCCTTCTACATATCTACTGACCTACCGATCTTATACCATCGCCAATCATTGTGTTTGAATCGAGTTATCGATTTATCACTCGAATAACACATTGTGTCATCACTAGCTGCTCATTCCTCCCCTCACGGCACAAATCCGAACTACGACCAAGTAGAACTGCCTACCTCAGTCTGACGAGTCAGTCAACGATTGTAATTGTTACCTGAAGGGACTCTCGTGAACTTACCGATTTGTTTTGTTTTAAAATTGATTGTGACCGTCGAGGCGGAGTACGCTTTTTCGAGTGTGTCAAGTTTCTTTTTAAATAGACTTTTAATAGAATTTTTAATAGACTTTTTTTTAAATTTTTGTTTGTGAATCGTTTACCCTATGGAGTCGGATAGAGAAGAAGGACAGTTATGTGAGGATGAGGGGGACATCACATATATATCTTGCATGACGTCCAAGATTGAGTTTAACATGATTTGATGATGATGATATAAAGTAGTTTCCACATTCCTGACGTGACTTTCCAAGGAACTCATTTCTTTCAATTTGGAAATTTTTGACGCAATTATTTTGTTGTTACCATTAATATTTTCCACCGTCGTGTTGAAGTATTCTAAAAGAGCGTAACTAACTGAATAATGGTGTTTTATTTGTTCGTCTAATCCTTCCAGTTTATTCTGGAGGTTTTCAAGAATTTCATTGATTTTCTCTCCATCGTTTGCATCTAAGTTGCCAGTAATTATTTTTATGATTGAACCATTGAACAGTGCTGCTCTTTTTCCTCTTTTCGAGATTAACGAGTTGTCGATTTTTTCTTGTATGAGGGTGATGGAATGGTTAATTAGTTGAGACGGGATGATCACTGTTTTTCGAACTTCTGAATCGGTGTTTACAATGTCTAGTACTTCAAGGAAATGAGATTTGATATTCTCAGTTTGTTTTATAATTTCTCTAATGTCATAAAAATGGGTGATGGTATGATAGAATTGGGTAGTTTTAGCGGTTCCTAATTTGATAGGTAACAACCCAAGGTTGGAGCTTACGTCCTTAATCTCAGCGGTTCGAGTTACGTTCGGATTCCTGGTAATTTTCGTGGTCGTTTGATGTTGGACAGATGAATTTTACTTTTGGTATTGTGGTGCCGGGGTTCTATAAGTGCTGTTTTTAAGTTCGGATCAACTGCTTTTACAGTTTCTTTATTATATTTTTGTTTAGTTTGGCTTTGTTTTTGTACCGTTTTCACGAATACTTGTTCTGGAATGTTAGGTAAGTCTTCCCTGCTTTCATTTCGTTTTCCTATCACGTTTTCTTTGTGTTTTAACGTTCTTTCTTTTACTTTGTCGTAGAGGAGTTTTAGTTTTTCTTTATGGTTGCTTATGTAATTGGAGGTCATTTGTTTATTGATGTCTGCATCCAAAATGGTATCGGTACCTATGTGGCCATACAGTATCTCAAAGGATGTAAGTTTGGGAACTGAATGTATGGAATTGTTATAGGCTATTTTATTTTTGTTTTGATTGAGTCTCTTTTGAATTCTTCTCTCTGATTGAGGGTTCTGACGTGCTCAATCAGGGTGGAATGGAAACGCTCTACAATTCCGTTCAAATCCGGGTGCTATGAGGACGTGAAATGTATATCGATATTGCGCAATTCTAATAGTTCTTTCACTAGGGTGCTATGGAATTCGGGACCATTGTCAACTACAATTAACCGAGGGGTTCCATGGTGCGAAAAGTAGTCTATCAAAGCGTGAACAACGTCTATACTATTGGATGAGTTAATTCGATAGGCTTGTGCATACCTACTGAAAGTGTCAATAATTGCTAAGAATTTAGCACTTTCTAACGTTAATTTATCCATGTGCAGCATTTCGAAAGGGCGTGACGAAGTAGGGGTAATATTTAATTTTACTTTAATAGGGTTTCTTTCATATTTGCAGGCTAGGCATATTTCACATTTGTTAATATGGTTTTGAATGGAATTTTTCATGTTTGGCCAAAAATAATTATGTTTAATTTTTTCATACGTCTCATCTATGACTCGGCGATTAGTTTTGCCAATATGGTAATCATTGATTATTGATTCGATTGCGTCTTCACACGGTACGCCTAGGAGTTTAGTGTTATACTTAGCGAAATTAATTTCCGAATGTTTGAAATGTTTTGTCATGATTCTCACCAAGTCTTCATACACATCTTCCGTATAGAATAACCCGTATTTAACATTTGGAACCACATATTCCTTGACGAAATTTATCACTTGCTGTTCCAATGTATCTTTATTAAATTCTGCCATAATTCTTGTTTTATTTTGGAAGATTTTAGAAACGATCGGTTTCGCTGGGGGAGAACTAACGATCCTAATAATGATCTGGTTAGAACTGTGGTTTACATGACTGTCTGATATGGGGATCTCGATTACAGCATTGCCGTGATAGTTGGAATGGACTGTTTGTTTGAGGGTAGATCCCTCTTCTGCATTAACAATCAAAGATTGGTTTTCGTCAGGTTCGGGAGACCCGTACCTTTCGCAGTATCTTTGTATTAATTGCTCACAAATACTTGTATCCAAGTCGTTGGGTTAGTCGATCCTCCGATAATTTCCTCTATTTCGTCGTTATTGGAAACAAATGTATTTGGATCAATTGTTTTATCAATTAAATGGGAATAGTCTTCGCTTTCTTGGTTATTAATTTCAACTCTTGATAACGCGTCTGCGTTTAAGTTAGTTGTTCCCATTTTGGTTTATTATTCATTCTGAATAATAACCCTATGTTTTCGGTCACGAAAAATTTTTTACAACCCCCCCTCAAAATTTGATACTTTACGTTTCAAGGCATGGAGATTCCAAATTTGCAATGTCCGTCCGCCGTCCCCCGTCCGGGCCGTTTTGTGCCTTTAACGTGGTCAAAAAAATTCGTTCTTTCGCCCAACAATCCGATTTGGTATCTAGTTGTGCCCGCCATCTCGGCAATCCGATCGGACGAAGCCCGTGGTTGTAATGGGCAAAAAACGGTTAAAAAAATTAACGAAACGCAGTACAACGTGGGAGCTACAGCGTCCCTCCCGTCTGAATAAAAAACAACCGGTGGCGGGGCGTCCTCGCCTCGTGGGCGGGTGGGCGGCTAAACTCCCCTTTCGCCTTTCGTTTCGAGCGCCCCCTTTCCTATTTCCCCGACGTTTTGGCGTTAATACGATTCAATTTTTTTAGATTCTTTCGTTTCATTCTCATTTTGGTTTTTTCATAGATTTTTGGTTAAATTTTGATATTAGTATGTAGCGTGCATGTTTTCATATCAAAATTCAGTTTTTTCTAGATACTTTCGTTTTTGTTTTTGTTTATTTTAATATTACGATTCAGTTCTTTTCGACCTTTTTTTGGGTTTCATTATGATATTTTTCCATGCTGAATCAAACAGGATGGGTCTCGGAGCATTAATGCTAGGTCAAGCTGATTATCCGAATAATAAACCGTTGTGTAATAATTTGCAGGGTTTTTTATTCAGACGCGAGGGAGGGAGGGACGCTGTAGCTCCCGCGTTGTACTGCGTTTCGTCAATTTTTTTAACCGTCTTTTGCCCATGTGCCTGTGACGGTCCGTTGAACAGAGATAAAAATCAAAATGTGTCGAAAATAACGTTTTTTCTCACATTTCCGTAAATTCCAGGGTAACTTTTTCACCAGATGTGATAAATCCTAATGGAGTGTCTTTTAGTCACCCATACCAGCATTTCGTTCTCCATAATTATTTCTGTATATATATGTTGAACGGAGATATTAGCCAAGTTAACTCAGAAAAGGAAATTTGTGGAATATTAATTTATCGGTATTCCAATTTTCTCAAAAACGGCTCTAACGATTTCGATCAAACTTTCGGAGTACTCTCAGCTAACTTGTCCCTACATTTCGTTCTCCATAAATGTTCCTGTAAAAATGCGTTGAACGAAGATATAGCGCCCGCCTATGTAGGTGGTGTTCGAACTTAAAGGGGTGGCGGAAAGTTGTGTGTTGCTACACACCAGATATTTTCATTTTAAACTCCACTGGAATTTTTGTAGAATGTTGAAAAAAAAGAAGGTATTGTAGTCTAATCCAATACCTAAAGGGAGAGTGCTTAAAAACGCTCATGAGATACATGGGGCTCACTCCAGAAATTCCTGATTTTCAACTACTGCCGTTTCGCTTACTACCAGTTCTAACAGAACTGAGTGATAAATGAATCGATTAAATAGAATTAGCCATTTACAAAGCGAATTGACGTAGAGCTAAGGAAAGTTGTGTGTTGCAACGGACCAGATATTTGCGTTTAAGGCTCTGAAATCGATTACTACGCAGTACTTCTTTTTGCCAGACGCGTCCAGTTTTTTGGGAACAACCCACAGAGGACTATTCCAAGGGCTGGAACTCGCTCTTCTTATTCCTTGTTCTTGCGTTTCCCTGACCTGAAAATTTATTTATTGTTTATAAATTTCAGGGTACCAATAATTGCGGGTGTACACAGGGATTTCATCTTTCGTTCTGATGTGGTGTTGTATTTTGTGGGTTGATGTCAGTTTTTTACCCTCTACGTGGAACAAGTCTTTATAATCGTGTACCAATTTGAGAATTGCCGTCCTTTCTTCCTCATTCATGTGATCAGTTCTGAGTTTTGAAGGATCAAAGACATTAAAGCAATAGGGTTATGTCCGCCAGAAGGCAAATTATTAAAGTTTACGTATCTGTTAGGTGAGTCCGTCTCCTCTGGCTGGTGTGTTGCTGGTGGCAAGCGCTTTCGATGTAAAGACATCATCGTCTGGCCGTTAAGTCAGTACTGGAGTCAGTCAGTTGGTCGTGGTCTTCATATATGAAAGGCACGTAAAACGGGATGATGGAGGGTCGGGGAAGGGTCGTGGAGAGGAGGTCATGTACCTCAGGGGAAAACCCCTAAGGTGAATGGAACGTCTTGAATGATCTGTCAATTGTGGAATTTCCGTCTTTTTTGTGTAGGGTGGTCTGTAAATCCGTCAGTTGGTTGTTTTCGTTTGTGTAATGTTTTGAGTGGTGTGAATATGGTGTCGCATTTTGTGTTGGTTTGTTCATTTATGATCTGTCCATTGAAGTTTTTTTGTTTGTAAATTTCCATGTTTTCTAATATGTTCAGTTTTCGTCCTTTGTATTGTTTGTGTAGTAAGGTGGTACTGTCCTGTATTTTGGTAGGTTCATGTCCAGTTGTTTTGAGATGGTTAGCAAAGTTTGAATCATCTTTGTTCCTATTAAGTGATTTAGGGCCGGTTTATCAATGTCATTTGCTAGCTTGACTAAAGGTTGACTAAGCGAAATCGTTCGTTAACTCCCGAAGACGCGTCCATCAACTCACTTTGACACCGCGTTAGCGCTACCTGTTAGTTATGTTTTAACTCGTCTCTTCGTTCGTTAGTTATCGGATAACGAACCGTTATCGGCAGCCATTTTCGGTTGTGTTTCGCTAGCCTCGTTCTGTTTTCGTTTGCGCTTTCGCGATATTCTTTTCTATTGGGTTTTCGTCACATAAATTTTAAATAATTTTATTAACAATGGAGTTCGACTACGATCTGTCTGACTCTGATTTCTCCGACGAAGAGGTATACGCGTTTCTTGAGTGGGAGAGAAGGGCCGTACCAGGTCCGTCCGAGAATCGAATATTTTGACACACTCGGCGACGTAGATTTTCATTCTAGGTTCCGGTTGTCGAAAGAAACAACGGTGTTATTACTTTCGCTAATTCGAACACGAATAGAATCGAAAAGCAAACGCAATTACGCTTATGACGAAACTCCTCTTAACGCTCAGGTTCTACGGTCTCGGTAAGTACACACCTAATATTTTATAGACCTACCACGTTACTTATGTGCATGATATAACTTACGTCAAGTTCGAAAAGTAATTAAGAGCTTTCATCGAATGTTTACGTTTCAATTCTATTAGTTCAATTGTCTGGGTTCGACTAATCACGAGTTCTCTAGTCCCCTCTTACGTTCAGCGCAATGCACTAATAATGCAGCATAGTGCAATGGTGTTCACAATGTGTACGTATAAACTGATAAAGAAGAACGTCGAGGGATCTATAGTTATACCTAATTACGTTATGTCATTGTTTGAGTAACCAATAATGAGTCACGTTTGACGAGACTATGCCAAGACGATTATGTTGTGGGAAGTTGTTTTGATTCTTTTGGAATTAGCTGTTTGAATGCCGTAATTTGGTTGTTGCTGATTATGATTGAAATTCTAGTTCATACCTTATTGGATTCCCAACACGAATTTGACGTGAACGATGGCGGTGAAAATTATGCGTTTTGACCACAATGAAAACTATAATTTTGTGTACCCGTCTAATGTGGGTGTGGGATCGTGAATATCAAGCGTGAGTTGACTGGGTTCAGTCATTCTCTCTCAATCGTGTCCACAATCGCACACACCATGTTCTGAAATGGGGGCTTTGAAAAAGTTTGAAACGTAAATATCTGAAGAAAACTCAATCAAATTGTCTTTTTTGCCAATCACGTAGCTCTCATCCTACTTTAATGAGGCTGTATAAAGAAAATGGGCATTACAATTCAATGCGATTATTCGTATACATTTTAGAATTATGTGGTAGTAGAGCACGTAAATAACCATTATGTTTTCTCTTTGCAGGTTCGATGCTAATAGCTGTAGGCGACTTTTGTGGCGTTAGTAAAACTCCTGGCTCCCTCATTGGGAAACTAGTTTCCCAGACCACTGTTCATTTGCCCCTACTTTCTTAAAGGCGATTCGGAGAAGAAAAAATCTCAAAAGCCCGAAGAGCGTTTTACCACTGGTGTTATCGACTGTACACACGTGAAAATGTCAATTTGAGTGAAACACGCCGCACATTTGGTGTTGAGAAGCATCATGTATCGTTTTTCAAATTTTTTAAAGTTGCTTGGTGTATGATTAATTTTGAATAATACACGTGACGTTTTCTGAAGGAACATTTTTTTACTTATGCTTACCCCACTCACGACGGAAAGTTATAAAATCGACGGAAAAAATCACGACAAACACTTAACAAAAATAATCACAATACGAAAAATGAGCTACACGAGAAGTAGAGGAGTAAGAAAAGAATGAGAAGTAAGAAGATAAGAAAAAAAAGGAAAAAAAGAGAAAAGTATCAAGTGAGATCACAAATATATTATTTAACAATTCTGCAACTGATATTTTGGGTATTCGAGTGACAATGTCAAGTAATGAAATCGACAGACGGCAAATGAAGGCGGCCCAATGGTACCAACTCTCCAACTCATTGTTTTGGAGGAAAACTCGCCAAGTCGCCTCTTCGTTCGAGGGATTCTCGTTTGAGCATAGTGGCAGCCCTTTTTCCCTGCGTTAAAACTCTCACTAGCTAACTATTAGTCAATTGCCGATTGATAGACACGATCCGAGCTCGAGAATTTTTTCACTCCATGATTATCGTTAACAGATCGCTACCTAATCAACGTTTTAACTAAAGAATTGATAAACCGGCCCTTAATGTGTTCTGAATATCTGGTCCGTATTTTTCGTCCTGTCTGTCCTATGTATGCGTTTGTACAAGTACAAGTTATTTGGTCGAGTGGGTCTGTCTTTTCAGTCTTTGTAGTTAGTTTGGTTCTAAGTGTGTTGTCCGTACGTAATGCGATTTGTATACCTTCCTTTCGGAGGATGTTAGTTATTCCGTATGTTTTTGGTCCTGTGTACGTGAATCTGCAGCGTCTTGTTAAGGTCTGTGTATTCTGTGTTTTTGAGTCGTGTGTTTTGGATTCGTATTGTCTTAATAATTTGTTTATTGTTTTTTTTGGAGTAACCGTTATTTTCTGCGATGGTATTGATAGTATCAAGTTCTTTTTTGTAATTTTGTGCGGGTAGTGGGATAGTTTTTAGTCTCCGTATCATGTGTCTAAATGCACTTAGTTTATGTTGTTGTGGGTGGTTTGATGTAAAGTGTATGGTCGTGTCGGTGGCAGTGGGTTTTCTGAAAATGTCGTATTGTAGTTCGTTGTCCAACCGTGTGATTTTCAGGTCCAAGTAATTAAGGGTTTTATTTTGTTCTTTGTCCATGTCATATTGGATGTTATGGTGGATATTGTTTAAGTCCTTTAGTATGTCGTCAGTGTTATCGCGGCCTAATACGCAGATGATATCATCTACATATCTGGCGTAGTGTTTAATATCGTGTTTTGTCATTAAGGTCTGGATGTGAGTTTCTTCGTAATGTTGTAGAAATATTTCAGTTAATATGGACGAAGTAGGGTTTCCCATACCTAATCCATCTTTTGGCTTGTATATGCTGTTGTTGAATTGGAAGTAGTTTTGTCCGAGTGTCAGTTTGGTGAGGTTGGTAACGTTTTTAGTGGTGGTCGTGTCTATTTGTCTTAGTTTGGTTTGTAGTATATCAATGGTTTTTTTTATTGGTATGGAGGGATATAAGTTTTTTATATCAAATGATACCAATCTAGTGTTTGGAGTTATAGTTACGTCTTTTAATCTAGTGGTGAGTTCTTCTGTGTTACGTATCGTATATCTGTTTGGTAATGTAATGGTACTTTTTAACATTGTGGTCAAGTATTTTGAGAGTTTATATGCTGGTGCAGATGTGAAGTTTATGACTGGTCTGATGGGTGTATCCTTTTTATGAATTTTTGGTTGTCCTTTGAGTAGTGGTGGTTTTGGGTTCATGTTTATGTATTTATAATGCTGTTCTTTTGGTATGTTAGTATGGTTTCTAAGTGCATTACGTATTTGTGTTTGATACTCAGAACCCATTAAATCACTTAATAGGAACAAAGACGATTCAAACTTTGCTAACCATCTCAAAACAACTGGACATGAACCTACCAAAATACAGGACAGTACCACCTTACTACACAAACAATACAAAGGACGAAAACTGAACATATTAGAAAACATAGAAATTTACAAACAAAAAAACTTCAATGGACAGATCATAAATGAACAAATCAACACAAAATGCGACACCATATTCACACCACTCAAAACATTACACAAACGAAAACAACCAACTGACGGATTTACAGACCACCCTACACAAAAAAGACGGAAATTCCACAATTGACAGATCATTCAAGACGTTCCATTCACCTTAGGGGTTTTCCCCTGAGGTACATGACCTCCTCTCCCCGACCCTTCCCAGACCCTCCATCATCCCGTTTTACCTGCCTTTCATATATAAAGACCACGACCAACTGACTGACTCCATTACTGACTTAACAGCCAGACGATGATGTCTTTACATCGAAAGCGCTTGCCACCAGCAACACACCAGCCAGAGGAGACGGACTCACCTAACAGATACGTAAACTTTAATGATCAAAGACATAGTTGTCAGTGTCGTAGTAATTAAGTTCGTTCGAATTTTCACAGTTACAATTTAGCTCTTCTACCTCAAGGGGTGACCTAAGTTCAAACATGGTTTCCTCCTCATTTTGATTTAGGATACCTAAGTAGGATTCGTGTTTTCAACTTGCACTAGGCATTCGGGTATCTCTATTGGTCCATCACGAAGGTAAGATATGACTCCTTCTCCTTCTTTTAGGGTGACTGGAAGTTCTACTTTTGAGATGGCTCTAGGGGGAAGTTTCAGTTGAACATGAAAGCTGGCTTGGTTTTTATCTCGAGGAGAATTTGTTAAATTTTGGGGATCTAAATACTTTATTTTAATTTCGGTTTTTGGTGTGATTAATTTGTTATTGATTAAATCAATTTGTGCTCCTAGCATTTTCAGATTATCCATACCTAATAATAATCCGAAATATTTATGAAACTCAAATACTTTAAATTTTAGATTTTGAAAAAATTAGTTTGTGATATGTGAATGTAGAACGATGGCGGGCGTGTTTAGCGCACCTCTTGCGAATTTCCGATTCGCGGAAATATCGTGCAATAGTCCGGGATCGTCTCTTAGTCCCGAGGATTGAAATTAACAACACGGAATTATAGGCGGAATATAATGTATAAACAACTGAATAAATTAAAGTGTCTACTGTTGTAAGAAAATGAAATAAAATTGGCTGATCTGACCGAATTAGCTTCTGGGTCGCCGAGCGTATTGTCGTTGTAGAACGGTCGCTGAAGATGCAGAGATGCGGTAGATGCAGCTGCTGCGGAGGTGGTGCTGTACGGCTTCGATATGGTAGGTAGCGAAACACACTTACGATAGCGAAGTGCGCGAAACCGAACAATGGAAATCGTCGCTGTGGTACGATTTGTTCGCGTGAAAAAATAGTCTTTTTCCTTTCGCTTAGCACAGCCAACTCGCAACTCGGCTCCTGAAGAAAGCGCGGGGAGCACCTTCCCCTCCTATGGATGAGAGTGCTTGAGTTGATTTGGCCAAAACCCTGGCAAGCCAGATTAAGAGTCGAAGGGTCCAAATCAACTGCAAGGCTTAGTCGAGATTCTGTCGTCAATCTCCCGTAGTTGTCCAGCTAGCTGTTAAAGGTTCATAGTTCCCTTTTCTCTTTTTTTCTTTTTCTTTTTTTCTTTCTTCTTATTTCTCTCTTTGTTGCGGTTGGCCGCAACAGATTTCGAATTCCAAAAAGGTTTCCACATGGGATTTTTGCGCTGTATTTTCCGTACGTAATCCCGTGGGCCGTTGTTACTTCGAAAGGGTCTAAATCGGTTTTACTCTTGAGAAATTGTTCGATGCATTTGTGATGGATAAAACTACTGGTGCTTACCGTGTCAACTAAGATTCTGATGTTGTAAGGGGAAAGTATTATGTACGGAAGGGGATGTTTAGTGGAGTTGAGATGCATCAAGTCGAATTTAGGGTTTCCCGATTCTCCTCTAAAAAATAGTTCTCTCCAGTATTTTCCGTCTCGACTATAAAGTTCTCGTTATTTTCTTCATTATATTGCGGTTCAAAACGTTCAACCTGAGTTTCACACATGTAAATAAATCTTTGTAGTGTTTCTGGTTTTCCGTTGAAAGTAGGGATCATGTCGGAGTGTTTTCTTTTGAATTCCGGCATCCTAGGTAATCTCGAATATTGGGCTAAAATAGTTTGCACCTGTTGTTGGACTCTTTGGTCGATAATTTCTTGGAGAGCTGCACGTTCGCGCTCAATTTGTTCTTCAGCGTTCATGTTGTCGGGGTTTTGAATTAATTTACTATTTAGTGTGTGCAACACAAATTTTTTTTAGCGATTTAGGAATTTTGGCAAGATTGGTCAGTCACTCTTTGAAATGTGGGTACTAACGGCTCCTAACTTACTTCAAAACAATAGAAATACAACACAATAAGAAAGTAAATTACTTAACAAGTTAATAAGTAATAAAAAGATACGTTTTTATAATAAAATGAAATTTACCCAAGTTTCACTCTCGGATCTTTCGCCAGTTATCGTGGGGTATGAACGAAAGGATCCGATGAGCCTAATTAAAATTTTTACAAATTTTTCTAGAGACTTTTCGCCAGGTAACGGGGGGTATGAAACGAAAGTACTCCCGAAAGTCGAAAAGTGTTCCTTGGATCTTTCGCCAGGTAACGGGGCGTATGAAACGAAAGAATCCTAAGGAATTTAAAAATCAAAATTAATTCTTCAAAATAAATTTATCTCTTGAATCTTTCGCCAGGTAACGGGGGGGGGGGGTTATGAAACGAAAGAATTTGACAGTCGAAAATAAATTTAGTTAAAATTAGAAGCGTAGAGTTAGATTAAGCGCGCGAGTTTCTTTCACCAGGTAACGGGGCGTATGAAATGAAAGAAATGTCGACGGCAGTTTTGACGAGACGAGAGACCCTTTTAAATGATTGTTGAGAACTTACAGAGCGAAGGTGAAGGCCAGTTGAGCGAACATCAATAGGGTCCTTTTCGCAGAGTTTGCGTCTCTAGGATTGTCTTCCAGGAAAGATGAAGGCGGTCCCGGGCGAGTCGTTCCAACGGAGGTGGTGAATTTCCTGCTTCTTTGAATGTTTCTTCTGCTTGAAAATGTTCGGTGTTATTGCCGATATTTAGAGTCGTGTTGATAGTAATTCTTCTTAACTGCGGGCCTCTGATTTTCCGGACAGGTTCTTTGGGAAAATAACTAGATCGATGAATTTGGTGATTTGTTTCTTCCCGAATCCAAAATTTTGGAGGTCCAAAAGACTGCGCCAGATAAATTCGTTGAACGTGAGATTCGTTTATTAAAAAAGTTTTATTCGAATTCCTACAAATGCTTTACAATAGAAACACACGAACTATGGAGATGGAGTGAAAGAAGTTAACAGGATCGTTGGAGGGAAACGACTGCCCCGATGCAAGGAGGCGTCCTAGCGAGGAAAAGTAGCCTAAGGGGGGAATTTTTATTTTGTGTTCAACTTTTTATGACAATATAACTTTTGTGACGTCCCCCTCATCCTCACATAACTGTCCTTCTTCTCTATCAGACTCCATAGGATAAACGATTCACAAACAAATAGATGAAGTGTAATAACAATACGCGTCTATTAAACAAAGAAACCTGACACTCGAAAAAGCGTACTCCCCCCTCGACAGTCCACAATGTAAGTATCACAATCAATTTGAAACAAAACAAATCGGTAAGTTCACAAGAGACCCTTCGGGTAACAATTACCGTGGTTGACCGACTCGTAGGTAGGTAGTTCTACTTGGTCTTAGTTCGGATTTGTGCCGCGAGGGGAGGAATGAGCAGCTAGTGACGACACAATGTGTTATTCGAGTGATAAATCGATAACCTGATTGGCGATGATATAAAACCGGTAGGTCAGTAGATATGTAAAAGGATTCCTCATTTTATCACTTATATGTATAAAAGTTATGTTTAGTATAAGCCGGAGGGGCTTTTATAAAGCTGGCAGCTGAAATGAGGAGGTCTGTCGGAGAGAAGATGCAACTGTGGCTGAAACTGGACTGTCAATGGATAATGAATTTTGTTATAATTTTTTGATTTATAATGTGGCAGGTCTTTCTAGTAAAAAGAATGACTTTTCTTTTATTAATTTTGTCAAATCTTTTCAGGTATTTATTCTCATAGAAACGCATGTAACTGAATGTGCTGAGTCAATTTACGCTAATTATTTCCCTGAGTTCGAAGTTAGCTGGATGCATGCTGAAAAGAGGGCTAATGTTGGAAGAGCCAGTGGTGGTATTTTAGTGGCTGTTAAAAAAGGGCGAGGCAATATGAATATAGTGAGCCTAGATGGAGCCATTGTTGTTAAGTTTACTTGTGCCGGGGCCACTGTATATCTTGTGCCTGTGTATTTAAATTGCAACGACTGGGAAGTCGATTTTCGAAAGCTTAGCAATTTGTTGTTCGACAATGCTGAATGTAACTACATTATTGCAGGGGATTTCAATGTCAGAATAGGTTCAGAGCAGGATCTGTCGGAGTCTCCATCTCTCAACATGGGCCTATTGGATTTTGTGCGAAGCTCGAAGGACAATGTTGTGAATACGCGCGGGAAGAAATTCTTGGATCTCTGCTATGATATTGGACTAGTGGTTCTCAACGGGCGCTCTAAAAGTGATGGTGACGGCGAGTTTACATTCATTTCGCATCAAGGAGTTTCTGTGTGTGACTTGGCTTGCGCGTCACTGAATATTTTACCACACTTGATCGATTTTCAAGTTTTGGAAAAGAATTATTCAGATCATATGCCCATTGCCTTTTCAATCCGTTCAGGAGGTTCACATCCGGTTGTTCCCATGCTTCCTCGATTGAGATGGAACCCAAGGCGTAAGGAGAGGTACAATGAGCAATTGAAGGATGCAGTTCCAGTTCTCGACCAGCTTGGCAGTGATGGTGACGTGGAGGAGTGGGCGAAGGCAATAGTCGACACAGTAAGGAGTACGGCTGAGTTGAGCACCGAAAAGACAGTGGCTCGAAATAAACCCTGGTTTGACTGGGAATGCCAGAAAGAGAGGTCCAAATCCATGAATCTGCTGCGGCTGTTTCGGAAAACCAATTCGGAGGAGGTCAAAAACAAATACGTAAGAACCAATTCGGCATATAAGTTGTTGGTTTCTACGAAAAAGAGAGAGTTTTTTGTTAATCTATCAGGAATAGTCCGGGAGCCGAGGGCTAAAAACGTTGACCGTTGAGTTGAAAGTTGGTTACTATTTTTTCTGATAGTTCCCTCAATGTTTGGTAACACCCCGCAAGTCTGCTCTCTCAGAAGTATGGACTAAGAAAATGGCGGCTCATCAAAAAAGTCAAAATTTGTCAAAATTTGACTTATTAGTTGATAGTTACAATATTTACCACAGTTGAGGAATTGGCTTGTACTTTCCCAATTCACACCTCTGCTACCTCCTATGCTTGGCCATTAAGTTGCAGAGCCAATCAAAATTCGTCGAATTTTGACCCAAATTTTGACTTATTAGTTGACATTGGAAATTTGTATGGTGGATTCGCATCAAGTCACTGAGTCGAAAAACCCGAGTCTGCTTTCCTCAATTTGAGGACTCTTTCGTGCAGACGAGGTCAAAATTTGACGAAAATTTGGTCAAAAGATGACCAACGGAGTTGAAACTTGAAATTTAGTTTACGAGTAGGTGAAGTGGAGTACTTTAAGAAATACCTAGTCTGCTTTCCTCAATTTGAGGACTCTTTCGTGCAGACGAGGTCAAAATTTGACGAAAATTTGGTCAAAATGACCAACGGAGTTGAAACTTGAAATTTAGTTTACGAGTAGGTGAAGTGGAGTACTTTAAGAAATACCTAGTCTGCTTTCCTCAATTTGAGGACTCTTTCGTGCAGACGAGGTCAAAATTTGACGAAAATTTGGTCAAAAAATGACCAACGGAGTTGAAACTTGAAATTTAGTTTACGAGTAGGTGAAGTGGAGTACTTTAAGAAATACCTAGTCTGCTTTCCTCAATTTGAGGACTCTTTCGTGCAGACGAGGTCAAAATTTGACGAAAATTTGGTCAAAACATGACCAACGGAGTTGAAACTTGAAATTTAGTTTACGAGTAGGTGAAGTGGAGTACTTTAAGAAATACCTAGTCTGCTTTCCTCAATTTGAGGACTCTTTCGTGCAGACGAGGTCAAAATTTGACGAAAATTTGGTCAAAAAATGACCAACGGAGTTGAAACTTGAAATTTATGTTACAAGTAGGTGAAGTGAAGTACTTTAAGAATTACCTAGTCTGCTTTCCTCATTTTGAGGACTCTTTCGAGCAGACGACATCAAAATTTGATGAATTTGAAGGCTCAAAAATTGACTTATTAGTAGATAGTTGCAAACGACGTGAATGAGTTCCACATCCATCAGCTTTACTATAAAATGTTATCTGCCACCTCAAAAACGTGGCAATTTCAAAGCAGAGTCGCTGAAATAGAATTGTCCAGTATTAAAAAACAACAAAAAACTGAATAGTTGACAGCTGAAAATGACGTGAATCGCATCTACAGCAACTCAGTAAACAGTAAATAGTATCTGCTACCTTCAAAATGTTGTGTTCATACAGCAGACTACTTCTGGGCTAAAATTACTCATTATATATTTGAAGTATATTCTGTCTCCATGGCTCATAAAAAGAATATTAACTAATCGCCTCGGTATTCCTGTATGCCTTTAGTGGATGGGAAGTAAAACCCATTAGTACGCATATAATATGCATTACAACATTTTATTCCTGATTTTAACAAAACACGTTCATAAAATAACTGGTGCGTAGTAACACACAACTTTACGCGGCCCCGTAAATACGACGACCTGCTACATATACGGGCGCTTTATCTTCGTTTAACGCGGTTTGACGGGAACATTTATGAAGAACAAAATGTAGGTACTACTTAGTTGAGGGTACTTGGTAAGTTTGATTTTAATCGTCATAGCCGTTTTTGATATAATTGGAAACCTAATAAATTATTATTCGAGAAACCTCGTTTTCGAGCTATTGCTACTTATATCTCCGTTCAACAGATAACTACTGACATTATCCCGGAGAACAAAATATGGGCATAGGTTGCTAAAAAAAATTTCATAAGATTGCTTAAATCCAGTGACTCAATTACTCGGGAAAGTATACAACAGTTCAAAAAACCATTATTTTCGACATATTTTCATTTTCATTTCTGTTCAATGAACTGTCAGATGAACATTTACCCTTAACAATGTATACGTATTAACTATTTAAAAACATTCTGTGAGTTTGATGAAAATCGTTGGAACCATTTTGCCAAAAAGCGTAAAACACTATTTTTGCTCCTTAGGCTTGTATCTCCGTTCACCGTATTTTCATAGTGGAGAAAAGTTTTGTCCTAACCAGTATACTTTGGAAGTTTAATCAAAATCGTTGGAGCCGTTTACAAGAAAAATGCGAAAAGCCCTAGTTTTCGGTACATTCCTGGCCCCGTCACTGGGCTTGCAATTGGGATTTTATAATGGGCGTTGTCCGAACATAAATATAAAGATACCGATTAATACAATTACGATTAATTACGGTTAATTAATTATGAAATCAACATGAGCAGTTTATATGTTGCCGTGTCAATAAGTTCGGGTTTCTTCAGATCTCTACGTATACATTGTTGAGGATATATGTTCATCTGACAGTTCATTGAACAGAAATAATATCCACCATAACTTCCAATTTGACATGGACAAAACCCTTCAACTATTCAGATTTAAAAATCACACGGACAGGCAACGAACTGAATTCATTTGTTTAGATATTCCTTTTTACAGTTCCTTACAGTGACTGAGATATTTCTCAAGGTTCAGTCACAGTCATGAATTCTTTCTACTTTGTAGAGCCAAGGAAAGTAAATGACCACAATGCTAAACTCTAAACGCATAAATCAGGCTGAAGATTTAGATCAGGGTACGGTGTGTGTTTGTGTATGTAAGACACACGACTCAAACGGTTGGTACAGCTTTCGTACAAGTATGCAACCACGAGGGACATTTTATGTCTTTTATTTTGTTTTCATGCAATGATAACTACGTTTGATTGTGCTCGTTGATGGTTTCGATATAATGGCCGCGTCAATTGCAATTGACATCATCCTTTGTCACTGAGGTTATTAAAACTTGTGATGTTACCAAGCGTTACATTTTGTAACATACGTTACAAGCTTATCCAACACAAATATTTCGTGACGGGTACGTAATTGTATTAACCGGCGTCGGCTCGTACTTTTCTGGACCGTTTTCTTCAGATCTCTACGTTCTGAGGCCTACTGAATATTTCTGTTGCAGCATATGCGAGTTTCTTCAATAAGGCTTGAATAATACGATCATCTCAGATGGGCGTGGGCCTGCGATTGGTTATACACGTTTGATAAGTGGTGTAGTAACGGATTGTTCGCGAAGATGGAGAATACGAAAGGTTCTTGTCTACCCCCTTCCTAAGATTAAAAAAAAAATATCTATCGCAGTATATATGTTGCAACAGAAATATTCAGTAGGCCTCAGAACGTAGAGATCTGAAGAAAACGGTCCAGAAAAGTACGAGCCGACGCCGGTTAATACAATTACGTACCCGTCACGAAATATTTGTGTTGGATAAGCTTGTAACGTATGTTACAAAATGTAACGCTTGGTAACATCACAAGTTTTAATAACCTCAGTGACAAAAGGATGATGTCAATTGCAATTGACGCGGCCATTATATCGAAACCATCAACGAGCACAATCAAACGTAGTTATCATTGCATAAAAACAAAAATAAAAGACATAAAATGTCCCTCGTGGTTGCATACTTGTACGAAAGCTGTACCAACCGTTTGAGTCGTGTGTCTTACATACACAAACACACACCGTACCCCGATCTAAATCTTCAGCCTGATTTATGCGTTTAGAGTTTAGCATTGTGGTCATTTACTTTCCTTGGCTCTACAAAGTAGAAAGAATTCATGACTGTGACTGAACCTTGAGAAATATCTCAGTCACTGTAAGGAACTGTAAAAAGGAATATCTAAACAAATGAATTCAGTTCGTTGCCTGTCCGTGTGATTTTTAAATCTGAATAGTTGAAGGGTTTTGTCCATGTCAAATTGGAAGTTATGGTGGATATTATTTCTGTTCAATGAACTGTCAGATGAACATATATCCTCAACAATGTATACGTAGAGATCTGAAGAAACCCGAACTTTTTTGACACGGCAACATATAAACTGCTCATGTTGATTTCATAATTAATTAACCGTAATTAATCGTAATTGTATTAATCGGTATCTTTATATTTATGTTCGGACAACGCCCATTATGAAATCCCAATTGCAAGCCCAGTGAGGGGGGGGGGAATGTACCGAAAACTAGGGCTTTTCGCATTTTTCTTGTAAACGGCTCCAACGATTTTGATTAAACTTCCAAAGTATACTGGTTAGGACAAAACTTTTCTCCACTATGAAAATACGGTGAACGGAGATACAAGCCTAAGGAGCAAAAATAGTGTTTTACGCTTTTTGGCAAAATGGTTCCAACGATTTTCATCAAACTCACAGAATGTTTTTAAATAGTTAATACGTATACATTGTTAAGGGTAAATGTTCATCTGACAGTTCATTGAACAGAAATGAAAATGAAAATATGTCGAAAATAATGGTTTTTTGAACTGTTGTATACTTTCCCGAGTAATTGAGTCACTGGATTTAAGCAATCTTATGAAATTTTTTTTAGCAACCTATGCCCATATTTTGTTCTCCGGGATAATGTCAGTAGTTATCTGTTGAACGGAGATATAAGCAGCAATAGCTCGAAAAACGAGGTTTCTCGAATAATAATTTATTAGGTTTCCAATTATATCAAAAACGGCTATGACGATTAAAATCAAACTTACCAAGTACCCTCAACTAAGTAGTACCTACATTTTGTTCTTCATAAATGTTCCCGTCAAACCGCGTTAAACGAAGATAAAGCGCCCGTATATGTAGCAGGTCGTCGTATTTACGGGGCCGCGTAAAGTTGTGTGTTACTACGCACCAGTTATTTTATGAACGTGTTTTGTTAAAATCAGGAATAAAATGTTGTAATGCATATTATATGCGTACTAATGGGTTTTACTTCCCATCCACTAAAGGCATACAGGAATACCGAGGCGATTAGTTAATATTCTTTTTATGAGCCATGGAGACAGAATATACTTCAAATATATAATGAGTAATTTTAGCCCAGAAGTAGTCTGCTGTATGAACACAACATTTTGAAGGTAGCAGATACTATTTACTGTTTACTGAGTTGCTGTAGATGCGATTCACGTCATTTTCAGCTGTCAACTATTCAGTTTTTTTGTTGTTTTTAATACTGGACAATTCTATTTCAGCGACTCTGCTTTGAAATTGCCACGTTTTTGAGGTGGCAGATAACATTTTATAGTAAAGCTGATGGATGTGGAACTCATTCACGTCGTTTGCAACTATCTACTAATAAGTCAATTTTTGAGCCTTCAAATTCATCAAATTTTGATGTCGTCTGCTCGAAAGAGTCCTCAAAATGAGGAAAGCAGACTAGGTAATTCTTAAAGTACTTCACTTCACCTACTTGTAACATAAATTTCAAGTTTCAACTCCGTTGGTCATTTTTGACCAAATTTTCGTCAAATTTTGACCTCGTCTGCACGAAAGAGTCCTCAAATTGAGGAAAGCAGACTAGGTATTTCTTAAAGTACTCCACTTCACCTACTCGTAAACTAAATTTCAAGTTTCAACTCCGTTGGTCATTTTTTGACCAAATTTTCGTCAAATTTTGACCTCGTCTGCATGAAAGAGTCCTCAAATTGAGGAAAGCAGACTAGGTATTTCTTAAAGTACTCCACTTCACCTACTCGTAAACTAAATTTCAAGTTTCAACTCCGTTGGTCATTTTTGACCAAATTTTCGTCAAATTTTGACCTCGTCTGCACGAAAGAGTCCTCAAATTGAGGAAAGCAGACTAGGTATTTCTTAAAGTACTCCACTTCACCTACTCGTAAACTAAATTTCAAGTTTCAACTCCGTTGGTCATTTTTTGACCAAATTTTCGTCAAATTTTGACCTCGTCTGCACGAAAGAGTCCTCAAAATGAGGAAAGCAGACTCGGGTTTTTCGACTCAGTGACTTGATGCGAATCCACCATACAAATTTCCAATGTCAACTAATAAGTCAAAATTTGGGTCAAAATTCGACGAATTTTGATTGGCTCTGCAACTTAATGGCCAAGCATAGGAGGTAGCAGAGGTGTGAATTGGGAAAGTACAAGCCAATTCCTCAACTGTGGTAAATATTGTAACTATCAACTAATAAGTCAAATTTTGACAAATTTTGACTTTTTTGATGAGCCGCCATTTTCTTAGTCCATACTTCTGAGAGAGCAGACTTGCGGGGTGTTACCAAACATTGAGGGAACTATCAGAAAAAATAGTAACCAACTTTCAACTCAACGGTCAACGTTTTTAGCCCTCGGCTCCTGGACTAGAAGATTTAAGGCAGTACGAGACAGTAAAGAGCTCTGGCAGCTTGTCAAGGTTTTTAAAAAGTCCACACCTAACTCCCAAACAGCTATTTCACCTTCAGAGTGGGTGAGCCATTTCAGTACTCTGCTGAACCCAAGTGAGACAGGTGGTATGATTTATTTCGTTGAGCCCAATTTCACCTGCCCTTCACTTGACGGTAGATGAATTGAACCGAGTTCTGAGCATGGTCAAGGAAGATAAAGCACCTGGCTGCGATGGAATCCCCTTTGAATTTTATAAGTATTCATGCCACGAATTTCAGGAAATGTTGCTGAGCTTCTTTAATTGCATATTTAGCTCCGGGATTGTGCCGTGTTCATTCAAGGAGACAGTGATCTTCCCACTTCATAAGAAGGGCGACCCAATGGATGCTGCAAACTTTAGAGGGCTCTCCTTCATAAACTGTTTGGCTAAACTCCTGTCTTGCTTGCTAGCAAATCGTCTGACTGATTTTGTGGAGGACCGGGAGATCCTAACCGAGTGCCAGTCTAGCTTTCGTCGTGGGTACTCTACGGTTGATTCAATTTTTGTCTTGACGGGGTTAGTGGAGCTTCGTCTGTGCCAGCCACGCAGCAAGGTTTATGCTTTTTTTGTGGACCTCGCAGCTGCGTTTGACCGGGTTTGCAGGGAATATCTGTTTTGCAAGTTGTTTGATGTAGGGATTTCACCGAAGTTCATTGCCATGCTTCGCAGTCTCTATAGTGACGTGTCATCATCAGTGTGGACCAGGGATGGTAGAACACATAATTTCAGTGTAGGTTCTGGAGTGAGGCAGGGTTGTCCTTTGAGCCCCATCCTCTTTGCGCTGTTTGTCAATGACTTGGAAGATGAATTGAAGCATGGTGTGACAGTTGGTGGTACCGATATTAGGGTGCTTCTCTATGCGGATGACCTGGTGATCTTGGCGGACACCCCTGTGAGGCTTCAGGCAAACATTGACTTGCTGAAGAACTACTGCGATCGATGGGATCTTTCGGTGAACATGGGGAAGTCCAAGATAATGATCTTTCAGAAGGGAGGAAGGCATAGAAGGACTGAAAAGTGGAATTATGGAGGCAGCAAAGTGGAAATTGTAAACCAATTTACTTATTTAGGAGTTACTCTTACTCCAAGGCTCTCATTCAGCAAGCATTTAAAGCAAAAGGTTGCTTCTGCAAGAACGACCATGAATTATGTGTGGGGAGGAGCTTTTTCCAATCCGGGTATTCCACTCTCTGTTAAGATGGAAATATTCAATGCCATAGTGAGGGCGATACTCTGCTATGCCGCTCAGGTGTGGGGGTTTAAGGAGTATGCAGCTGTTGAGGGTGTCCAGATGCTGTTTGTCAGGAAACTTTTTTATCTCCCCCAGTGGACACCAAATTATATAGTCTACCTGGAAACTGAGCTGAACACACTGTCAGCATTCACATTGCGACTACAATTGCATTATCTGCTGAGGATAACAAAGATGGCGAACTCCCGTCTCCCTAGAATCGTAGCGTCTGAAATAATTAGAAAAGGATTGTTCTGGGCAAAGGAGTGGGCAGTGTTGGCATCAAGGTACGGAGTTTCTTGTAATTTGTCATCGTTGGACTGGAAGACTGTGAAGATGGATGGGGAGAGAATCCTCAGTGAATATGTGAAGGAAAGAAGAGCGCAGTTTCGTCAGCGGGCGATGGACTCCGACGCATTCACGTTATACCGCGAGCTGAATCCTAACAGGAGGTGCGCGAGTCTAGTTTCCAGCTCTGAGGTACCGCTCTCCACAGCCAGATGGGCGTTCAAGGTTCGTGCGGAGACGCTGGTTTTGAACGCTAAGCCATATGCAGCTGACCTAAGGGATGAGTGCTCAATGTGTAATCTTCATGCACGAGAGGATGTCTTCCACTTTTTATGTGTATGCCCAATACTTGCCGAGTTTCGAGTCGTGGTGTTTGGAAGGCCGGCACTTTCGCGCGATGAGGCACTGGTGCTCCTTGATGGTCCTGATTGGTCGGGTCTTGCCCGTTACTGTAGATTGGCGTGGCGTTATAGGAATAGTCTTATCAGGGAATTTAATTACGGTTAATTTTGTAAGATATCATTTTTTCTTTCCCCCTTTAACAAATATTAGTCTTAAGATAATTTGAATCGGGCCCGATCTCCGGCGGACGGTTTTAAAACCATGTCGTAAGGTTTATTTATTTTCATGAAAGGTAAAATTAATTTGTTTTTTTTTGTAATAAACTATTTTCTTCTTCTTCTTCTTCTTCTTTTATAAAGCAAAATGTTTATTTACGCAGAATTAAAGCGCTACAAACTTGACTCAAGACGGAGGTGAATGAGGACTGTCTAGCAGTGGCTCTGGTACGGCTACTTTTAGCCTCTGAGCCTCAGTACTGCCTAGCAGTGGCTCTGGTACGGCTACTTATAGCCTCTGAGCTGCAGACTCAGTTGCAGACTCATTGCCCGAAGGTTTACTTACATAGTCAGCATTATGTTGTGGTATCATTACAATATAACTCGTCCCTCCTGGAGAGTGAAATTATGGGTTTACAAATTTTGAACATTACAATACCTTTGAAGTGAATTTTCAATTTGTTCATAGTTTGCGGATTACAGAGTAGTTTACACATTATGTAGTAGAGAGTTAGTTTTACAATGTAGAATTTTCTTATTGTCTACTGGTTAGTTGGTGGACAACTTTGAATGGTAGTACGATATTTGTAATGCTGAACAGTGAAGTAAATTACCATTGAAGTTACAAAGCAATACAGGATGATCGCTCAGATACTGTGTGTGGCATATCGTATTATTGGGTCGTTGATTGGCAATATTTGTTGGATTGGTTCCGAGATAGATGCTAAGGTTTTTAATTGTATTGAACCGGTTGGCTTTCGGTCGAATTTTAGTTTCGGTTCCGAATAGAAGATCATTACTGCATCTTGTATTACTTTATTCGACGGCGCTACTAACGTTTGGTTACGGTACTGAATTTCTTCCGAGTTCGGTTGAAAGAGGTATACTCCTTGTAAGTCCTTAAGTACCGCTTTCTCCTTGGAGGATATTTTCAATCTTTCTTCCTGGGGAAAAATGACTATTGACTATAAGACATTGACAAGTTTAGTTCTCCAATTTTGCTTTCTATCAAAAATAGCGTGTGGTCCAACAGCTTCTCGGGTGCATCAGCTTTTCTACCTTGGCGTCCGATTTGATGATGTCTAGGATGTCATTAAAGTGGGTGCGTATCGTCTCTGCTTGTGTTTTTGCCCGTCCGTACGGTAAAAGTGTGTAAGTGTATGGTAGTACTCGATTCGTTCGGCCAGTCCTAGTTGAATAGGTATCAGCCCGAGGTTAGTCGTTATGTTAGTTATGTCCGTTCCGTAAGTTTGTAGTTGGATGTGAGTAAGGCGAGGAGGGTTATACTGTAAAAAGGTAAAACGTGATAAGTGATCTTATTGACGTTTGGAGAATGGTGTAAAAGGGAGTGAGTCTGAGACAAGACACGTAGTTATGGGTTAGTACAATGAATTCTAAACGATTTCGGAACACATCTGTTCTCGGAGACGGGGTACATCAGGTGGGAGAACGCGGGCTATTCGTTCAGAGCCAACGCGTTCGCGAATTGGCATATGAAAATGCCGCAATCATAGAAATTTTGTTGTTGTGGGGTGTCTGTAAGTTGGTGGCATTCCCAGGTGGTAAAGTCTAGAGGGATTCCTGTTTTGTGTTCGTGTTCCTTTATGAGATAGTGTTTGATTTGATTTAGTATATCTGCATCATCTAAGCCGAAAGATTGGTCTTGCGTGTATAGTTTCTTACGCGTTCGTGACTTCCGGCTGGCAATGACACATATAGGAAACTGTTAAAATTGAATGTGGTTGGGAGATTCTGGTTTTGGCGGCTTCTCTGGTCGTTCGGTTCCATATAGAAATTAACGACGATATCGTTAAGCCAATTGTTGGATTTTAGGGTGACGAGGTCTTTCCTGGTAATTCGAAGTCCGAATTTGGTGACCAAGATTTCCGACTGGTCCAAAGATTCTTCTCAAGCGTTGGCAACTGATTCGGAGAATTTTTTGGGCCTTCGGCGGATATTTGCAACGTGAGTCTTCTCTTGCGTATTGTGGTGTTGTGGTATTATGTTGGCTATTTTGAGATGGTGGTTCACGTTTTTAATTGTTTTCTTGTTAAATTTCGTTTTTTTATTTGTTTTTTTTTTCTGTATTGTTTTGACGAAGACTTCCGTCGGTATTGAAGATGGGTCTTCTCTGTTTTCGTTTCTCTTATTGATTATTCCTTCTTTTTCGGAGTGTAATTTGTGTTGGATTTGGGTGTACAGGATTTTTTCCTCATGTAATGTCAAATAGTTATTGGATAAGACTTGGTCCAGGTCTAATAATGTGTCTCTGATCGTGTGTCCTAGTAGTAGTTCGAAAGGTGTTAATTTTGATGTGGAGTGTATTGAGTTGTTGTAGGCTAAAATTGCGTGCATGACTTTAGATTTGATTCTTTCATTTCTGAACTCATCCCTTTCTTTTAGGATTCGTATGTGTTCTATTAAGGTTGAGTGAAATCTCTTTACTAAACTATTTGATTCTGGGTGTTGTGAGGCCGTTAAGTGGATGTTAATTCGGTGTAGAAGCAGAAATTCTTTGACTGACGTGTTCTGGAGCTCGGGTCCATTGTCTACAGGAAGATTGACAGGGGTTCCGAGGTGAGTGAAATGATTCAGTAGTCCGTTTACTACTTCTGTGGCGTTGGCTGTCTTTAGCATGTAGGCCTGGGCGTATCGTGAGAAAGAGTCTATGATTGTCAGGAATTTGGATCCGTCTAGTGTCAGTGTGTCAGCATGAACTGTTTCTAATGGGCGTAAGGCCGTCGGTTTCACCTTTACGGGCTTGCGGTCATACTTGCCGCATACTTGCATACTTGCTTTTATATTGGGCCAATAATGAGTCCTCCTTAGATGTTCATATGTTTCTTCTATTTCCCGGTGGTTCGTAACACCTTCGTGGTATTTTTGCACTAGATCACGTCGTCCTGTTTCATCAGGTACGTCAGTTAGTTTTTTCGTGTATTTTGTCATTATGATGTGTGAAGATGAAAGTCGTTTTGATACGATGCGGACGAAGTCTTCGTAAATGTCGTCTTGGAAATATATTCCGTATTTAATCTTAGGGACAATATATTCTTTCACGAATTTTACGAGTTCTTCTATGTTTGAGGTTGAGAGTTGTACAGTTAGTCTGGTTTTTGTCCCGAAATGTTTTTCGATTTTGATGGCGTTTGGGATCAGTTGTTTTATTGTTTTTATTATGATTTGGTGGTTGCAATTGTTCAATGGTTCGTCCTTAATGGGGACGGCAACGATAGCGTGACCAATTACGTCGGAGTGAATTGTGGCTTCTGTGTTTGTATCTTCCAAGTTTGGGTTTGAATTGGTGTTGTCTTTAGGATCTGGTAATTCTTCGTCTGGGTCGATGTTAACGATTACTGATTCTGTTTCGTCTGCGTCAGTCAGTGGTAGCTTCGTTATTTTTTCTAGGGTGTTACTGCGGACTGTATAATTTGGACTTAACCATTCGAATTCTGGATGCCGTGAAAGCTCGTCTGTTCCGCTGTTGAAGGGGGTAGGAGAAGTAGGAAAGGAGAAAGGAGAATAGGAGAGAAGGAAGAAAACAGCTTCTCCCCCCCCCCCCTTGGAATGGTGGATGCAGGCGATACCCTCACTGTAGCCACAAACGGGCCTATCGTAAGGGCGTCCATGATCCTCAGATCGTGGCCCCCCTGCACCACCTCCAGGCCCCACAGTACTGGTCTCACTTGGTGTGACATCACCTATGCGCCCCCACCACCCCCGCACAAAGCGGAGGATATCCGCAAGTTCTGCATTTGCCACCTCTTCGGGCTGGAGAAAGGGCCTCCCAAACACACAACCACGAGATGCGACGAGTCCATCATATACACACAGCACATGCTCTGACATCTCTAGCCCTACCTCTCAGAACCTGCATACCTGTACCTCACACTTGCCAATATTTGTAAGGTGGTACCTCAACAGACAGTAACCAGTGAACAGGCCACATATGATCCTCATATCCTTCCTCCCCAGGACCTCTCTCTGGAGAGCCGGATGAAGAGTTTTGACTGTCTAAGGCCGGGCAGCCCCTGCCAATGAGCAGCCCTGCATCTGTCCTCCCATTTTCCAACCTCTCTACGTAGGTGGCTCCTGGTAGTCCCAACAAAGGGCTCAGGGCCCTGAGTATGGTGTTGCGATGAGGAAGGGGAAGGGGAGAAGATCATACACTTCCTGGGAAATCTGTTGGAAGTGAAGGGAAAGGATTGTAAGGACAGCTTGTTTGACCTAAATAGACCAACTGTTGACTTTAGTACTGACTTAACAGCCAGGCGATGATGTCTTTACATCGAAAGCGCTCGCCCCCAGTATCTCACGAGCCAGAGGAGACAGACTCACCCAACAGGTACGTTAACTTTAGTTATTTACCTACTGGCGGAACTAACCCAATTACTTTAATACCTGATACAGCCAGTTCGGGTAAGGTACTACTAACAAGACTGATCAACAAGATGGTACATTTACTCAAGACAATAGCTAACATGCGCTATAACAAACAATGCCTCACCCATTACATAACTCCTAATACGCACTCATACAGATCAACAAACAGACATACTCTGCACAAAAAACAAAACATTCAGCTCAGAAACTTTGGATTAGGACAGAAATTCGGATGTTATACATTAAAATAGATAAACCTAATAGGGAAATATACATAATACACTTAGAATCGGCCAACATAATGACAAAAAATTATTTATACGACATATTTATAGATTTCCTAGACTACCTACATATATTTCTGCAAAAAAGAGTTTGCTAATCAACTTGGTTGAGACACGATTCCAGAGGTAGCTTATTCATTTTTTCTCGTACTTCAAGAGAGAAAAATGATTTATCATAACTTATTTATTCGTAATTTTGCTATTGTCTAAGGTATTTAGTACACATTTTCGTAAATCGTTCACTACACGAGTTTCTTGGGGGGTTATCTACAACTCCATGTTGAATCAGTAAAAAGTGAGAAAAAAAAGTACTAATCGAAGTTATACGGTTGGTAATTCGAAGGAATAATCTTTCACGGTATCAGGCGAAGAGTTTTGAATAGGGCATAGCATCGGATTTGAATTGTCAAAAGCAAGTTGCTGCCCGTAGTTGCAGCAAGGGTTTTGTCCCCATGCTATTTGACTGCCTAAATCGTTTACTTTATGCTGTAGAGTTCTATTCTTGAATATGTCAGCTTAGGCGAACTCTGTCATGTTTAACTTCCTAAATTCAAACAAAAGAAAATTAAACAACGGAACTTTCGGATAATGTTCAAGACTAGCCGTAAAAAAAGACCAAGTCGGCGACGTCATCACTTGACACAACAGTTTTGAAAGTTCTCATCTGTAGCCACTTTGTTTGAAGGGAACGGGGTCAATGTCAGCTGTCGGTCCGTTCTCTATCTCTGAAGTTCACTGTGGTCTATCTTCGAAAAGTCAGGGCTTTGCTCTTCGTAAACGTCAAAAATTATCGCTTTGACAGTTCACCAAGTACCTGGCGACTCCATTTGCTGTATTTAGCGAATAGAGATGTCAACTGTTTCGTCCTACGCATTTGTCGGCGGAATAGAAGTATCACTGACCGGTGAACAGAAGTTACCTTCATTCCCCATTTAATATTCTCAGATTCCCGAACTCGACTTTCAAGAATTTTTCATTACCATCCCCCGTCACCTTTCCCCGTTTTTCCACACCAAGTTTCAGTTGTCTACTACTCTTGAGCTGTACGTTCCGGCTGTGAGTGGATTTGTGTGAATGCAGTATATAACTGGACACAAATACAAAATTCAGTTCGTTGTTACCCTTTTCAGTCATTGGCGGGTTCGATTGGGTTTGATTAAACATAACTGTTTTATGTGAAGCCGTTTCAGAAAGAAACTGCCAGTCACACAAACCCGTCTAATTAAACGGAGTTTCACCTTTCCGGATAGTTGAGAGTTTATAGATCTTCTAGGGCAGGAACGTTTCTGGCTTCCACAAATGTCCTCTGACAATCTTGGTTCACATCCCGCCTCCCGTTTCTGTTTTGGTTTATTATTCATTCTGAATAATAACCCTATGTTTTCGGTCACGAAAAATTTTTTACAACCCCCCCTCAAAATTTGATACTTTACGTTTCAAGACATGGAGATTCCAAATTTGCAATGTCCGTCCGCCGTCCGGGCCGTTTTGTGCCTTTAACGTGGTCTAAAAAATTCGTTCTTTCGCCCAAAAATCCGATTTGGTATCTAGTTGTGACCGCCATCTCGGAAATCCGATCGGACGAAGCCCGTGGTTGTAATGGGCAAAAAACGGTTAAAAAAATTAACGAAACGCAGTACGACGCGGGAGCTACAGCGTCCCTCCCTCCCTCCCGTCTGAATAAAAAACCCTGCAAATTATTACACAACGGTTTATTATTCGGATAATCAGCTTGACCTAGCATTAATGCTCCGAGACCCATCCTGTTCGATTCAGCATCGAAAAATATCATAATGAAACCCAAAAAAAGGTCGAAAAGAACTGAATCGTAATATTAAAATAAACAAAAAAAACGAAAGTAGGAAAAACTGAATTTTAATATGAAAACATGCACGCTAAATACTAATATCAAAATTTAACCAAAAATCTATGAAAAAAAAAACAAAATGAGAATGAAACGAAAGAATCTAAAAAAATTGAATGATATTAAAACCAAAACGTCGGGGAAATTATAATGGGGGCGCTCGAACCCAGGGGGAGTTGAGTGTTGGGAGGGAAGCGAGCGGGAGGAGGCGCGCTGCTCGCTCGCCTCGAGTTTTTTAATGAGACGGGAGGGAATTCATACGATGAAACGCTGTAGCTCCCGCATTGTACTGCGTTGCGTTAATTTTTTTAACCGTTTTTTGCCCATTACAACCACGGGCTTCGTCCGATCGGATTGCCGAGATGGCGGGCACAACTAGATACCAAATCGGATTTTTGGGCGAAAGAACGAATTTTTTAGACCATGTTAAAGGCACAAAACGGCTCGGACGGGGGACGGACATTGCAAATTTGGAATCTCCATGTCTTGAAACGTAAAGTATCAAATTTTGAGGGGAGGGGGGGGGTTGTAAAAAAATTTTTGTGACCGAAAACATAGGGTTATTATTCAGAATGAATAATAAACCAAAACAACCGGTGGCGACCTTTCGCCTCCCAACGACGACGATGATGCGCCACTCGACTCCCCTTTCGCCTTTCGCTTCGAGCGCCCCCGTTCCAATTTCCCCGACGTTTTGGTTTTAATACGATTCAATTTTTTTAGATTCTTTCGTTTCATTCTCATTTCTGTTTTTTTTTTTCATAAATTTTTGGTTAAATTTTGATATTAGTATTTAGCGTGCGTGTTTTCATATTAAAATTCAGTTTTTTCTAGATACTTGCGTTTTTTTTGTTTATTTTAATATTACGATTCTGTTCTTTTCGACCTTTTTTTGGGTTTCATTATGATATTTTTCGATGCTGAATCGAACAGGATGGGTCTCGGAGCATTAATGCTAGGTCAAGCTGATTATCCGAATAATAAACCGTTGTGTAATAATTTGCAGGGTTTTTGACTTTTTAAGAAGCTTTGTGAATGTTTCGATGGTGCTACTGAAGTCCCTTATTTGTGTCAGTTACATTTGCTGCTCCACATGTATCAGGCCGCTCTGCTTCGTCGTATTGTACCTGTAAATCTGTTGTATTAGTTTTCCTGTTTTTCAACCAATCACATCCTAGACTCCAAACAAAATTTCTAACAAGGTATTTAATTGTGGGTGTTACTGAAATGTCTCAAGACCTCAACGTGTTAGAAACGTTTGTGGTTGGGAAGTCCTGAGAATATTCCTTGCTACTACACATCTGACAGGTGGTAGGGAGTAAGAAGTACATTTTAAAAACATGCACGGCCACAATGTATGTATTGGGTGATTCAGTCAACCAGTAGCGTATTGTGTACTAGCACTGTTGATGATAGTGCCCTGTTTATTCCTTGAGTTACTGACTTCCAGCCTGAACTGCCTACATGTGTCGTGTAGGCACTTCAATGGACTTCTAACATCATTTTTGTGAGAATGCCAGTGTCATATAGTCGGAATTCATTAGAAAAACTAGACTCGGTGTTCGTGTTGTGTTTTGATCTCATTGAAGACTGTTGAGTGCATGAGAGGGGAGGGGAGCTTTGAGGTGGAATATGAAAAATAAATGGGTGAATGTGGGGAGAGATCGGGGTTCCAAATCTGCTAATGTCCGTCGACTTAAACGTAGTCTAAAAAATTCATTCTTTCGCTTAAAAATCCCATTTGGTATCTAGTTGTGCCAGCGTGCTTGGTAATCCAATTGGACGAAGCGCATGGTTATTATGGGCAGAAAACGGTTTAAAAAAATTAACAAAAACTCAATTTTGGCAGTTTTATCGCTAATACGCCGTGTTCAGGATCCGTTTCTAGGTATTTTTAGATGCTGGATCGAATGAAACAACTCCTAGAGGTCTACAATGCGTCCATAGTGGAATCTCAGTAAATATAGTGAGCCAAATTCTACTAATTGAAAGAACTAGCTGGGCAATAACTACAGCGAAAGTAATCGTTTCGTCGCTCGTACTTCCTCCCTCCCGTCACAACACCACCAGCCACCTCGACTCGCCAGGTCGTGCCAATTGCCTACAGGCTGTTACGGGCGCTTGAAATATTTTGTTCTCGTCGTTCCGTTGTAGTCAGATCATGTTTTGTGTGTTTCACTGGTACATTTAGATGCTGAATCGAATGGGATTTGTCTCGGAGCTGTGAGACTCCGTCAAGGTGTTCAAGAAAAGAATAAACCATTGCGTAATAATTTGCAGGGTTTTTAGGTTGTGTCTCGGAAGAGGTGAGCATTTGAATCTATGCGAGAGAGGTAAAGAAGTGAGTGGTGGGAAAGGAATTTTTTTTTTTGACGTCATCTATGCGCCCCCACCACCCCCGCACAAAGCGGAGGATATCCGCAAGTTCTGCAACAAAGGGCTCATGCCCACTAGGGATCTGCGCTGATCCCTTCTTAGCCAACCCATCAGCCCGTTCGTTTCCCTCTATACCCTGATGCCCTGGCACCCAACACAGTGTTACACTGTTGTCCTCGGCCAGGGCCTTCAGTCCAGTCAGACACTCCCACACCTGCCGTGATGTAAGACAGTATGAGGCTAAGGCCTTGAGAGTGGCCTGACTGTCCACCATTTTGTAGATTCTCTGCCGCTTCAGTCCCCTCTGCAGCAGCCGCTCCACACAAACTGTCACTGCAGCTACCTCTGCCTGGAACACTGTGGCCAGCGACCCCAATGGGATCGCTGCCCTGACTCTCGGCCCAAAGATGCCTGCCCCTGCAAGGCCACCCTTCACCGAGCCATCAGTGTAGTATACCAGGGCCCCAGCTTCGGAAGCGGGAGCTCCCCCTACCCACCTGGATCGCTCATGAATGAGTATCCGAAAGGGTAGCACGAAGTTAAACCTCGCGGGCATTGAGTCTACCACATGCAGTTCGGGCCCTCCCACCATCACCTTGTCAAAGATCAAGTGACAGGAACTCCTCCTCCCCCGCATGATCAGACCCAACTCCAACATACGCACAGCCTGGAGGAACGCCATCCTTTTAACATGTATGTGGAGTAGAGCTAAATCTAGCAAGACCTCCAGTGCAGCCGTAGGGCATGTTGTCATACAGCCTGTAATGGCCAGAATCGCCCTACGCTGCAGTTTATTTAACTGTAACTGCACTGTTTTGTTTTCCACCCTAGTCCACCAGACCAGGTCTCCATAGGTGACTACAGGCCTAACAACCGCAGTGTACAGCCACCGGATCGTCCCAGGCCTCAGCCACCATGTCTTCCCCACCATTCTTTGAGCTGCCCACATCACCACTGACGCCCGCTGTAAGGCTTTTTTCACGTGTGTGGCCCAAGTGAGCTTTCCATCAAGAAAAACCCCCAAGTACTTGATCTCATGCTGGACCTTCAACACCTTGCCACCCAGCCTGAGTTCCCGCAGCACAAGGCTGCGCCTTCTGGTGAACGGGATCAGGCTCGTTTTGTCTGGATTGGCAAACAGTCCTTGCCCATTGCACCATCTCTGTAGCGTATTCAGTGCATGCTGCATGCATTCACTGATTACACTCACGAATTTACCCCTGACTATAATTACCAGGTCATCCGCGTATCCTATTACCTTGTAGCCCTCCTCCTCCAGCAGCTCGAGAAGGGTATCAGCTACCGGTAACCAGAGGAGAGGAGAGAGCACCCCCCCCCCCTGCGGGCACCCCTTAGTGGGCACCACAGAGAGTGCCCCCCCCCCCCAACTCCGAAAAGACCACCCTGCTACTCAGCACCCCCTTGGTCCTACCAGCCGCAACCGTAATTGAGGCATGGACGTATTGTCGAAAGCCCCCCCAATATCCAGAAAGCAGCACAGCGCAATCTCTCTGGATCTCAGAGTATCCTCCAGCACTGTCGCCAGTTCCTTCAGAGCAGTCTCAGTTGATCTCCCCCTCTGATAGGCATGCTGGGAACTCCGAATGGGATTCTGAGTAAGATAGTACTCCTTTATTGATAGGCACACTATCTTCTCCATTGTCTTCAACACAAAGGACATGAGACTGATTGGGCGATAGCCCTTAGCCAGGGCCGACGAGCCACCCGGCTTTGGTATAAAGACCACCTTCACCTTCTTCCACATAGTGGGTGTGTACCCAAGGACATAGCTTGCCCTGAAAAGCCTCACCAGTATCGGACCCAGAGCCTTCCTACCATGCTGCAGCATGGCTGGGAAGATCCCATCTGCACCTGGCGCCTTGAAAGGTTTAAATGAACCAATTGCCCATTTAACCTTATTAAGTGTGAACATTTCTCTGGAGGCAGCGGCTAGCAGTGGGTTCCTTGATTGCCCATGACAGGTACCTCCATCGGTACTCAGCTGATGGTGGTGGCATCTCCCCACTGCAGGCTATGAGACCCTGGGAAGTGAGCTGCCAGTAGCTCTTCCAAGGTCTCCTTGCTGCCCCTTGTGTATGTTCCCCCTGCCTTTAGGAGAAAACCGATTTGCGGCCTATCTTCTCTAGAGATGATCTTCTGAACCTTGGACATGGTAGACAAGTCTTTCATGCCCCCGCAGAAGTCTCTCCAGGATTTCCTTTTTGCCCGTCTAAGGGCTTTATTGTACGCTGTGAGGGAACCCCTATATTTGTCCCACTCACCCTGCTTTTTTGCTCTGTTACAGAGCCTCCTCATTTCCTTCCGAAGCCTTTCCAGTTCCTTGTTCCACCAAGGAACCTCCCTATTGGATGTTCGGGTTTTCAACTCGCAGCTTTCTTCATACGCCTCTACCATAGCTGCGCAGATCTCCCCTGTCGCTCTTTCCACACCTTCGACAGTTTGCATTTCACAGCTGTAGCTCTCCAAACTGGAGGCCAACACACTGCTGTACAGAACCCAATCCGTTTTCTTGGGGTTCCAATATGTCTCCGTCACACTATTAGGGAACCGCAGCCTGAACCTCACCATCCGGTGGTCAGACATTGAGGTTTCCCCAGAGACATGCCAATTTGTTATTCTACTGGCATAGAAGGTACTTGAGACCGTAATGTCCAGCACCTCCCTCTGCCTGCGTGTAACAAAAGTTGGCGGGCTCCCCCTATTAACCACCACCATTTCATTGCATAGTAAGTAGTCAAGAAGGGACTCACCTCTTTCATTTGTGTCTGTGCTGCCCCAAGCCATGTTATGTGCATTGGCGTCGCACCCGACAATCAACTGAAAGTCTTCCCTTCTGCAGTAATAGATCAGCTGCTGCATCATCAGTGGGGGGACCTCAGCGTCATCGCCTGGGAAGTAGGCTGACGCCACCACTGTCCTCGCCCGGAGTCCATTACTGTCTTGAGCTTCCAGCATTACCGCCACCAAATCCCTGTGACAGAACTCAGGAATTTTTAGAAGTTGTGTCTTACCAAAACAGCCGCCCTAGGACGACCTTCCATGCCACAGTAGACAAACTAACCTGTACTAGCAGGTATCCCTTTTACGTCCCTGCTGTCTGCCCAAGGCTCCTACAGTAGAGCCACATCACAGCCCCCCCAGACAAAGCTCCTGTACATCACTGCCGTTGCTGCTTTGGCTGTGTGCAGGTTGATCTGGAGGAAGTCAACGATATCCACGCTCATGGTCGCCCACGTCGACCCCCCAACCCCTGTGGAACCATACGTCATTGCGGAGCGCTCGGGGGGCGAGCCGGCGCGACTTGCCTGAAGTAACTCTGCAGTTTGGGCCGGAAGGACCTTGACGTCCTCCCTGCCCTCCCTGCCGATTCTGGACCCCCCAGCCCCCCACCGCCCACCTACAGCCACTGTCGAAGCCATAGCCACAGGAGGGGGAGGAGGGGCCACCAGGACCCCAGCACTGCTGTTGTCAGGAGCCACCACCACCCCCACTGAGGCGCCCGGGACGGGGCCCCCAGCCAGTACCGCGCAACGGGACCCTAGGTCGCCGCCACGTGCAGCCCCACAGCCAGCAGCCCCCCCCCCCACCCGACACCTCCGTAGCGGCAGCGCTCCCTCTGCCCCTTCCACCATCTTCAGGGGCACTTAAGGGAGGGACACTGGAGGCAGATACCTCTCCAGAGCCCTGCTTCCTCACTCTGATGCTGCCTTGCCTCAGCTTTATGAAGACTGCTGGCTCAGCCTCGAAAGCCCGGGCAGATTGTTCATCTATCAGCAGGCCCAAAAGTGTTGCTGATTCTTTATGGACCCGAGAGAGCACCGTCCAGAACTGTGTGCAGAGTCTCCTGTTTTGCTTTGCCAGAAAACCCAGCATCCTCGCATCCGGCTCCTCCTCACACCCTGGAAGGTACGCCATGGCCCTCCTTGGTCTTGGAAGGTCCCCACCCTCACAGACCTTCAGCCTGGCCCCCTCCCAGGGCTGTGCGGTGGCAAAATGCTCCCTCTGCTATGCTGCTATGCCCTCATCCTTGCAGGTCACTACGTATCACCCCTTCCTACACATGGTACCAGTGAACCCTGGCTCCGGCCCCTCATCCTCGTCGAGAGCGAACACAGCCTCTACCATGCTCTTCTCCACGGCCTTTATCTGCTCCGCTGTGAGGAGCTCCGCTGGGTAGTCCTCATGGAACACCCCCAGCACAGCTGAGTTATATGAGCCCGGTGGCCACCCGCCAGGGCCGTCCTTAGGCACTCCCTGACGCCCGGAGCCACCAGCCCCACCGGGACGGATTGCAGATGTGGAACCTATGCCCCCACGCTGACCCTCACCCACACTCACTCCCAAGTAGCGCCTCACCTTCTTCCTCTCCTCGGGAGTGTCTCCAGGGGAAGGCTGCTCTCTTTTTTGGCCCCCCTCAACCTCTCTTGTCTGCCCTCCTCTGATCGCAAGAGCCCTGGCATCAGCCATGCTCTTACCCTCTGACGGGAGAGCTCTAAACCTGCGCCTCTGTGAGGCAGTAAGCTTTACATGGCGCCCTCGCTTGTGCCTCAAATGCGTGCCCGACGGCCCCACATCCGACCCTTCGGTCAGTGGCTCCAAGCCCTTATTCTCCTGGTTCTCAGGAGCCTCCGAGGACCCCCCGCCTGTGGAGGGCCCAGCGCCAGCACCCCCTCATCGGGAAGCGCCCTGGCACCAGGCCCCACACCGGCAGCAGGGACCCCCAGAAGCTCCCCGCCCACAGGATGTGACCTTGCGTCTCCATCCGTCCCAGCTGAACCTCCTTCTACAACTGGGAGGTCACAGCGCAAGTCCATGACCTCCTCCTCCATCACTGAGGAGGGACTCAATAGCAGTCTCTCTTCCTCAGTTAGGGTAAGCTCCTGAATGTTCAAATTTATTTGATTTTCTTCATTCATGTTCCCACGAGTAGCTAGGGTAATACACAGTCGATCTAAGGCTACTTACTGCAAGGAGGTCGCCTGGTATCCTTAAGGCTCCTTATTTGACACAATTTCCCATGTGGCATCCACCCTTCGCCACGGGTCGCTTTACAGCTTGGGTTGGGGGCGCAAAAGGAAAGAAAAGAAAAGAAAAGGGGAAAAAATAAAAATAAAAAATAAAAAAATTAAATAAAAAGAAAAAGAAAAAAAAGTGGAGAGGAGCACTCAAGGAAAGCCATCCACCTCCCAGAAAGAGGGGGGTAGAGTAGCCCAACATTGCTCCAATCAGTCGGCCTCACTCCAAAGGATATGGGCACTAACAGGCTTGACCGCGTGAAGGTTTGGAGATGTTTTCAAGCCTGGCTATGCTAAGTGCCATCCCCAAAGGTCTGGCATAAGCCACTGAGAATAATTCGGTGGCTCGCAAAGTACCAGCTTACTTCTAGCTCCCTTAAGGAATATGTTGGAAAATCCAAACAAGGAAAATGTATTGTCAGAAATAAATCTGTCCGGAGGAGGAATTGATTGAACAGGTCGTTCAGATTTGCCCGTGGCTACCCTTTCAAAGGCTTCAGGTCAGAAGAGCTGGGCTTGAAAGCATTGGGGGAAGGCCCAAGCTCAGAATTTTGACTAACTAATTCCGCCTTAGCAGTACAGTACTGTGGTTCGTTTGGGAACGATTTCCCTCATAACCATATGCTAGTCCTGGAGCCGGCTCCTAAAACATGTCGTGTAAAAGCTTATCAATTTTCAAGCCCCTATGGTGAAAGAGTTCACTCTGGTGAACTCATAACTGCACGTCTGCCAGCTCACAGCCCCCCTGGCTGACCCCCCGTTCAGCAGTGGAGACCATTTTAAATTTCCAAAAATCGTGAAAATTGCAAATACTTCTGGAGAGCTGAAAATTGTCTGAGAGATCCTACAAACAACGTGGATATAGAAAATTCACGTCTGCCACCCCTCACCCGGTGGAAAGTACTGGCAGATGGTGCTTGAAAAAGGGTACTTTTTTGTACTAAAATGAAAATGGTTTTGGACTGGTGAAATTTTGGTCGCTGAAACTACTAGACATGGAGAGAGGAACGGACCTAGTCTGCCGCCGCACACCCGGTGGAAAGTACCGGCAGACGATGGTTGAAAAAGGGTACTTTTTTGTATGAAAATGAACATTGTTTTGGATTTAAGAAATTTTGGTGAATGAAACCACTGGGCATATAGAGACGAACGAACCTAATCTGCCATCTGATACTTGGGGGAAAGTACTGGCAGACCGTGCTTGAAAAAGGGTACTTTTTTCTACTAAAATGAAAATTGTTTTGGACTGATGAAATTTGGGTCGCTGAAACTACTCGACATGCGGAGAGGAACGAACCTCGTCTGCCATCTGATACTTGGGGGAAAGTACCGGCAGACGGTGTTTGAACATTACCGATTCACATAGAACTTGATTAGTCCTCCTTAATATAATATTCTAACTAATGTTAGTAGCGCCATGGACCTGAAAACATTTAGAATGAAGGGATAGTCGTTTTTGGTTACCTAGGAAAGAAACGAATATTTTGAATGTTACAGTAAATTTCACATAATAATATGCACTTAATAGCTTTTTTATGTTTATGGATAGGTTCATCTTATGTAATAAAGTACTTTTATCGCTTACTAAGGTCAATAATGATCAGCATTAGCATATATAATAAGGCTGTAGACGACTAAAAGTATCAAATAACGTCATTATTGGTATTTTTGGCCTGAATACGACATTGGTATCAAACCTAGTGATGGGCGCACGAATGGGTGAGCTTGAAACAGAAATAAAGGAACTGAGAGAATTGAGCGTATGAGTGAGGACTCTTACGCTTGACAGAATGGCGAGTATATAAACGGGAACAAGGGACTCTCAATACACGTGAACTGGTTCTGAGACACTAAGGTGAGAGAGAGGGACAGAGAGATTGGTCGAGATGGGTTGTGAGTAGCGCGAGCTGAGAGACAAATCGTTGGGAGAAGTGGGAGACGACTGTTGTTTGCGAGTGCTGAATGATGACTTGACTTGGGAGAAGCTACCTGTTGAGAAGAGAAATCTAAAATTGAGGGGTGGAAAAGGTAAGATGGGAAAGTCCTGGACAGGGGATATCCATTGTCACTTGGAAAGAACTGAGGAGTTGGGCTTTCTACAGGTACAAACAGAAGGGTTGTGGTAGAAAGGTGTTAAGGGAAACAATGACATTCCATAGGGCCAGTGAATAAGGTCAAGTGCCTGCGGTCAAAAACCCATCTAATTCGGCTTGTGCCAAACACTGGCAGTACCAAATAATTTACAGGATAAGGATCAGTAAAAAATGTTAGTGGATAACTACATTTGAACAGAAAATATACACAATGAATAGATCCTCGGGAAACCCTACAAAGCAAATCATGGCACAGTTAATCTAATCACAATGGTTGCTATCATAATACTGTACGAGCCATCTTCTTCAAGCATCCTTAGTCCTCAGCGTATATTTGGATGATTCGGCAAGAGATCTTGTACACGTACGATTTGAATATTGTCAAAAGGCTCTTGAGATTCAAAGTAATGACCAACCAAACCAGAGTTCGATGATATCTTTGTCGGACTGGCCTCTTCCCCGTTTAAAAGGCAATGTTCAAAGCTCTGGGAACGCATGTAGATGGCTCAGGAATAGTAGAGGTTCTAGTTGAATCTGGCATAGTCGCTGCTGCTCTGTTCTTGGATTTATCAGAGGAACCAATTACAATCGTTGCAAGAGAATTCACTTGCTATTGGTTCTTAGCTTTCGCTAATTTCATTGTGATTCTTTTGAGAAGTCGGTGCAAACAATCAGCGCTGATACTGCTAATTAATTGGGGGGGGGGGGAATCATTTCAACAACCAATTCGATTTCGGCTCAACAGAAATGTGCTAACAGTCATTCATAGCGAACAGAGCTTGTGAGTCATCTGCTGGGCTTTGTAGGCATAATAGTGAAAGAAGACGCAACCAAAGATTTAAAAAAAGGAGGATCACTCGTGCCTGCAACGACTTTACAAAAATACTTGAAACCTGTAATGTCATGACGAATACTTTCGATAAGCAGTTGGAACCAAGTCTGTTATTTAATCTATGTACAAGGAAGTCCGCTAGTTTAAATGTATCCACTTTTTTTGAAAGAGGTTCCCCTCAGAGGGTAGGAGCAACATTTAAAATTTAGAGCACAATGCTCGGAGTTTCTGCTACGTATATTATTCTCTGACTGGGGAATACATTACTGTCCGTGAAGGAAACAGTTTGGGAAGTAGAGACATCGCAGCAGACTTAAGGATGGTTTACCATGAGACTAAACTGAGAGATGCTGCGAATTTTGTAAGAACTTGTGACACAGACGGGCTGATTTGCTTGAAACTGGGTCTTTTTATAAGGAATGGCAACAGATTCATCAACTTGAACAAAATTGGAGACACTCCTTGTCCTGAAGTGTCTACAGCTCTCCCTTCTCTTCATGCTACCACAGGGTGTGATTACAACTCGTTCTTCAGTGTCGACAAGAAAAACCTTTTAATATAGTTAGCACCCACGAATACTATAAGCAAGTGCTGCCTCAATTTTATAATATCCAAGAACTAATGCAGAATTCTCCCAACTAAACAGCTGTAGACAATTTCAGAACATTGAGGAACTGTGCCTACACTGCACACACTGTGTGCACTGATGTTTACAAACAAACCTGGGACAGCGCGAATTCTTCTCCATGCAGAGACGTACTGTGGTAGCATTTACTTGAAGCAAAGTTTTTGTACGCTGATGTGGTGTGATTTACTCTTGCCGAATCATCCAAATATACGCTAAGGACTAAGGATGCTTGAAGAAGATAGCTCATACATTATTGTGATAGCAACTATTGTGATTAGATTAACTGTGCCATGATTTGCTTTGTAGGGTTTCCCGAGGATCTATTCGTTGTGTATATTTTCTGTTCAAATGTAGGTATCCACTAACATTGTTTACTGATCCTTATCCTGCAAATTATTTGGTACCGCCAGTGTTTGGCACAAGCCAAATTAGATGGGTTTTTGACCTCAGGCACTTGACCTTATTCACTGGCCCTATGGAATGTCATTGTTTCCCTTAACACCTTTCTACCACAACCCTTCTGTTTGTACCTGTAGAAAGCCCAACTCCTCAGTTCTTTCCAAGTGACAACGGATTTCCCCTGTCCAGGACTTTCCCATCTACCTTTTCCACCCCTCCAGGACTATGCACAATCACAGTCTCAATTGTGTCCCAGACACACGGGCGCACAGGTCTCAGTAAGCTGACAAACGTATACAAATTACAAAATTGAGAAATAACTATGTTTTCGGCCGAAATCGTAATTTTTCTCATACATCCCTATTTTCAATTAAACCAATGACGTTGGCAGAGATGAAGAAATGGTTTAGGCCTTTCGTTTTCGTCCCGATGGCTCTTGTAAACGATTGTGTCCCACAAAATGGAGTAGTTGAGAAGAATGGATGTTTTCAAAATCAACGCTGGAGTCCATGTTTTTAGCTCACTCCTACCAAAAGTTACCGACTGTTAGCCGAAGACGTTAATATCTTGGATCGGTGAAACGGATTATGTTGCTAATTTTTCTGGAAAGTTGCACTATTTTTAAACATTTTTAAAAAACAATTGTAATAACTTGATTGACAACGGGAATTCGTCAATGGGTTTGTTGTACCCTCACTCGTTTCATTTATTACTGCTTTTGCTAGAGGAAGTTGATTGGTGCGGGGTTTGAAATAAGAGTCTTGGTTTAAGGGAGTATCCATCTGACAGGAAAAGCGTGAGAGGTGGGTACTGAAGGAATGAATAGCACGTCACCCTACCTATAACGTTTCACGTTGGGTGAGTACCGGGATAGCTATAAAGTCGGCTAAATGACTTCAATGCCAGGGATTGCGTGGGCTGAGTTAAGCCTTAGAAACGTTCATGTCCCTCATTACTCGAATTGAATGTATTCTAAACAGATCCTTCCCTTCTTCTCCCTCTGTATAATACTCCCTCATCATCTATCCATTATGTCCGGCCTTCGTTTCTCACTAATTTGCTCCCTCATCAGCCACTGTTCCCTACTGGTCATCCAACTGATCTCGAAATTTTTAGGTTTGATGTACCTAACGGTTTTTGATACCTAACGGCTCGAGATCATCGATTAGACTATTAAAGAACATCTCAAGTCCTGTATGCGTGTACTTCGCCACTTCCCACGCCTAGTTTAGATGTGTTTTTTTATTCCAATGAATTTTGCCTCAGTCTACAGCTGGTTAGACTGGAAGGGTGTTTTTCGTTGCAACTCGTCAATTCAAGTGTGACTGAACTGCGAGAGCACGTTAGAATTTATTACGACGTCCTGTGAAGTGAATAAATTTAGTATAGTAATTTAGTAGCAATTTATAATATGCAGAGTACGCATAGATTATTGCTCATTGAGCAAAGGCGGAGTGAAAAGCTATAAAAATGGACAGATAAGAAGTGAAGTAAAAAATAAACGCTTAGCTGATTATCTTACAACAAGGTTCTAAAGATTGCATGTATAAAACGTGACACCTTCACTGTTTTTACTTTCCATGGCTTTACAACGTAGAAAAGGAATTTATGTAATCGGCTGAAAAAACAATTTTGAGTTTTCTTCAGATCTTTACATTTCAGACCCTACCGAGTCCGAAAAACACTGTTTGGGAAAATGGTCTGTGTGTCGGTGAACGATTTCACCCTGCAGTCGGGGGTCCAGAATACCACTGCCGTATTCCTTCTGTGTCGTATGAGCCGCCTAAAAGGGACAGCCGGGTGGGCCCAGGCACAATACTCTGTCGCCACACTGTGATCACCCTGCAGTTGGGGATCCAGAATTCCACTGCCGTACTCCCTACTTGTTCGTTTGAGCCGGACTTAAAGGGACACAACTTACACTTCTTCATCATTTATGCACTTCTTTCACATTCATGACACACTGGGATCCCCTAACTTTAGCTGGGATTGCAGAACACACCCCCTCCAGGAAGGGGGACAGAATTCTCCTGCCATATCCTCTGCGTGGCTGTAAAAGGCCTTAGAGAGGCTTAAAGCTCACGAAACAGACATACACAACATATTCCAGATACAAACAATGCTGCAACGGCTTACGTGGCTGAATAAATTGACTTAAAACACTAATAATGAGCGAAAGATAGTCCTTGAAGTAACTCACCAACACCTACGGGCGATCCCTAATATAGATGCGGCCTTCGGAATGAGGAGGGGGAAAAACCAGGTTTGAGTGTTCCTGGTGGGGGGGGGGGAGAGAGAGGTGGCTGATAGCCTGTGTCACCCCAGCTCACCAGATCACCAGTGGCCTAGGGCTGACTCAGGGCAGCAGCCGAAAAATTCCTCATGCGTCTTAGTCCCAGTGGGTGGCCAGACTGGCAGCTGCGGCGCATGTGGAGGCCTCCCTTTGACCCTCAACGGACCAGCGAAAGGGACTAGCATCAATATGCCTGAGGGGGAGCTTCCAGGACACTGCTCCGAGCACCTCTCACTCATACCACTAACACACACAACAAATGAACCCACAAGGGTACACTACATCGATCTGCATCTTTAATCTCTCTCTCTCTCTCTCTCTCTCTCTCTCTCTCTCTCTCTCTCTCTCTCTCTCTCTCTCTCTCTCTCTCTCTCCCCCCCCCCCATTAGTAAAAACAACATGAGAAAGTCAGTTAAAACATCAGCAGGTAGTAAAAACGCCACCTGCACCTCTTCCTTGGACTCGCCAAGCTTGACCCCTCCCTCATTGGACGATGTGCAACGTACTCATCGTCCAAACAAACAAGGGCGGAGAGAACCAGGCAAACCGCCTTCATCGCCCCTTTCCCCCCTAGTAGCCTGAGCCACACAGCTACTAGAAGCAGAAGACACCCAGTGGACCCTCATCTTTCGGATATAGAACAGATTTGTGCTTATGTTCAAATTATCCATGGCCAGCTGGCCCGAATGAGGTCAACGCAAGAGGACCAATGCGTGACCTTGTCACCAGCTCCCTCTTCGAAATCTCAAAGCTGGCCATCAAAGCGAATGCCCCCCTAACAACATCACCCCCTGCCACTGCCCCCCTGTAGGAAACTGTGGCGCTTGTCATGAGGGAAGGGCTACGTAAGGCTAATGCCTAGAAGCCTGTGCAGCTAGTGCCGTCAGCCTCCCAAGCTCTAGGAGCTCGATCGAGCCAGATTAGTACCCCTGGCCCTTCATATGCAGTGCCCCGACCACGCCTCCGCTCCAAAACCAGGGCAAAAATAAAACTAAAAATAAAAAAGCTCCACCCCTTACCAAGCTTTCCTCTAAAAACTCATGGCAAAACGTGGTAGTGGTAAGGCGTCCTTGTGAGGAAGGGGAGGCTGGTCCCTCCACCCCTGATGCAATGGAAGTGCTGGTGCGGGGTGTCCCTGCTGTGAACCTCTAAGCACTAATCGTCTGAGTGCTTGACATCTGCATCACAATGGGAGGTGGCGCTGTCATTGTGATGGAAACTTCGGAAATGGCCAAGGCGCTTACGAGCCATACTTCCACCAAGAAGGTGTTGAAGCTACAAGCATCACCCCCCTGGGTTGCTTCCCCTGCCTGCTATTATGCGACCTACAGAAAGAGGACTGGCCCAACAAGTTGTTGAACACAACCATGCATTACGCTTGCAGCAGCAGGAAGTCAGGCCCCTTTTCACAAAAAATCGAGGTAGACAATGGTAGTTGTGCTTTGGGCATTGCCTGTGGCGTTGGAGAGGGTGCCTAGCTTCACAGCCTTTACCCCTCTCCAGCCAGCGCCGATCATCTCTCTAGGGGGGTTTCCAGTGAAACCACAGTCCCCACAATGCCAATCCCTAGGCTTCACGGCCGACAGTGCCATGCCCTAAAGGCTCCACGCTGCCGGCCACAGGCTGAAGCCCCCGTGGTACCCATTCTATATGGCTGCCCCTTGAGCAGCCTAAGGACCTGAATGGGTGGCAGGCCCCGGTGCCGGAAATGCCGAGAGGCGTTCTTCTGGCACCTATGCTTTATTTCCATGGGGGTACAGGATTGGACTTGCCCCCAAACCTACCATGGAGAAGGGTGTCAGGCCATCTTTTATGGCGTGAGCTGTGATTCCCTTTCCGACTAAGACGAGGGAGGACTACTCTATATTCAACCACCCTCGACCATGACCCACCCATCTCACACTAACCTAACAGGTCTGTTTCCTTATTTGATGACTGTACCTAAACCATCAAGGAGGATTATATGAGTGACCAAACTCAGACCTGTTGAGGTACGGTGGGTATTTGGTCGTTAGCCAGTCTCCCGGTAGAGAGCTGTTGCCAGTGTGTGACCGCGTGGAGGTGACCACCTGAGAATCACCCTGCAGTCGGGGGTCCAGAATACCGCTGATGTATTCCCTGCGTGTCATATGAGCCGACTAAAAGGGACAGCAGGGTGGGCCTAGCCGGAATGACAATCTCACCTCTATGAGGTCCCCGCAGGATTACATCCAACAAGGCTTAACTGTGGCTGGGCGTCACAGTGTACACTGTCGCCACACTGTGCTCACCCTGCAGTTGGAGGTACAGAATTCCACTGCCGTACTCCCTGCGTGTTCGTATGAGCCGGACTTAAGTAGACACAACTTACACTTCTTCCACACACATGACACACTGAGAAACCCCTACCTTGAGCTGGGATCACTGAACACACCCCCTGCAGGAAGGGGGACAGAATTCTCCTGCCATATCCTCTACGTGGCCGTACAACACGGCCTTAAAGGGGCTTAAAGCTCACGACACTGACATTCACAACATATTCCAGATACAAAATACACTGCAACGGCTTGCGTGGCAGAACACATTGACTTAAAACACTCATAATGAGCGAAAGAAAGTCCTGGAAGTAGCTCAGTAACACCTATGAGCGATCCTCTATATAGGTCGGCCTTCGGAATGGGTAGGGGGAAAAACCAGGTTTGAACGTTCCTGGGGCGGCTGATAGCGTGTTTCCCGCTAGCCACATCACCAGTGGCCGAGGGCTGACTCTGAGCCGCAGCTGAAAAATACCTCATGCGTCCTAGTCCTGGTGGGTGGCTGGACTGGCAGCTGCGACGCATGTGGCTCCCTGATGTGATCCCTTTGACCTCAATGGACCAGCGAAAGGGGCTAGAATCAATATGCCTGCGGGGGAGCTTCCAGGACACTGCTTCAAGCACCTCTTGCTCATACCTCGAACACACACAATAAATGAACTCACAAGGGTACATTACATCAGTCTGCTTCTTTAATCCCCCCAAATTAGTAAAAAATAACATGACCAAGTCAGTTAAACCCCCCCCTCCCCTCCCCCTAATTAGTTAAAACAATATGACAAAGTCAACTAAAGCAACAGCAGGTAATAAAAACGCCACCTGCGCCTCTTCCTTGGGCTCACCAAGCACGACCCCTCCCTCTTCAGACGGTGAGCAGCCTACTCGTCGTCCAAACAAACAGGGCGGAAGGAACCGGGCAAACTGCGTTCATCTCCCCCTTCTCCCCCTAGCAGCCCGGGCAACCTGGCTACTAAAAGTACTAGGCACCCTGTGGACCCTAGCCTGTCGGACATGGAGCAGATTTGAGCGTATGTCCAAATTATCCACGGCCTGCTGGCACGGATGAGGGTCAACGCGATGGGCCCTATGCGGGACCTCGTCACTAACTGCCTCTTCGAAATATCGAAGCTGGCTATCAAAGCTGGTGCCGACACTACCCCCTGCCAATCCCCCCCCCCCCCTGCGAGAAACTGTCTTAGCTACGATGCAAAATGAGTCAGGCTGAGCCTGAAGCATCGAAAGTTCACTGGAAACCCTCCTTGAGAAGGCGTTCCCAGATGACGAAGTCACTGAGACACACACATGAGACACTGAAGCCTAGAGGGCAGCAAGGGAGCTGATCATGGACCCTCTGAACAAGCCCGACATCCCATTGTGGACTTTGAAGCCCAACAAATTTCCTGGGCCAGATAAAATAGAAAGTAATATGCTAAGGAAGGCTGAGCGGTCTCCTTAATTTATTTGATGACTGTCTGCAGGTCGGACAGTTCCCCACTCAGCCTCCTTTGCATATTAGGCAAAACACTAGAAATCTTTATGTTGCAGTCCCTTGAAGGAGTCTTTGGCTGCAACCTCACAGGTAGGCAATATGGGTGTACCAAAGGAAGGTCCATGCAGGATGTCATTGTCGAGATTCGGCGTGTTTCCCAGCTGGCACTGGCAAAGCACGTCGTAGCAGTTCTAATTGACATCAGAGGAGCGTTTGACAACCTTTGGTGGCCAGCGCTCCTTAATGAGCTTAAAGGTAGGGGAATCCTACAGAACTGCTACGATCGAATGCAGACATGTCTCCGTTCAGAGAAAGATTGAGAAGGGGTGCCCACAGGGCTCGGTCGTGGGACCAGCACTCTGGAATGCCTTCTTCGAAGGTCTTCTCAGGAGAGTCATGGAGACTGACTGCGAGCCGTACGCCTATGTGGATGACTTGACAGTGCTGATCTTTGCAGAGTCAGTCCGCCAAATTGAAGAAAAAAACCCACCACGTGCTCCGTACCGTCACTCAATTGTGCGAGCATGTGAAGATGCAGGTGGCTGAGGAAAAAACCCAGCTAATCCTCTTGAAAGGGAAAGTGAATAATCCACTCACAATACGCTTCGGCAGCCACAGGCTCCTTCTTGAAAAGCACGTCAAGTATTTAGAAGTGAATATAGATGAGAGGTGGGGTTTCAACCAACAGTCCCTTAAAGGCACTACCATTGCAAGGTTTGCCTCACTGCTTGCCATTACTAAGGCCACGTGGGGTGTGTGTTACCATGACACTATCCTCATGTATAAGGCCATCTATCTAGGTGTGATTGGCTACTGCCCCGTTGTCTGGGGTAGCAAACAGTCAATCAAAAGAGAGTATTGGCCCGATCCCAGAGAGCTGCACTCCTGTGGATCACCAAGGCCTACAAGACTGTATCAACAGAAGCACTCCAGGTGATCACTGATCAGTTACCGGTTGATTTGGCCGTTGAGTGCATGGTTGACAAGTGGAGAGTGAAACGGGAGCTTCCCCCACTTTGGGCTGAACTCCGTGCGGATCGCACCACAGAACAGAAACTTGCCGCCATCGATGAATGGGCTCTATAGAAATGGGAAGCGAGATGGGAATTCTCGTCAAAGGGACGTGATACGTATGAGTTCTTTCCCAACATCCGTGAACGTCTTTCTAGAAAATGGGTTGAGCCAGACCACTGGACTAGCCAGTTCCTCACGGGACATGGTGAATTCATTGCGCGGCTCCATTTCTTTTCTCTGAAAGACTCGCCATTATGCACGTCTTGTGCCTCCAGTGCGGAGGAAACAAGAAACCTTGTGCTGCTCCACTGTAGTTTCTACATCAGTGAGGGACGATGGTTGGGGGGGGCAAATGAACTTAGCAGCATTGACTGCTACAAAGCAAGCCTATAACCATTTTGCAGAGTTTGCAAAGAAGGGGATGGCTAAGAGAATACCATGACGTCATAGTTGATCTGTCCCTTTGAAACTAGCCACCCAAGTAAATAGTTAGATCAGGTAGGAAACCAGATTAAGAACTCCTCCCAGATGGTACAGGATTCCTCAATCGCCCAATCATTTGTCTGCCACGCCTTTTTGTGAAAAGGGGCCTGACATCCTGCAGCTGCAAGCCTAACGTAGGGTTGTGCTCATTAACTTGTTCAGCCAGGTCCTCTTTTTGTAGGTCAGTCCGCACATCGCACAATAGCAGGCGTGGGAAGCGACCCAGGGGGGCTTACACTTGTAGCTTCAACTCCTTCTTCGTGGAGATATGGCTCGTAAGCGCCTTGGCCATTTCTGGAGTTTCTATCACGATGACGGCGCCACCTCCCACTGCGGTGCGGAAGTGAAGCACTCAGACGTTTAGTGCTTGGAGGTCGGTAGCTGGGACACCCTGCATCAGCGCTTCCATTGCATTATGGGTGGAGGGACCTGCCTCTCCTTCCTCACACATACGCCTAACCACTACCACGTTTTCTTGTGGGTTTTAGGGGGGAGTTTGGTATGCGGAAGGGCGTCTTATTTATTCTGCCCCTGCTCCATGAGGGAGGGAAGAGGGCTCAGTAGCAGCTACTGCTCCAGGTTGCCCTGGCTACTGGGGAGGGAAGGGGGTGATGAAGGCGGTTTGCCTGGTTCTTTCCGCCCTTATTTGTTCGGACGACGAGTAGGTTGCTCATCGTCCGAAGAGGGAGTGGTCGAGTTTGGCAAGCCCGAGGAGGAGGTGGAGGTGGCGTTTTTATTACCTGCTGTTGCTTTAGTTGACTTTGTCATATTGTTTAAACTAATTAGGGGGAGGGGAGGGGGGGTTAAAGAAACAGACTGATGTAATGTACCCTAGTGAGTTCATTTGTTGTGTATGTTGGTGGATTGAGTGAGAGGTGCTCGAAGCAGTGCCATGGAAGCTCCCCCCTAGGCATATTGATTCTAGCCCCTTTCGCTGGTTCGTTGAGGGTCAAAGGGAGGCAGCCACTTGCACCGCAGCTGCCAGTCCGGCAACCCACCGGGACTAAGACGCATGCTCAGAGTCAGCCCTCGGCCACTGGTGATGTGGTGAGCAGCACACACGCTATCAGCCGCCCTAGGAACGGTCAAACTTGGTTTTTCCCCTTCCTCATTCAGAATGCCGACCTATATAGGGGATCACTCATAGGTGTTAGTGAGCTACTTCCAGGACTGTCGCTCATTATGAGTGTTTTATGTCAATGTGTATCTGGAATATTGTATGTCAGTGTCGTGAGCTTTAAGCCCCTTTAAGGCCGTGTTCTACGGCCACGCAGAAGATACGGCAGGAGAATTCTGTCCCCCTTCCTATGGGGTGGGGGGGGGAGTCTGCAATCCCAGCTCAAGGCGTTCCCAGTGTGTCTTGTATGTGGAAGAAGTGTATGTTGTATCCCTTTCAGTCCGGCTCATACGAACACGCAGGGAGTACGGCAGTGGGATTCTGGACCCCCAACTGCAGGGTGAGCACAGTGTGGCGACAAAGTACACTGTGACGCCCAGCCATAGTTATGCCTCGTTGGATGTAATCACGCAGGGACCTCATAGAGGTGAGGTGTCATTCCGGCTGGGCCCACCCGGCTGTCCCTTTTAGTCGGCTCATACAACACGCAGGGAATACGTCAGCGGTATTCTGTCCATCCTCCATACACACTCACACAATAAATACATTCACACATTTCCCCGGTGGTTCAGGGGCGGACTGCTCGACATACATCCCCCTTGGATCGATAGCTACACTACCTATCCTACAAGACACTAACACACATACATTCACACACATGCACTCATATACATTCAGCCCTTAAATACGTATACACCGGTGGTCCACCGATGAGTTACCTGATATTCGACCATCCCTGGCACCGCCCACGCAAAACCACACACCAACACAAAACACACACACAAAAACAAAACCTTAACACCTACTCCTTAGGGCCTGCGTTCATTTCCTAACCTAACTGCTTCCCTATCCTTCAAAACCCTTTCACCGAACCACTTCCACCATACAAAACACCCTTGCTCCCTAACCATATTCGTATCCCACTGGCTTCCTATTCCAGTCACCTCATTCCTTGTTCTATTCCTTTCCTGCTGGTAGCTGACGCAGTGGAACACGATGTGCTCCACTGTGTCGAGTTCACCACACTCACACAGCCCGTCCATCACCAACCCGAGTCCACAGAGCTGCTCTCTGAAGTATCCCTGGACGGTGGCGAGCTGGAAGGTGTAAAAACCAAATCCCATCCAGCACCCTCTAACCTTTCTCGTACATGTGTGGCAGCCATGCGTACTTCCTCCTTCTTTTTTCACTGGTGTCCCACCTTTCCTGCCACTCATCAACAACTAGCTTGTCGATGAGGGCCTTCTTTTTTCTTCCTTCCACTTCCCTGTCATTCCACATCACACGTCCCTGTGCCCTCAGCCGGAAGCTCATCCATCTCCTCTTCACTTCCAGATCTATGGGCTCCCCGGCAACGACACACAGGGCATCGGAGGAGACTGTCCGGTAGCCTTTACCATACTTATTAGCATCTTCCTTTGGCCACCCGCCAGTCTCCTTCTCGTGTGGGCATTCAGTTTGTCCCACCATGCTCCAGCCGCGTACGCAATGACTGCCACATACATGCCTCTGTAAACGGTGCGCAGGGCCTCCTTTCCAACTTCCCATCCTTCTCTCGCCAATCTTGCAACTCCATATAACTTCTCCCTTCCTTTTCTTATCACATAATCCACATGTTCATTTATTATCATACCCGATCCCCATAATACACCCAAATACATAATTTCCTTAACCATTCCCATCCTAATACCTATGTAAAATAGGCGTGGTCGCCTTCCTTCGTCGAACTTTCCCTTCAGCATTATTACCTTCGTTTTCGCCTCCAATATCCTCATTTTACTTTCTCCGCACCATTTTCTTTCCTTTCCAGCTCGGCCCTCGAGTTTCCTGCCACGATTATCACTCCATCGTCGGCATACGCCACCATTTCGTATCCTTCCTCTTCCACTTTCCTTATCATCCGATCCATAACCTTTTTCCAGAACTGAGGGCCAAGCACAGATTCTTGTGGGCATCCCATGGTCATTGTCCGCCTCACAACTTCTCCTAGCCATACTTCATTTGTCCTATTCCTTAAATAATCCACCAATATTCCATACACGTCTCCTTCCACACCTTCCTCTCGTATTCCCCATACGAGGTACGGCCACCATGCCCTGTCAAACGCCCCCTCCTTGTCAACAAAAATTCCCATTACATATCTTTCTTCATTTCTTCTTCCTACCAGATTCCTTATTTCCATCATCACATCCTATGTGCTTCTTCCTTCCATAAATCCATACTGTCTCCTACTTATTCCATATTCAAAGTATCCTTTTACACTTCCTACCGCCAGTCTTATTTTTCCTAACACTGGCAGCAGGACTATCGGCCTGTATGATTACTTCTTCCAGATCCTTCCCTTCCTTCCTCAATAAAACCACAACTCCTCTTTTCCATCTCTTGGGAAACACTCCAAACCTAATACACAACCGATACATCCTGACGAGTACCCACTTTAATTCCTCCCATCCTTCTCTTATCATCTCTCCTACAATTCCTGCCGATCCGGGGGTTTCCCTAACTTTACTTTCCATAACTCTTTCTTTACATGCCTTAGTTCCCATATTTCCACCCTTCCTTCCCCAGTGTACTCCTCACTTCCTCTCCTAACTTCCTTTTGCCAATCACTTTCCTCTTCCTCCTTATCCTGTACCAGTAGCCCGTCCAAAATTTTTGCGAACGATTCCACCATTATAATGCCTCCATCTCTAACGCATCTCATCACATCCCTAGCCATCACCTGCTTTGTCGCCAATCCCCATGGGTTGGCCTCCATATCCGTAGTCACAAACTTTCTCCAACTCTCCTTCTTTGTTTCCTTTACTCTTCCTTTATATCTTCTCCTTAGTGCTGCAAATTCGTGTTTCTTCCTTTCCCGTTTCGTACTATCCCTTTCTCCTTGATATTCCCTCCTGCTGCGCATTACCTGTTCCTTTATTTCCCTCAGCTCCTGTTTCCACCATACAAATCCCTTCGGTGACTTCCGTTTCCTTGGCATTCAGATGTGGCAAGGCGCACCAGGCGCACACAACAGGTCTTGTACCTGGCGGTGGCCATAGCGCTGGCATTTGTAGCAATGTGTGGGGGCCTGGTATTTTCGAATGTGCCTTGCCCCCTCTAGTTTTTTGTGTAGGCTGGGTGATACCTCAATTACCCAATCCTTTTGTCTGCCATGCTTTTTCGTGAAAAGGGGCCTGACGTCCTGCGGCTGCAAGCCTAACACAGTGTTGTGCTCAACAACTTGTTGGGCCAGGTCCTCTTTTTGTAGGTCAGTCCGCACATCGCACAATAGCAGGCGTGGGAAGCGACCCAGGGAAGGCTTGAAGTTTTAACTCTTTCTTGGTGGAAATATGGCTCGTAAGCGCCTTGGCCATTTCCGGAGTTTCCGTCATAACGATGGCGCCATCTCCCACTGCGGTGCGGATGTCAAGCACTCGGACGCTTAGTGCTTGGAGGTCCGTAGCAGGGACACCCCGCATCAGTGCTCCCATTGCATTAGGGGTGGAGGGGCCAGCCTCTCCTTCCTCACACGTTCGCCTAACCACTACCACGTTTTGTCGTGGGTTTTTAGGGGGGAGTTTGGTAAGCGGAGGAGGCTTCTTATTTTAGTTTTTATTTTTATTTTTGCAAAGAAGGGGATGGCTAAGAGAATACCATGACGTCATAGTTGATCTGTCCTTTTGAAACTTGCCACCCAAGTAAATAGTTAGATCAGGTAGGAAACCAGATTAAGAACTCCTCCCAGATGGTACGGGATTCCTCAATCGCCCAATCATTTGTCTGCCACGCCTTTTCGTGAAAAGGGGCCTGACGTCCTGCAGCTGCAAGCCTAACTAGGGTTGTGCTCATTAACTTGTTCGGCCAGGTCCTCTCTTTGTTGGTCAGTCCGCACATCGCACAATAGCAGGCGTGGGAAGCGACCCAGGGGGGCTTACACTTGTAGCTTCAACTCCTTCTTCGTGGAGATATGGCTCGTAAGCGCCTTGGCCATTTCTGGAGTTTCTATCACGATGACGGCGCCACCTCCCACTGCGGTGCGGAAGTGAAGCACTCAGACGTTTAGTGCTTGGAGGTCGGTAGCTGGGACACCCCGCATCAGTGCTCCCATTGCATTAGGAGTGGAGGGGCCAGCCTCTCCTTCCTCACACGTTCGCCTAACCACTACCACGTTTTGTCGTGGGTTTTTAGGGGGGAGTTTGGTAAGCGGAGGAGGCTTCTTATTTTAGTTTTTATTTTTATTTTTGCCCTTGTTTTTGGGCGGAGGCGTAGGCGGGGCGCTGCCGACCGTAAAACCGTAAAAATAGGCCGAGACCATTTCTGTTTGATGGTTGAACCCCTTCTGAATTAGAAAAGTTCTGTTCTGGATGTATTTACCCCGTACTTGTAAACTATTTTTACTAAATATAATCCTCTGAAAGGTTAGACTCTGACCTTTCTTCGAATCTTCAAAGGAGAAGTTTTGGAGTTCCATGAGCCCCGTAAAATGTATTTTTGGAACGGGATGTGTCTTAACAGCATGGTTGAGATTCCCAAATCAACGCCAATCACTCATTCAATGTGTTAGTATGAGTTGCTACAAAATATTTTCAGTGATTGGCTGTGAACAGAAATGGACAGGAGAGTCATTGCTAACCTCCAGAAAATACCCTGGAATTTCTTGTGGGTACGATGAGAAAATGAGGAAATCGTTACCTTCAGCTTAGAATGATTGACCCTGACCTTGTGTGCAGTTCTTGCATTTGATTGATGGTTGAAATGGAAACCCTCGAAAACCCGTTAGTGGTTAAGACGCATTTCTATTACAATAATTCCATTACATTATGAAACAAGTCCCTGCCATCATAATGGGCAATCTGTTCGATTTTGCAATGCAAGTAACGGAAAATGGGAGCACAATCGATAACAAAGTGTGTTTACTTTCACACTTAGCTTCCCCGCTCGTTTAGGAATATTTGTGATTGCATTAGGAGGAGCACACTCAGGCCTTTCAGTTGACTTTTATGCTGCACTCAGTTCGAAACATTTCTAGAGCAACTAAACGAGAATTATCTATCATAATTCTATCCTGTTCCACGAGAACTTCACAGTTGGACATTATCACAAACTAACGGTAGAAGGGAAAATGTGAATGGCTTCAAATAGCGAAGCCAGAAGTCAGAAAAAATCGAGGCGGTTCCTCTCGTGCCACAGCTTTTCATCAGTATATCCTGGTACTTCATTTTATTCTTTTCTTCTGTTCCTTCTCAATTCCTCGTTCCCAGGGCTGGCTTTGAACAGCCTCAACGCCTTTCCTGTATCTTCTTTTTTGGCGTGTTTCGTTTCTGAGTACAACTCACTACGAATAACTTTGTGCGAAATATGGGGATTCCACAAGTTCTGCATTTGCCACTTCGCCAACTCCTCGCAGAATCTGCATACCTGTACCTCACACTTGCCAATACTAGCAAGGGGGTACCTCAATGGACCCCCTGTAAACAGCCCACATATGATCCTCATATCCTTCCTCCCCAGTGCAAGCACCTCCTTGGCCCACACTCTGGAGAGTCGGATGAAGAGTTTTGACTGTGTAAGGCCAGGCAACCCCTGCCAATGGGCGGCCCTGCGCATAGCCTCCCATTTGCCAACCTCTCTACGTAGATGGCTCCTGGTAGTCCCAACAAAGGGCTCAGGGCCGACAGGGATCTGCGCCGATCCCTTCTTTGCCAACCCATCAGTCCGTTCGTTTCCCTTTATACCCTGATGCCCTGGCACCCAACACAGTGTTGCACTGTTGTCCTAAGCCAGGGCCTTCAGTCCAGTCAGACACTCCCATACCTGCCACCACGTAAGACATGGCCTTGAGAGTGGCCTGACTGTCCACCATAATGTAGATCCTCTGCCGCTTCAGTCCCCCCTGCAGTAGCCGCTGCACACAAACGTCACCGCAGCCACCTCTGCCTGGAACACCATGGCCAGTGATCCCAATGGGATCGCTGCTCTAATTCTCGGCCCAAAGATACCTGCCAATGCAAGGCCACTCTGCACCGAGCCATCAGTGTAATATACCATGGCCCCAGTTTCAAAAGCAGAAACTCCCCCTTCCCACCAGGATCGCTCATGAATGAGTATCCAAAAGGGTAACGCGAAGTTGAACCTCATGGGCATTCAGTCTACCACATGCAGTTTGGGCCCCTCTACCTTCACCATGTCAAGGATCAAGTGCCAGGAACTCCTCCTCCCCCGCATGATCACACCCAACTCCAACATACACACCCTGGTGGAACACCATCCTTTTAACATGTATGTGGAGTGGAGCTAAATCTAACAATCTCTCCTGTGCTGAATGTTTTGTTTTTGAATGTTTTCTATTTCATCGTCGAATTAAATGGTCAGTTAGGTTTAGATTACGGGTAAGACCCAAAGTTTCATATCGCAAAGGCAGTTAGAACCATTGAAACGGGGGGTATTGGAAAAAAGAGATGTATGTACCAAAAATCAGGTGCTATGAATTAGTAGATTTTTATCATCTATTTGAACTGAAAGCATCTTCTAGAACCCTACCTCCACATCACTGTGAATTTTCTCAGCATCAGTTACTACTTCAATTTACTGGCGATCTGCATAAATCCCTTAAATGGTTTTTATAGATAGTTAAAAGCGCCAAAAACTGCTCAGTCGAAACGTGGAAGCACGGTGTTTGCAACAGCCTGAAAATGATGGAAAATTGACTTTTATAATGTGGATGGACTTATCAATAAGGAATGGTCTATTGAGTTTGACTAATTGGAGAAATACTACGAAAATGTTTTTCTTATCAACATTTTGAATAATTTATTGGGCTGCTTTTATTGATATCGCTCACAACCTAATTGTTGTTGATCATTAAATTTTACTTTTCTCTCAATCGCTTTCTCAGTCACGTGTACTTGACCAAATGGCGTTTCATTGGTTCGGGAACGTGAAAAGTGGAAGAAAGCTGATGTTTTCCAGCCGATTACATAACTTTACCTTTTACTTTGTCGAGCTTATTCTAATGTTGAATTAGAGAAAAGTTCATCGTACTGCGGTTTTTAGGCCACCAGAAAGGAAAACGACTGCTCAACAACTGAAACTGTAGCTAGGGTCGCCCTTCTGCTCTTGTTTAAACTGGCGACCTGTATATTGTTAGATTTATCGCAAGAAAGTCAATTAATACTGGACTATTAATAATAATGGAACACGAGCGTTGAACATTCAAACCAGAACCGAACTCTTTATTTATTGGTGACCAAGCAGACAACTCGACTCTGTTGTCAACGACACGTCACTTAACACTCTTCTCGCTCCTCTTCAAAGGGGGCCAACCGATCATGGTGTACAACCTTCAGCTTCCCTGATGTAGTACGAATCCTGAACACTACGTCATTGAGGACAGTAACAACAGTACAAGGTCCTTCCCAGTTGCGTTGGAGCTTGGGAATTAGCTTTTTCCTACGTCTAGGGTTGTAAAACCAAACTCGGTCCTCCGGTTTGAAAATGTTGACTTTCATCCGCAGATCATATCGCCGACGCATTTCCTCCGCCTTGACTTGTAACCGCTTTCCTGCAATACTGTGAGCTTCCATTAAATTCTGACGAAGTTTCTCCACGTATTCTGGCAAACTTGTGTCGTTCGGACGTCTTCCTAAAAGCATATGCACTGGAAGACGAAGTTCTCGACCAAACATCATACGAGCAGGCGAAATCGAGGTACTGGCGTGTTCAGAAGCTCTGTACGCCAGAAGTGCCAGTGGTAGGTGCTCATCCCAATCCTTTTGGTGATCCGAAACCATCTTGGATAAAAGCTGCCATAGAGTCCGGTTGAGTCTCTCCACTAAGCCATCGCTTTGAGGATGCAGTGGTGTTGCTCGGGTCTTGTGTATCCCTAACAATTTTGCAACTTCTTGGAACACCTCTCCCTCAAAACTCTTCCCTTGGTCGGAGTGAATCTCCATTGGAACTCCAAAACGCGTTACTACGTGCTCCACTAAGGCTCGCGCAACTGTTGAGGACTTCTGGTCAGGTAACGCTATCGCCTCAGGCCACTTAGTGAAATAGTCTTGAATAGATAGAATAAAGCCATTCCCCTTTTCTGATACTGGCAGTGGCCCCATGAGGTCAACACCTATTCGTTCAAACGGAGCTCCTGAAAACTTCAATTGAAGTGGCGCTTGTTGTCGACCTGTGACTTCTCTCTGCAAACGGAGCACCGTGCACACCAATTCCGGATATCTCGATGCATACCGAGCCAATAAAAATCTTCTCTCATAAATTTTGACGTCCTTTTTTCTGCCCAGTGTCCTAAATGATGCACTTGTTCCCATATTTTCTTTCTCCAAATCTCAGGAACCACAATTTGAAGTCTAACTTCTTTCCCATTTTCACTCTCCCATCTCCTTACAAGCACCCGTCAACCAACTGCAACGAGCGACGCATGTTCCAGTACACCTTGACATCTTTGGCATGCGGCTCAATTGCCTCCCGTTGTGGCCAATCTTCTTGTTCTAGCCAACGTACCAGTATCCCTAATACTGGATCTTCTCTTTGAGCTACTCTCGTCTCCTCTGGTCCAAACATGCCTTCTAAACCACATCGTCGGATTACATTTGCTGAACCTAATTGCTCTTTTTCATCCCTAAGAGAGCAATAACGGCATTGATCTTTCAAGCAAGGACGCCTTGAAAGGGCGTCAGCATTTACATGTGACTTCCCAGGACGATAAACTACTTGTAGGGAATACGGGGCTAACTGCTCAAGCCACCGAGCCATCTGCCCATCAGGATTTTTGAACCCAAGTAGCCATCTCAATGAAGCATGGTCAGTTCTGACGATCAACGGGAATCCATTAGCAAGCCCATAATCTTCAAAGTGTCGAATTGCTTTTACCACACTCAGCAACTCCTTCCTTGTTGTACAGTAATTGCGTTCCGGCTTTGAAATACATCTACTGAAATACCCGATTACTCTTTCTTGTCCGAGTTGTACTTGGGATAGAGTTGCTCCAATCGCCAAATTGCTGGCGTCTGCATCAATTATAAACGTTGCTCCCTGCTGAACATAGCCTAACACAGGGGCACGTACTAACTGACCTTTCATTGATGTAAATGCTTCATTGCATTCTACTGTCCACAGCAAGGGAGGGTTATTTTGAGCTGTATAAAGAGGTTTCATTTTGTCAGCAAAATTTGGAACTAAGTTCCGATAGTACGCACACAATCCAACAAATGACATCAGCTCTTTGGTCGTTGTCGGAACTGGCCATTCTACAATGGCTTTGATTTTTTCTGGGTCAGTGTGGATTCCATCGCGTGATACTCTATGCCCCAAATAACTCGCTGTAGTTTGAAACAGCGCTGTCTTCTTTGCATTTAGCTTCAGCCCTGTCCTCCTGAGAATAACAAAGATCTCTCGCAAACTATGAAGCTGTTGCTGGAAGGTCTTAGTGTGCAGCAAAACATCATCAAGGTACACACTAGCTACCCCTTTACGCAAGAGCTCCCAAAACAACTTGGCCATGGTGCGCTGGAACGTTGCTGGAGCATTACAAAGCCCAAAAGGCATAACCTTGAACTGCCATAGACCAGATGGAGTACAAAAAGCTGTTTTCTCTTTGTATTTCTTTCGTAAAGGGATTTGCCAATACCCAGCCTGGAAGTCTAAAGCAGAAAACCACTTGCCCTGATCAAGGCCTCTCAACAACTCATCTATTTTAGGTAAGGGGTGCGAGTGCGAATCCTTCTTCGTGACTTCATTTAAACGCCTATAATCCACGCAAAATCGACTTGATCCATCTTTCTTAGGCGCAAGGACGATTGGCCTAGCCCACGGACTTTGTGAAGGTTCAATCACGCCTGCTTCCAACATTTCTTCTACCAATCTATCAACTTCTGGTCGCTTCACTGGAGGCCAGCAAGTCGAGTCCAAGTAAGCACGATTCCTTGATGTCTGCAAAGATGACTGGGTGTTCAAAACACAGCTCTGGACCTAGTTGAAGTTGAGTGACCACTCGTCCTCTGGTTTTAATGGGTAGTCCATTTGCAGCAGTTAACGTCTGAGGTTCATGTAGCGTCACTTTTCCCATGGCTACTCCAATATCGTTTCGAACTACAGTAACTGCTGCTCCTGTGTCAACAACCATGATGCACATTTCTCCTCTCACTGAGCCTTGTATGCTAGCTGTACGACCCTGTAAATTCGTAGATGACTCATTGAGAGAGTATTCTCTTTGCATCAAGCTTCCCCTCTCTAAACTGGTGCTGATGCGTTTCCCGACGACTGGTGACACTTGCAGGTAGACGCTGGTGCCTTAGTTTTTCTTTGAGGACAATTTCTGTTCCAATGCCCATGGTGGCCACAGTTCCAACAGGCTCCTTTAGCCCTTTGGCATTGGCCATTCCAACTTGGTCTCTCGTCATGCTTAAGGCTATTGTGAGCCTGATCACGTTGGTGCACTGCCATAACTTCACATTCCTCCAGTGGGTCTGTACAATTAACAGTCTTACCACCGCATGCAGATGCTTCACTAGTGAAGCTGCGAATAGTAGGACGAATGCTTCCAGCTCTCAGTAAATTTGCTTCAACCCTCTGAGCATAGGCTAAAGCATCGCACACTGTTGTTGCAGGAAAACCAAGAACCAACTCCCGAAGCCTGTCATTACGTATCCCTTCATAGAATTGTTGTAAGGCAAGGGCTTCAACAGCTAAGGTTGAACCTCCTGGTTGGGCCCAGCGAGCCAATACCATTAGGTCTACTCCAAACGTAGCTAGATCCTCTTTAGGACCCTGCAGTCTTGTCCTAAGTCTACTCATATGTAGATGTTCTTGTCCTTCACCCCAATAATGCCGGCGCAGCACCGTTATTATCTCATCATACTCTGGTTCTCCGGGGATTAGAGATATGAGGGTGAGGGCATATCCTTTCAGTGCTGCAATGAGTTGTCCACGTTTGTCAAGTTCATCAATCCAACCATTAACTCTACAGACCCATTCAAATTGAAACAAGAAATCAGACCATGAGTTTGTGCCATCAAAAGTGCCAGGCCTAGTCATTGAACTGCGAGGAAGATGATGAACTTGGCCAAGCGCACCCCGGTGAATTGGCCATCGCTGACTCGCAGCCTCTTCCACCTCTGGTCCTACAGGTCTAACTTGGTGGGTCACTGGGACGTCTGATGATCTTAAACAACAAGTAAGCTGACTTACTTGCTGTTGGAGAGCTACTACTGACGCAGCCAAACTCGGAAGGTCGAATTCTTCTGGCTCTTCTTGACGTCACTGGCGAGTTTGACGTGGCATCTCATAAGTAAAAACAGTTCGTCGCACTAAAATTCTTCAACACTTGCGATTGCGAAGATCCCACTTTTGACACCAAATGTTAGATTTATCGCAAGAAAGTCAATTAATACTGGACTATTAATAATAATGGAACACGAGCGTTGAACATTCAAACCAGAACTGAACTCTTTATTTATTGGTAACCAAGCAGACAACTCGACGCTGTTGTCAACGACACGTCACTTGACAATATTATGCTGTACTTATTGTACATACTGACTATCTGTACACTGATCTAGATATGCCTACAAGTAGTACATTAGTTAGTTCACCTCGTGTCAGACTGCTTTAAATAAACAAAATAGTGATTGAATTCCCGAGTGGATTTTGTTTATATTTTAATTTTCTTCAGGTGGAGGAGATCAGGGAGATGATAGATAAAATACAAACGAACGTTGAGGAAGTGAAGAAAAAACACAGTGCCATCCTCAGCGCTCCGCAGACTGATGAGAGTAAGTAGCAAAATTTTAATATTGTTTTCACAGAAATCGCTAAGTAATTATGTATGAGATAATGATTTCATTAAATGAAATTATAATTAATGTGCCTCTAAGAATTCTCTTCTTCCCTCAAAAGCTCTTATCGCCTTCCTATGGGCCAGTCGTTGCCCTGACCCTGCGGCAGCACAATAAGCTGGCCATCAAAGCAAGCCCCCCCCCCCCCCAACGACATCGCCCCATGCCGTTACCCCTCTGCGGTAACTCATCCGAGCCAGTGGCTTTGAGCTGGTTGTAATATCATTTTACAGGCAATTTGGCGCACCAGTTTCCAACAGCCTTCAACCACTCGAGCAGGTTCTAGCAGGCCTATCAGGACAATCCATCGTAGTCTGTGCTGATGCAAACGCCAGATCACCATTGTGGGGATCCCCAAACCCTGGATGGGGCGGCGAGGCGTTGGCATAGAGTTGCTCACCAGGTACAACTTGGTTGTTGCCAATGACCCCACCACTGAGGCGACCAATGATGGCCCGGGAGGAAGGTCGTGTATAGACGTCACAGCGGTGTCTCACACCCTGCTACTCAAATTGCAGGGTTGGCGAGTCATACCAGGTGCAACGCAGAGCGATCACATGGTTATTGACTTTGCCATCACCAATGACAACATCCTGTGCAAAGACACTCGTGAAAAGCGATTCCGCACCAAAAATGCTGACTGGCCACAATTCTGTAGGGTACTGGAAGGTGAACTGCGTGCCGCAGACACAGACCTAATAGTGCAAGCATCCTCACCTGAAGCGGTAGATCGCAAAGTGGACATATTTACCACAGTACTGCACTCTACTGGGCTCTCTTTACTTGGGCAACAGAAGCAAAGGGCGATCAAAGTCCCATGGTGGACTGAGGAACTTAATCCCCTCAAGCAAAGTGTAAATGGAGCCAGAAGGATGTACCAACACACTCGTGACCCTGATGCCAGAGCCTCACTCCGCATTGCCTTCATCCTGGAGATGAACACATTCCACTGCGCCATCAAACGAGCCAAACAGCATGGCTGGCGAAATTCTGTGGAAGCAGAGAGGTCTGAGAACCCCTGGGGCAGACATTACAAGTCCTCCATAGGAAAAGCAAACGTAGAGCAGGTCTTAACTGTGATGCAAAATGAGTCAGGCTGGGCCTGCAGCATCGAAAGTTCACTGGAAACCCTCTTTGAGAAGGTGTTCCCTGACGACCAAGTAGCTCGAGACACTGAAGCCCAGAGGGCAGCAAGGGAGCTCATCATGGACCCTATGCATGAGCCCGACATCCCATTGTGGACAAAAGGCGACCTCGGTAGGGCCCTTGCGACCTTGAAGCCCAACACATCTCCCGGGCCAGATAAAATAGAAAGCAGTATGCTAAGGAAGGCTGAGCGAACAATCTCCAGCGGCCTCCTTAATTTATTTAATGACTGTCTGCAGGTCGAACAGTTCCCTGCACAGTGGAAGTCTGTGCGTGTTGTCACTCTTCAAAAGGAAGGTGACCGCAATCAGTCAGACTCGCAATTATGGAGACCACAGCCTTCTCTCCATATTAGGCAAAACTTTAGAAATCTTGATGTTGCAGTCCCTCGAAGGGGTCTCCGGCCACGACCTCACAGGCAGGCAATACGTGTTTACCAAAGGAAGGTCCACGCAGGATTTCACTGTCGAAGTTCGGCATCTTTCCCTGCTGGCACAGGCTGAGTAGGTCATAGTAGTTCTGATTGACATCGACAAATGGGCATTAGAGAAATGGCAAGAGAGATGGGAATCCTCGTCAAAGGGACGTGACACATATGAGTTCTTCCCCAACACCCTCCATATTCCTCACGGGACATGGTGACTTCAATGCGCGGCTCCTCTTCTTTTCTGTCAAATACTCTCCATCATGCACGTGTTCCAGTGTGGAGGAAACAAAAACCACGTGCTGCTACACTGCAGTTTCTACAACTGTGAGTGAGGGTTGTTGGGAGGGCAAACGAACTTAGCAGCATTGACTGCTACAACGCAGCCTATAACTATTTGCCGATTTCTCGAAGGATGTGATGGCTAAGAAACGTGTTCATAGTTAATCTGTACTTTTGAAACTTGCCGCTCAAGTACATAGTTGGATCAGGTGGGAAACCAGATTAAGAACTCCTCCCCGACGGTACGGGATTTCTCAGGTGGTCACCTCCGCGCAGTAACACACGAGCAACAGCTCTGTACCGGGAGACTGGCTAACGACCTGCCATACCTTCGCACGTCTGAGTTCGGTGGATGCTGCAGAGGCCGGCCTCTTGCATACTAGCGAAAGCGCAATTTCCATGACTGATATAACCCTCGTCGAGGGTTTAGGTACAGTCATCAAATAAGGAAACAGACCGGTGCGTGTGGCTGTAGTTCGATTTGCCGGAGAACGGCTGATCCGATTGAGCTGGTTCTTTTTTTGTTTTGTTCGTTATTTTTGTAGACCTCAAAATAAGGTTATGGACGATTCCGGCCGGTGGGAAGGGGGCAGGACGAAAATGTACCAAAAACTAGGGTTTTTCGCCTTTTTCTCGAAAACGGCTCAAACTATTTTGATTAAACTTTCAAATTACCTTCCTCTAATCAATACCTAACTTTTCTTTTCCATACATATCTCCATGAAAATACGGTGAACGGAGATATTGGCCTATGAAGCAAAAATAGGTTTTTCACGTTTTTTGGCAAAACGGCTTCAACAATATTCTCCAAACTCTCAGGATGTTTTCGAATAGTTTATACCTGCATATTGTTCTCAATAAATGCTCCTCTGAAAGTCCATTGAGCAGAGATAAAAATTGAAATGTGTCGAAAATAACGTTTTTTCGAACATTTCCGTAAATTCTGGGGTAACTGCTTCACCAAATTTGATCAATCGTTCATAGTGTTTTTTAGTCACCCATACACACGTTTCATTTTCCATAATTGTTTCTGTATATATCTGTTGAACGAAGGTATAAGCCAAGTTAACTCAGTAAAGGAGATTTACCGAATATTAATTTATCGGTATTCCACTTTTCTCAAAAACGGCGCTAACGATTTCGATGAAACTTACGAAGTACTTTCAACCAACTAGTCCCTACATTTTGTTCTCTATAAATGTTTCTCTAGCAATGCGTTGAATGAAGATAAAGCACCCGCATATGTAGCTGGTGTTCGATCTTACGGGGGTGGCGGAAAGTTGTGTGTTGCTACGTACCGCTCGTTCTGTATTGGAAAACTCCTGAAACATCGGGCTCCTTCGGTAGCTCGACGTAGTTTATCTCTTTGAGTGTTCTTTGAAAGATCGAAAATATGCTGCTCATTCACTCGACCGCGGTTCTGCTCTTTGCATGGATCAGAGCACCAAAGAGAGAAGCTTACTGGGCTCTATTATTAGGAGAACAGGAGGCCACTTCCAGCGTAGTGGCTGGTATTGATTTGCCCGCTATTGCCCTCCAGCAGGCGGTCTCACCGAAAGAGACCTTCCTTCCTCTTCCCCTTTTCTGTCTTCCTCTCTTTTTCGCCCTCGTTTCATCTCTCTGATTCTACGGAAGATGGTTAACCAATTAACGACAATGCCCTGGCTTTAATTATTAGGTTTTCCGCTCTCCGTGGGCCGCTGTCTTTACTAGGTCCGTGTTGTACAGATTTATTATTAAGCTCTTCGTGGCGACGAATCAAAGTACGTCTAGTTCAATACGACGTACTACCAAAACTTGTTAGTACGTGTTCACTCCTGACGGCTGGCGTTTCGTTCTTGCCAGGAAACGACTTACGAAGCACCCTCGTGACAGGTTCTGAACGAGGCTTTAGAAAAAGTCGTAGTACTTCCTCTAACCCCATGTCAAAATGACCCTTTACTTTCGTTCTGGAATATATATTTCAGTCTCATTACTTGCTTTAAATTTGACTGTCCCTTACATTTTCGTTCAATATTCATTGTGCACAACTTGAATATTTTTCAGTCTAGAAACACTCAGCGAGACAATAAATAAATATGGTTGCACTAGCTGACATCAATATTTTAATTGTATTCTCGTGATTTTTTTTTCAGTCTAAGTTTCAAGAAAATGTAAAGTAGTTTTTTTTTGTTAACCCATTTTACAAGTTGTGATTGATAATGCATTCATTCAGAGTCACCTCTACGTTTTCCTCCGATTGAGCAGTAAGTTTCCTGCCGAAATTTTCGGATTACTTCTGCTAACAGTTTCCTGTTCACGAGCATGTATCATTCTTTTGGCTCACTGTAAAAGTGTAGGTTGAAGCGCTTTATGTGACACTTTGGTGAAGTAACGAGTCCCCTCTACCTAACCTCTGAAGCGCGACCAATTAAACCAGTTGCTATCAAGGCTGTCTCCATTTTATATCGTCTCCTAATAATCCGAACATGTAACATTCTGTCAAGTTTAGGGTAAAGTTGGTCTTTGTGATTTTGAAGCCGAATTTACAGAATCTTGTTTCGCGAAACTCGGGAACGCTCAAGGAAGGACATTTTATTTGATTTTTTTTTTTTCCCGCCAGCAGACCCGCGCTGACTTGAACCGAAGCACAATGGCGACGGAAACTAAACCACCCCGCGATTTCAATTTTGAAGCTGAAAATTTGAAGAAATAGTGGAGTGAATGGCTTTAATATATTTCTAACAGCGAGTAAGAAGAAAAGGGAGGTGGACGAAGTGAAAATCGCAACCCTCCTGAATCAGTTAGGACATCGTGGCGTATAAATATACAGCACTTTACGACAGGAAATCATAGTACAGCTGCAAGCGGATGCACCCGATGAAGCTTCAGGGAAGAAAATTGAAGAACCGGCAGTTGGAAGATGTAACCGACGCATTCACTAATTATTTTGCTCCGAAGAGAAGTTTAATTCACGAAAGGTGCAAATTTAATAAAATGTGCCTGGGGCCCAGCCAGTCGCTCATGGAATATATTACAGCACTCAAAACGGCGGCAGCCACCTGTGAATTTAGTGATCGCAATGAGATGATCCGTGACCGTCTGATGTCGCAGATATCGGATAAACACCTCCTAAATAGAATGTTATAGAAAAACTGAATTTGGAACGCGCGATCGAACTATAATGGCTTTGAGTTGAGGAAGCAAGAAATCGTGGATTTCAGCGCCGACAAAAAAGAAAACCAACACCTGGACGTGCTCCGCAAGAAAAACTTTTTTCGAAAAGGTCGGCTTTCGAATTGGGCGAAAAAACACACCGAACGTAATGCGAATTTAAAAAAATATTTGTGTAAAAAATGTAACTCAGTACACTATGCCTATAGTTGTCCAGCGTATGGAAAAGAATGTAATTCTTGTAAATAGAAAAATCATAACGCGAATTGTTGTCCGGATCGACTTATAGAAAAAACAATGTATGAAACTAAGCGTAGTGCGTGTGTCATAGAACAAACGCCTAGCGGAGACAGTGATTCGTCATTTTACATCGACTCAATAAGCCTACACTTAAATCGGATCGAATCCGCCATAGGTAGGATTAATGAAAGAAACGTTAAATTCAAAGTTGACTCGGGAAGTCATGTTAATGTAATACCACTGAGAATTTTTAAACAGCTGAAGGTGGATCCAAATAAATTGGAGAAGTGTAATCTGAAATTATCAGCATATAATAATAACAGGTTGATAATAGAAGGAAAAATAAACATAAAGACGAAATTTAAACATATAACAGAAAATATAGAGTATGTGATAATTGACGCATCGGACAATCCAATAATGGGACTAGAAACAAGCGAGAAGTTGAACATTATTAAAAAACTAGAAGAATTGAAGGTAGAAAACCCTGCAAATTATTACACAACGGTTTATTATTCGGATAATCAGCTTGACCTAGCATTAATGCTCCGAGATCCATCCTGTTCGATTCAGCATCGAAAAATATCATAATGAAACCCAAAAAAAGGTCGAAAAGAACTGAATCGTAATATTAAAATAAACAAAAAAAAACGAAAGTATCTAGAAAATATCTGGTGCGTAGCAACACACAACTTTCCGCCACCCCCGTAATTTCGAACACCACCTACATAGACGGGCGCTATATCTTCGTTCAACGCATTTTTACAGGAACATTTATAGAGAACAAAATGTAGGGACTAGTTAGCTGAGAGTACTCCGAAAGTTTGATCGAAATCGTTAGAGCCGTTTTTGAGAAAATTGAAATACCGATCAATTAATGTTCGACGAATCTCCTTTTCTCAGTTAACTTGGCTTATATCTCCGTTCAACATATATATACAGAAATAATTATGGAGAACGAAATGTTGGTATGGGTAACCAAAAGACATTCCATTAGGATTTATCACATCTGGTGAATAAGTTACCCTGGAATTTACGAAAATGTTCGAAAAAACGTTATTTTTGACACATTTTGATTTTTATCTCTGTTCAATGGACTGTCAGAGGAACATTTATTGAGAACAATATGTAGGTATTAACTATTCAGAAACATCTCTAAAGTTTGGTGATAATCGTTGAAGCAGTTTTGCCAAAAAGCGTAAAAAACCTATTTTTGCTTCAGGGGCCTATATCTCCGTTCACCGTCCGTTCGAGAGAAGCGAGCCGCCTCGAGAGCGGTTGGTTTTTCAAAGAGTCGGGCGGGGCGGAGGGAATTCAAACGACGAAACGCTTGTAGCTCCCGCGTTGTACTGCGTTTCGTTAATTTTTTTTAACCGTTTTTTGCCCATTACAACCACGGGCTTCGTCCGATCGGATTGCCGAGATGGCGGGCACAACTAGATACCAAATCGGATTTTTGGGCGAAAGAACGAATTTTTTAGACCACGTTAAAGGCACAAAACGGCCCGGACGGCGGACGGACATTGCAAATTTGGAATCTCCATGTCTTGAAACGTAAAGTATCAAATTTTGAGGGGGGGTTGTAAAAAATTTTTCGTGACCTAAAACATAGGGTTATTATTCAGAATGAATAATAAACCAAAACGTAGAAACCTTAGGGACTAAACAGGAGGTAATAATAAAAATCATGAACGGTTGGTACAGCTTTCGTACAAGTACGCAACCACGAGGGATTTTATGTCTTTTTCTTTAAACTAAACCTCGATTTCCTCCGATGCGATTCCTTATGAGTGATTGGAAACGTTGAGGCTGGCGGGCGCGAAAGAAACCTTAACACAAACGGTGGGTACAGCTTTCGTACAAGTACGCAACCACTAGGAACATTTTATCTCTTTTATTTATTTTTTTTAATGCAATGATAACTACATTTGATTGTGCTCGTTGATGGTTTCGATATAATGGCCGCGTCAATTGCAATTGACATCATCACTTAGTCACTGAGGTTATTAAAACGTGTGATGTTACCAAGCGTTAGATTTTGTAACAGACGTTACCATGCACTTAACCCCACACAAATTTCGTGACGCTTCTCCGTTACATATCCCGCGTAACATCTCCCGCGTTACATTTTCGAGTTTATGTAGCAAAAGTAAAGACATAAAATGTCAAAAAAATAATCGTAACCCTGGTGGGACTCGAACCCACATCTCCGGTTTAGGAGACCGATGCCTTGTCCACTAGGCCACAGGTTAAAAAATTTCGTTATGCTTCTCCGTAACATCTGCGGCGTTACAGTTTTGATTTTAAGTAACAAAGTAAAGACATAAAATGTCAATTTGAGAGGGTATTCTCAGGAGTCGGGAAATTCCCAGGGCAGCCCTATTCGACTGGACTTGTAGAAAATGCTTCGCCCGTGAATTGTTCACCTCGTAGGGTACCGAAACACCTAAAAAACCCTGCAAATTATTACACAACGGTTTATTATTCGGATAATCAGCTTGACCTAGCATTAATGCTCCGAGATCCATCCTGTTCGATTCAGCATCGAAAAATATCATAATGAAACCCAAAAAAAGGTCGAAAAGAACTGAATCGTAATATTAAAATAAAAAAAAAATGAAAGTATCTAGAAAAAACTGAATTTTAATATGAAAACATGCACGCTAAATACTAATATCAAAATTTAACCAAAAATCTATGAAAAAAACCAAAATGAGAATGAAACGAAAGAATCTAAAAAATTGAATCGTATTGAAACCAGAACGTCGGGAAATTGGAGCGGGCGCTCGAAGCGAACCCGGGGGGAGTCGAGCGGGAGGCGCGCTGCTCGCTCGCCTCGAGAGCGGTTGGTTTTTTAAAGAGACGGGCGGGGCGGAGGGAATTCAAACCACGGGCTTCGTCCGATCGGATTGCCGAGATGGCGGGCACAACTAGATACCAAATCGGATTTTTGGGCGAAAGAACGAATTTTTTATACCACGTTAAAGGCACAAAACGGCCCGGACGGCGGACGGGGGACGGCGGACGGCGGACGGACATTGCAAATTTGGAATCTCCATGTCTTGAAACGTTGTAGTGGTGGTTTGGTGAAGAATAGGTAAACTTGGCAGAACTTCGTTTATTCTCCTATGGCTTGATAGGAGCCTAGAATGATAGAATGCCTCACAAATCGGAAAATTTTCCCATGGGTTTTCCTTCCCCTCCCCAACTCATGACCTCCTTTTTTAGTCCGTTCAACAACCTCTATCATTTTCCATCCGCGTATCAGCCTTTCAGCCTTCCCTGATATGATTGTAGCCTCCTCCTGTGGTTACACTTCTTCTTCTTCGTCCTTGCTGTTGTTGATCAGCACAACGTAAAGTATCAAATTTTGAGGGGGGGTTGTAAAAAATTTTTCGTGACCGAAAACATAGGGTTATTATTCAGAATGAATAATAAACCAAAACCGGTTGAAGAAACATTTAGACAGATTCGAGAGGGAGAGTATAATAATATTAAAGGCGGAAGGACCGTGTTTATGGCAACACCCTCTAGTGATAATAGAAAATGATGCGAATAATGGATTTGTTTGGATCCAAAACATTTAATGAGCAAATAATTGATGACAAGTTCCAAATCCCAACCCAAGAGGAAATATTCGATGAACTAGGAGGTCAGCATTTCTTTTCAATTTTAGACCTGAAGGAAGGTTTTATCAGATTTGCATTGATGATGTATCATCTGAATTACGTAGCGTTGCTACTCCATTTGGTAGATATAGATTCCACAGACTCTAATTTGGCGTTAAGATATGTGCCGAAGTTTTTCAAAAAAAGAATGCTGAACTATTCGGAGACTTAGAAGGTATAAAAATATACATCGACGATATAATAATAGCGGGAGCAACGAAACTAGAACATTACGAAATATTAGTCAAAGTGTTAACCAGGGCTCAAGAATCAAATAGTACATTTACTCGAGATAAATTTAAATATTGTGAGCAGAAAATAAAAATCTTGGGAAACAATTACAGGGTTGGTATAGCAATAGACCCAATTCTGATTGAGGCAATTAACAAAATGCCGGACCCTCATGATATGAAGGCCTTATTACGGTTTCTGCGTATGGTAACGTACGTGGCCAAATTTCTACCGAATCTGTCGTCGGAATCTGTCCCATTACGAAATTTAACAAGAGAAGGGGAACCTTGGACATGTGCACGAACTCATTCTGATTGTGTTAAAAGACTAAAAAAATTACTAACACAGAGTCCCATACTTGCCCATTACAATGAACACTTGCCAGAGGTTATACAAACCGACGCGTGTACGATTGGTTAGGATGTGTACTGCTCCAAGATAATAAGCCTGTTTCTTTTGCGTCATTCAAAGTAAGACATAACAGAAATATGCGATCATCGAAGAGGAAATGCTTGGTGCATGTTTTGCACTCCAACGTTTCCACTATTACGTATATGGTCGCATGTTCGAAATCCAAACAGATCACAATGAAAACAGATCACTAATGAAATATAATTTCAAAATGACATATTTACTTGGCAATGAAATGGTCATTGCAGATGCCCTATCAAGAGCATACCTGCCAGGGCCTGACGATATAGATCTTGAAATGCAATACGTCATTCATAGCATAATCGAGTCCATAATGTCCAAAGAAAAACATACTACTTTGGTGAACGCCACAAAAAATGATTCAACCCTGTCGGTTGTAATCTCCTACATTCACTCGGGTTGGCCTAATAAACTAACCGGTGAGGTAGGACAGTATGCAAAGATAAAGGATTATCAGGTGATAAACGAAAATCTATTATTTTACCAGGATCGAATAGTTGTTCCAATAACTGAACGAAAAACCCTGTTGACCAAACTCCATGCAGGTCAAATGGGGGTGGAAAAAAACTAGATCCAAAGCTAGACGATTATTCTTATGGCTGGCATGTCCGCAGGCATAGGCAACTTGGTAGCATCCTGTCGGATATGTCTAGAAAGTCGAGTTTGTAATACGAGGGAACCAATGGTTGTCCAGGAAATAGCTAGCCACCCATGGTCAAAGTTAGGCGTGGATATATTGGAGTCCAACTCTAAATCTTACCTCGTAATCATTGAGTATTTTTCCAGTTGGGTGGAATTTGGGAGACTGAAACGTAAAGATGCCCTTCCAATTAAAAAGATATGCGAATCGAAGTTCGCGCGTTTGGTTACCCAGACGAAATTATTACAGATAATAATCCATTCGCCAGTAAAACATTCAAGGAGTACTTGACTGAAAACGAGGTAATTTTGACAAGTAGCCCTAATTACGCTCAAGGACACGCTCTAGCAGAAACTGGAGTAAAGCTCATTATAAACATGTTGAGTAAGTGCAAAAAAGACGGGTCAAAATCATCATACTCACCTACTTCATTACAGAAATACACCGATTCCTAGCATAGGCTACTCTCCCAGTCAGATGTTACTCGGTCGATGGCTAAAAGGTGGACTCCATTTTAATGAATCGGATCTAATAATCAATACAATAGCAGTTACGCAGATACGACAAAACAGCACTCAGTCCCAAAGTCGACAAAAACGATACTACGATCGTGGTACGAACAACTTACCAGATGTTGCTGAATCCGATCCGGTCATTTATCGGCATAAGGATTCTTGGTGCCGTGGAAATGTGGTGAGCAAAGCTCAGACGCCTAGATCATGGTTTGTAAAGGACAATAATACCACGTACAGAAAAAATAGGAAAGATTTTATTGTGTTAAAATCAGACGACCATAACACGAGTAAAAAGGTAGATAATGGAACAGTACACTATTCATCTCCTCCCCGATCTTATTATACAGAATCCGACTTTAATTAGTATTTGTACAGTTTGAAGAGTAGAGATAATTTGAGACCGTGAAGAAGTGACATTTTAAGTTTATGCACAGCGTATGTTGTTACCCCAATAAGAGGACAGGAGTTCATTTGTTTTGTATTCGTTGTCTGTGAAATTTGATTTTGTTGGTCTTATTTTTCTGTGAAAGTCTGTGCTATATTAAAAAAAGTATCGAGTCGAAGAAGTGATTGAGTTAATTAGTAAATATTAGTTAAAATTTAATTGTAAGAAGAATATTAATTTTGTTTCAAGAAGAGAAAAGTGTAACAGTCGTGGTTTGTAGCGCTTTATGTGACACTTTGGTGAAGTAACGAGTCCCCTCTACCTAACCTCAGAAGCGCGACAGATTAAGGGCCGTTTTCACCAACTGCGTTGATCACGTTTAGAGTCGATTAACAGCACCTAACCCACTCCCGCCACAAAAACAGTCTTCACCAGACTGGGTTAAGCTCTAGCCCTGATCAAACCTTAACCCCCGAAAATTGGGCGGTTTGCCACGTTTAGCTCTTATCTTTCTTTCTTTATCATGTTCTGATATTTGTCCGCCATTACCTTGCACTGCCGAGTATTCGCTTCAATTATTGTGAATAAGTTAAGTATATTTTGGAATAATGATAATAAACAAAGATACTGTTTACTAGTGCGCAGTTATTTCAGTTGCTATTCCACTACGATGATAATCTAATATGTTGGGTTATCGTCATCTCACCCAGCGCCTCAAATGGCTATGAGCGAGGTCCGAGGACTTCTTGAAGTATGAATTTAAATTCTGTTGCAAACAAAAGTATTACGAGCGTCGAAAACAAGTTGTTGTTTGCGTAAAATGTGTCCTGAGCAGTTTTTGAAAATAAGCGTAAAAACCCTATTTTTGCTTCATAGGCCTATATCTCCGTTCACCATATTTTCAAGAAGATATGTATAAAGAAGAAAAGTTAGGTATTGATCAGTAGAAGATAATTTGAAAGTTTAATCAAAATCGTTACAGCCGTTTTCGAGAAAAATGCGAAAAACCTTAGTTTTTGGTACATTTTCGTCCCCCCACCCGGACCACCCGGTTGGCCCGCCGACCGGAATCGTCCATAACCTTATTTTGAGGTCTACAAAAATAACGAACAAAACAAAAAAAGAACCAGCTCAATCGGATCAGCCGTTCTCCCGCAAGTCGAACTACAGACACACGCACCAGTCTGTTTCCTTATTTGATGACTGTACCTAAATGCTCGACGAGGGTTATATCAGTCATGGAAGTTGCGGTTTCGCTAATATGCAAGAGGCCGGCCCCTGCAGCACCCTCCGAACTCAGACCGGTGGTGGTACGGCAGGTATTTGGTCGTTAGCCAGTCTCCCGGTAGGAAGCTCTTGCCTGTGTGACCGCGCGGAGGTGCCCGTACCATCTGGGAGGCGTTCTTAATCTGGTTTCCTACCTGATCTAACTATTTACTTGGGTGGAAAGTTTCATAAGGACAGATCAACTATGACCACGTTTCTTAGCCATCGCCTTTTTCGCGAACTTTGCAAAATGGTTATAGGCTTGCTTTGTAGCAGTCAATGCTGCTAAGTTTGTTCACTGTCCCAACAACCTTCCCTCACTGTTGTAGAGACTACAGTGGAGCAGCACATGGTTTCTTGTTTCCTCCGCACTGGAGGCACAAGACATGCATAATGGAGAGAAGAAGTGGAGCCGCGCATTGAAGTCACCATGTCCCGCGAGGAACTTGCTCGTCCAGTGGTCTGGCTCAACCCATTTTCTAGAAAGACGTTCACGGATGTTGGGAAAGAACTCATACGTATCACATCCCTTTGACGAGGATTCCCATCTCGCTTGCCATTTCTCTAGAGCCCATTCATCGATGGCGGCAAGTTTCTGTTCTGCGGTGAGATCCGCACGTAGTTCAGCCCAAAGCGAGGGAAGCTCCCGTTTCACTCTCCACTTGTCAACCATGCACTCAACGGCCTAATCAACTGGTAACTGACCAGTGATCACCTGGAGTGCTTCTGTAGATACAGTCTTGTAGGCCTTGGTGATCCATAGGAGCGCAGCTCTCTGGGATCGGGCCAATACTCTCTTTTGATTGACTGTTTGCTACCCCAGACAACGGGGCAGTAGCCAATCACGCCTAGATAAATGGCCTTATACATGAGGATAGTGTCATGGTAACACACACCCCAAGTGGCCTTAGTAATGGAACGCAGTGAGGCGAACCTTGCCATGGTAGTGCCTTTAAGGGACTGGAGGTGTTGTTGAAACCCCACCTCTCACCTATATTCACTCCTAAATACTTAACGTGCTTTTCAAGAAGGAGCCAGTGGCCGACAAAGCGTATTGAGGGTGGATTATTCACTTTCCCTTTCAAGAGGATTAGCTGGGTTTTTTCCTCAGCCACCTGCATCTTGACATGCTCGCACCATTGGGTGACGGGGCGAAGCACATGGTGGGTTTTTTCTTTAATTTGGCGGACTGACTCTGCAAAGATCGATCAGCACAGTCAAGATATCCACATAGGCGTATGGCTCGCAGTCAGTCTCCATCAGTCTCCTAAGAGGACCTTCGAAGAAGGCATTCCAGAGTGCTGGTCCCAGGACCGAGCCCTGTGGGCATCCCTTCTCAATCTTTTTCTGGACGGAGACATGCCTGCATTCAATTGTAGCGGTTCTGTCTGTCAGGTAACTTCTGACGAGCGCGTACAGGTTGCGGGGGATTCCCCTACCTTCGAGGCACTGCAACATCAAGATTTCTAATGTTTTGCCTGTATGAAAAGAAGGCTGAGCGGCTTCCATGATCGCGAGTCTGATTGATTGGGGTCGCCTCCCTTTTTAAGAGTGTCAACACGCGCAGACTTCCACTGTGCGGGAACTGTCCGACCTGCAGACGGTCATTAAAAAAATTAAGAAGGCCGCTGGAGATTGTTCGCTCAGTCTTCCTTAGCATATTGCTTTCTATTTTATCTGGCCCAGGAGATTTGTAGGGCTTTAAGGTCGCAAGGGCCCTGCCGAGGTCGCCTGTTGTCCACAATGGGATGTTGGGCTCGTTCGGAGGGTCCATGATGAGCTCCCTTGCCGCCCTCTGGGCTTCAGTGTCTCGAGCTACTTGGTCATCTGGGAACGCCTTCTCAAGGAGGGTTTCCGGTGAACTTTCGATGCTGCAGTCCCAGCCTGACTCATTTCGCATCGCAGCTAAGACCTGCTCTACGTTTGCTTTTCCTATGGAGGACTTGTAATGTCTGCCCCAAGGGTTTTCAGAGCTCTCCGCTTCCACAAAATTTCGCCAGCCTTGCCGTTTGGCTCGTTTGATGGCACGGTGGAAGGCCTTCTTCTCTTGGATGAAGGCTGTTCGGAGTGTGGCGCTGGTATCAGGGTCACGAGTGTTTTACACATGTACATCCTTCTGGCTCTATTTACGCCTAGCTTGAGGGGATTACGTTCGTCAGTCCACCATGGGACTTTGATCGCCCTGTGCTTCGGTTGCCCAAGTACAGGGAGCCCAGTAGAGTGCAGTGCTGTGGTAAATATGTCCACTTTGCTGTCCACCTCTTTGGGTGTGGGTGCTAACACTATTAGGCCAGTGCCTGCAGCACGCAGTTCACCTTCCAGTACCCTACAGAATTGTAGCCAGTCAGCATTTTTGGTGCAGAATCGCTTTTCACGCGTGTCTTTGCACAGGATGTTGTCATCCGTGATGGCAAAGTCAGTAACCATGTCATCGCTCTGCGTTGCACCTGGTAAGACTCGCCAATCCTGCAATTAGAGTAGCAGTGTGTGATACACGGTTGTGACGTCTATGCACGACCTTCCTCCCTGACGATCATAGGTTGCCTCGTTCGTAGGGTCGGTGACAACAATGTTGATCTGGCGTTTGCATTAGCACAGATTATGAACGGTTGTCCTGATAGGTCTGCTAGAGCTCGCGCAAGTGGTTGTAGGCTGTTGGCAACAGGTCTGCCTATTTGCCTGTAAAATGATATTACAACCAGCTCAAAGCCACCGGCTCGGATGACCACAGCGGCCAAGTGCTGGCTGTTCAGGTGGGTGAGTGCGAGCATGTCAATGGACGGGTCAATGCAGGCCACTGCTGCTTTGACTCCCGTTTTTGCTCCAGCCACCACTAGTGCCACCGATCCCAGACTAAGAGTTTTGTATCCTATGTATGATTCCTGTATGGCGAGAACACTGCAGCGTTTCTTGAGTGCATTTTGCTGCAACTCAGCCATAACCGAGGAACTCTTACTTGTGTTGTGCTGATGGATTCGAACTGTTTCCTACCTATTCATAATCCACTCGTGACTCCTGAAGGGCAGAGAGGGAAGAGAATCTACATCATGGTGGACAGTCAGGCCACTCTCAAGGCCTTAGCTTCATACTGTCTCACATCACAGCAGGTGTGGGAGTGTCTGACTGGACTGAAGGCTCTGGCAGAGGACAACAGTGTAACACTGTGTTGGGTGTCAGAGCATCAGGGTATAGAGGGAAACGAACGGGCTGATAGGTTGGCTAAGAAGGGATCAGCGCAGATCCCTATTGGCCCTGAGCCCTTTGTTGGGACTACCAGGAGCCACCTACGTAGAGAGGTTGGCAAATGGGAGGACAGGTGCAGGGCTACTCATTGGCAGGGGCTGCCCGGCCTTAGACAGTCAAAACTCTTCATCCGACTCTCCAGAGAGAGGTCCAAGGAGGTGCTGGCACTGGGGAGGAAGGATATGAGGATCATATGTGGCCTGTTCACAGGTCACTGTCCGCTGAGGTACCACCTTGCAAATATTGGCAAGTGCGAGGTACAGGTATGCCGGTTCTGCGAGGTAGGGCTAGAGACGGCAGAGCATGTGCTGTGCGTATGCGCTGGACTCGCGGCATCGCGCAGTTCTGTGTTTGGGAGGCCTTTTCTTCAGCCTGACGAGGTGGCAAATGCAGAACTTGCGGATATCCTCCGCTTTGTGCAGGGGTGGTGGGGGCGCATAGGTGACGTGACACCAAGTGAGACCAGTGCCGCGGGGCCTGGGGGTGGTGCAGGTGGGCCATGATCCGAGTATCATGGACGCCCTTACAATAGGCGCTTGTTTGGACGACGAGTAGGTTGCTCATCGTCCGAAGAGGGAGGGGTCGAGCTTGGTGGCCCCGAGGAAGAGACGCAGGTGGCGTTCTTATTACCTGCTATTGTTTTATTTGACTTTGTCATGTTATTTTTACTAATGGTGGGGGGGGGATTAAAGATGCAGACTGGTGTAGTGTATCCTTGTGAGTTCATTTGTTGTGTGTGTTAGTGGTATGAGCGAGAGGTGCTCCTAGCAGTGTCCTGGAAGCTCCCCCTCAGGCATATTGATTCTAAGCCCCTTTCCCTGGTCCGTTGAGGGTCAAAGGGAGGCCCCCACATGAGCCGCAGCTGCCAGTCCAGCCACCCACCGGGACTAAGACGCATGAGGGATTTTTCAGCTGCTGCTCAGAGTCAGCCCTCAGCCACTGGTGATGTGGTGAGCGGGACACGTGCTATCAGTCGCCCCAGGAACGCTCAAACCTGGTTTTTCCCCCTCCTCATTCAGAATGCTGACCTATATAGGGGATCACTCATAGGTGATAGTGAGCTTCTGCCAGGACTGTCGCTCATTATGAGTGTTTTAAGTCAATGTGTTCTGCCACGCAAGCCGTTGCAGTGCATTTTGTATCTGGAATATGTTGTGTATGTCAGTGTCGTGAGCTTTAAGCCCCTTTAAGGTCGGATTTAATGGCCACGCAGAGGATACGGCAGGAGAATTCGGTCCCCCTTCCTGGGGGGTGTGTTCTGCGATCCCAGCTCAGGGTAGGGAGTTCTCAGTGTGTCATGTATGTGGAAGAAGTGTAAGATGTGTCCCTTTTAGGAGGGAGTTTGTACCCCGGAGTTCAGGGGCAGTGGAATTCTGGACCCCCAACTGCAGGGTGAGCACAGTAAGAGTACAATGTGACGCCCAGCCATAGTTAAGCCTCGTTGGATGTAATCGTGCGGGGACCTTGTAGAGGTGAGGATGCCATTCTGGCTGGGCCCACCAGGCTGTCCCTTATAGTTGGCTCATACGACACGCAGGGAATACGTCAGCGATATTCTGGACCCCCGACTGCAGGGTAAACACACACACACACACAGGAAAGTGGCTAGCCTTGATATACTTATCTAGCCCTGATCAGTTGGATCACGATCAGCAGCGTTTTGGTGAATACGGCCCTAAACCAGTTACTATCCCAAGCTGTCTCCATTTTATATCGTCTATCTAATAATCCGAACGTATAACACAGCTACACATGTAAGCTACTACACGCTACTACACATTGATTTACCCTCCAAGGCTCAACTCGTAGCAAGCAAGTCAGTAACTCGATAGTCACTTGAATTGATACAAACTTGTTTTGTACCTAAATATACAGCAGAAAGGGAGTGGAATACAGAATGAAAGATCCGCGAAAACTGAGGTTTGACGTGGATATGTTGAAATGCATATCACCGTACGAAGAATGGCCTGAGCTTGACTGTGATGTCCGTTGGTGGGGAATTGGTTGTTCAGGCTGTCTGATCACTGGTGGCACTTCATCTAAGGGAATTTCCTTGATGTTGAATCTAATTGGTCAATGTGTCGCTTTAGACTCCAGCCTGCGTCCAATTCAACGTAGTAGTGGTACTGACCGAGTTTTTTTCTAGTTACTGTGCCAAATTGCCAGATGTCCTTGTTACTCAGGTGGATTCTTGCTTGGACCCTCTCTCCTACTTGGAATTAGTGGACACGGCAGCTGCTACAACTAGTTGGCATGACTGCTTTTCCGGCAGTTCTGCGGGTGATTGTTCTGAAGCCAATGGTGTGGGGCGGTAGCGAAACAGAATGTTATGTAATTTCGTCGCCAGTGGCATTGAGTCATCAGCTGCGGCTTTCAACCTTCTTTTCAGCGTTTGTATACTAAGCTCTGCCAGGCGATTGGTAGCTGGATGGGCCGTTCCTATACATTTCTGAAAAATTCCTCTTCCTTCACAGTGAGACAGGAATTCATCACTTTTGAAGATAGCAGCATTGTCAGATACTAAGACAGAAGTATAGCCATGAACTGAGAAAATATTTTCCAAAAGTGTGATGGTTGAAGTTGATGATGGTGCATCTCTGAGCATACGCACTTCAGCCCACTTGGACTTGGCGTTGATACACATTAAAAAATAATGATTTTCATGGGGGGCCTACGTAGTCATTATGCACCCTATCCCAGTTGTCATCAGACTGGTCCCATGGATGGATTGTGGCGAACTTGAGCACAAGATTCACAGCTTTTGACAATCTTTTCAATGCCTCTTTCCAATCCTTCCCAATATACATATCTTCTGGAGAGCTGCTTCATTTTGGTAATTCCCAAGTGCGAGGCATGCAATTCTTCCAGTATTGAGCGTTGAAGAGACTTTAGTATGACCAAGCAGTCCATCCTGAAGAGCGTACTATTGGAAATCGTGTAAGCTTCATCCCTTCGACTGTTTCTAAGGCTGGTTATAAGGGCTTGAAGCAGGGGTTCAGAGTATAAAGCGTTGACTTCCTCATTCATTGAAATGACTGGTGACCTGGAAGTTTCTGGAATTGGAGAATGCGACAGACAATCTACATTCTCGTTGTCTTTTTCCTTTTTGCAGCGAACCGTGAAGTAAGCGCAAGAGACGGGCTGATGTCATCTGTGGAAGTGCTCGATGCGGATGGAAGATCCTTAACAGTGGTTCATTGTCGGTGACAAGAGTGAAGTTTCTGGCATAGATGTAATTATAGAAGTGTGTGGCTGCAGATTGCTAAGGCGTCTCTATCCAGTTGACTGTCATTGCATTCAGTTTGTGTCAGGGCTCGAGAGGCATATGCAATAGGTCGTTCCTGACCATCTACTTCATGACTGAGTATAGCAGCGATACCTATCGCAGTGGCATCGGTTGTTAAGATCAGAGACTTAGCTGTGTCAAAAGGTGTTAATACCCTTTCACTACACAATTCCGACTTGAGGTTCATAAATGCGGCTTCTGTGGAGGCTGACCAAGAAAACTTCCGATCTTTTCTGAGCAAACATCGCAATGGGAATGATTTTGTGGGGAAATCTGAAAGGAATTTGGCATAGTATTGCACTATGCCCAAGAAGCGTCTCAATTCGTCGACATTTTTGGGGCGTGGCATTTTGAAAATTGCTTGGACTTTCTCAGGTGACTTCTGGACTTAGTTGTATCAGACTATGTGGCTAAGATAGTTTATACTTTCTTTGAAAAAGGAACATTTGCTTTGGTTCTGATGGAGGTGTTCCATGAGGCGTTCTAAACAAGCAATCAGGTTTCTTGTGCATTCTTCTAATGATGATCCGTTGCAGATAATGTCATCGAAGTAAGCTCCTACTTTTGAGAGTCCATTTAGAATTTGTGACAGTACTCCGGTGAATTCAGACGGGGCTGTTTTTATCCCAAAACTTGTACGATTCATCTGGAATGTGCCTTTCTGTGTAGTGATGGTTTGAATTTTTCGTGCTTCATCATCCACTGCTCTCCAGTGCTCTCTGAGATACAAATATGCTTTATGCGGGTCAAGCTTGCAGAAATACTTCGAATTTCTGATACTGTGAAGTACCTCATAAATCCGTCGAATTGGATGATTGGCTGAGACCAATTTGGCATTGACTCCACGTTTGTAATCGACGCAAAATCGAACTCCTCCATGTGGTTTGGGTATTACGACTAGCGGTGATCCCCAGTCGCTTAAAGGTACTGGAGTGATGACTCCTTGTGACTCAAGAGTTGCGAGCTCTTCCTCAACTCGTGGCACAGTGCAAACGGAACATCACGTTCGCGTGTGTAGACGGGTTTTACTCCTTCTCTGAGTTGGAGTTTAACTTCTAGGTTGGGCACACAACCTATATGTTCTTCAAAGATAGAAGCATTCTGTTTAAAGATGCCTTCAAGAGGAGTGACTGAATTTATGGAAATTGAGTGATTGGATGTGAGACGGCCATCGATTTCATGGAGGTTGATTCTGAGTTCGCTAATCCATACTCGTGCCCAGAAGGGCATCACAACCTGCAGAAACAATGAACAGGCACGCGTCAATTTTCCTCTTACAGTACTCGACAGAGAGTGAGGCTTGATTAGATGATCTGAGTATGAGCGGAAGCCCAAGACGTTTGAACTCAGTTTCTGATAAAAGTGAGAATATTGCTCCTGAGTCCACTTCAAACTGTTAATGTTTGTTGTTGAGAGAGACTGTAACGAAGTATTTATCTGAGTTTGGCCCAACTTCATACACTTCTCCGGTGCAGTGGATATGAACAATACCGTATTCTGAGTCAGAGTTTTCTTCATTATGAGTGAGCTGTGTCGAGATGGTATTTGTTTTCGATGTTTGAAGAAGAGTGGTGATGCAGACCTACTTACTTGACCGATTTTGTGACAAGAATTGCATTTCACTGTGTTGCGGTCAATTCTGCAGTCTCGTGACTTATGGTTTGATCTACCACATCTGAGACTAAGTCCACCAACACCCAACAAGCTGTGTCGACAGGTCTCCTGTTGTGTGACTGTGATCGCTGATGTGGACCTGGACTTATGGGGTGACGTTGGTTAGACCGAGACTCCTTCCGTGATCTATTGTTCTTTGAGACTTAATTTGTTTCAATGTTGGCGCTAGTACAATGTGGAAGTTTAGACAACTGGTGGTTATCAAAATGGGATGATTCCAGTGCTGTAGCTTTCTTGATCAGTTCCTCGAAATAGTTCCAGAGAAATTCTTGAAATTGTCTTTGAACCATTTTGTTGGAAGTGACAGCAAAATTTCAAAACTCTATCAACTGCGTACGATGTGTCTGGGATTATAGGAAAAATGCTTCAAAATATTTCGCCGTCCGAGTTCGTGCTGGATGCTGGAGTTTGCAACGTTGTATTAGCTGGATTTACTCGAGGATTTCAAAAACATGCGAATATATGTAAATACCTGCGAAAATGTGTCGTTTTTGCGCTGCGTGCAAATCAAAATTATGCAAAAGGCGTTTGAAACGTGAAACTGTGTATCACTTGTGTCCGATTTTTGACTCATTGTGTCGTAGTGCTGACGAATTCTTTATCCTCGTCGCCAACTTATTGTGACTGCGTGGTCGAGAATAATATTTGAAAGATCAAATGATGCGTAATTTGAATAATTGGATGTGATTTAATTAAACGAGAACAGATAGGTCATAGCAACACAACTGAACTGAGAGAGACACATGCGTGACGTGGGAGAAGGCGTAACTATGTAACCTTCACGAGTTCATAATACGGGGGTTTCTCACAAAAAATATCTGGTGCGTTGCTACACACAACTTTCCTTAGCTCTACGTCAATTCACTTGGGTACATGGCTTTTGGTTTATTATTCATTCTGAATAATAACCCTATGTTTTCGGTCACGAAAACTTTTTTAAAACCCCCCCCTCAAAATTTGATACCTTACGTTTCAAGACTTGGAGATCCCAAATTTGCAATGTCCGTCCGCCGTCCGAGCTGTTTTGTGCCTTTAACGTGGTCTAAAAAATTCGTTCTTTCGCACAAAAATCTGATTTGGTATCTAGTTGTGCCCGCCATCTCGGCAATCCGATCGGACGAAGCCCGTGGTTGTAATGGGCAAAAAACGGTTAAAAAAATTAACGAAACGCAGTAGAACGCGGGAGCTACAGCGTTTCGTCGTTTGAACTCCCTCCCTCCCCGCCCGTCTCATTAAAAAAGCAACCGCGCTCGAGGCGAGCGAGCGCGCCTCCCGCTCGCTTGCCTCCCAACTCCCCTTTCGCCTCGGAACGGGTGGGTTCGCTTCGTGCGCCCCCGCTCCAATTTCCCCGACGGGGCAAAATCATCAGACGATTTGTTTCCATAGTTCCATTGTAGCCAGGACATGTTTCGTATGGTTTACTAGTATTCGATGCTGAGTCGAATGGGATGGGGGAGCACTAATACTAGGTCAAGCTGTTCATGAGAATAATAAACCCTTGTGTAATAATTTGCTGGGTGTTTTTCTACTTAGTCAATTCATTTATCACTCGGTTAATTTGAACTTGGTCAAACAGCAGGAAGCGGTAGCGCTTACAGTTCCAGAATTTTAGGGCTGCTCGTACTCATTCCCGAACGAGTACGAGAAGCACGATAAATAAATTGATTCATTTTTTTTAAACATTCTAGTAACATTTCAGCGGAGTTTAAAAGAAAAAATATCTGGTACATTGCAACACACAACTTTCCTTAGCTCTACGTGAATTCACTTTTTACATGGTTTTTTCTACATACTCAATTAATTTATTACTCAGTTCATTTGAACTTGGTCAAACAACGCTTCACGGCATCAGGAAGCGGTAGCGCTTACAGTGCCGGAATTTATTACGCTGCTCGTATTTATCCCAGGACCATTATTGAGCAATTGGTTCTCAGGGAATTAATGGGGCTGTAAAAAATAATTTTTTGAAGAGGATAGTAATTACTTCTGCAGAGTTATTGGGTAAAAACTTTGAGAACTGGTAGTAATCAAAACGACGGTAGTTGAAATTAAGGAATTTCTGGTGTGAGCCTCATGTATGTTATGAACCTGTTCGAACACTCACCCTATACGTATTGGATTGGACTACAACACCAATTGGTTTCAACATTCTGGTAACATTCCAGCGGAGTTTGTAAGGAAAAAAACAGCGCTCAAAAGATTTTCGTCGAAAATTTTGATAATTTATTGTGCTGCTCTCGTCATTTTCCCACAAATGGTAATTTTATGGTATGATTGCGTTATTGAGAGCTATCAATATAAAAAATGTAATCAAAATTGTTGGAGCCGTTTTTGAGAAAAAAATACTTGGTGTTTTGATCACTATGATAACTATAGTTAACTTTCGGTGGAGTTTGTTCATACCCTTATTTTAGCGTCCCATGGTAACCTGCGGGTGAGATATCAAGTTTGAGCTGATTTGGTACGGTGGGTTTCTCTAAAAATCGTTCACAGACACACAGGTCTGTTTCCTTATTTGATTACTGTACCTAAACCCTCGACGAGGGTTGTATCAGTCATGGAAGTTGTGGTTTCGCTAATATGCAAGAAGCCGGCCTCTGCAGCATCCACCGAACTCAGACCTGCGGAGGTACGGCAGGTATTTGGTCGTTAGCCAATCTCCCGGTAGAGAGCTGTTGCCAGTATGTAACCCATTGGACGTGGCCTCTGAGGAATCCCGTACCGTCGGGGAGGAGTTCTTAATCTGGTTTCCCACCTGATCCAACTATGTACTTGGGTTGCAAGTTTCAAAAGGACAGATCAACTATGACCACGTTTCTTAGCCCATCACCTTCTTCGCGAACTCTCCAAACTTGTTATAGGCTCGTTTTGTAGCAGTCAATGCTGCTAAGTTCGTTTACTGTCCCAACAACCGTCCCTCACTGTTGTAGAAACTACAGTGGAGCAGCACGTGTTTTCTTGTTTCCTCTGCACTGGAGGCACAAGACGTGCATGAGGGAGTCTTTCAGAGAAAAGAAGTGGAGCCGCGCATTGAAGTCACCATGTCCTGTGAGGAACTGGCTCGTCCAGTGGTCTGGCTCAACCCATTTTCTTGAAAGACGTTCACGCGTGTTGGGGGAGAACTCATCAGTATCACGTCCCTTCAGCGAGGATGCCCATCTCGCTTACCATTTCTCTAACGCGCATTCGTCGATGGAGGTGTTTGGATTTGCAAGGAGGAAGAGAAGGAAAGAAAGGGAGGTGGTGTTGAATTGGAGTGCGGTATGAATAGAGATGGTGGTGGTACCTGAGTTGGCGTTCTCGTTGGTTGCTCCTGGCCAGGATGGATGCGATAATTCCAGCACGAACTCAGTCTATGCACCGCACTGAAGGAAAATAAAGTTCACGTGCGCACAGTGCTCGCGTCCGCGAAAAAAACGCGCAGAAAAGCCGAAAATAGTAAGGATTTCTGTATACAAAAAGGAACAGGTGGTTGATGATAGTAAATACCGCGGATAATAACGCTTGTGATAGTGGAGATAGCGATTAAAGTAAAAAACCCTGCAAATTATTACACAATGGTTTATTATTCTCATGAACAGCTTGACCTAGTATTACTGATCCGAGACCCATCCCCTCAATTCAGTATCGAATACTAGTAAACCATACGAAACATGACCTGGCTACAATGGAAATACGAAAGCTAAATATTCCCCCGGCGCCCATAAACGTCAGTAGCCACAGGAAGTGGCCTTGGCGCCCAATCGGGGGGCGTTGCGAGTCGAGAGTTGAGCGGGTGGCGTTGCGAGGCGACGCGAGGACGAGGCGGGAGGCGTTGGGTGGGTGGTTTTTTATTGAGACAGGAGGGAGGGAGGGAGTACAAACGACGAAAAGTTTACTTCCGCTGTAGTTCCCGCGTTATACTGCGTTTCGTTAATTTTTTAAACCATTTTTGCGCATGACAACCAAGGGCTTCGTCTGATCAGATTGCCGGGATGGCGGGCACAACTAGATACCAAATGGGAATTTGTGCGAAAGAACGAACTTTTTAGACCACGTTAAAGGCAGAAATCAGCCTGGACGGCGGACGGACATTGCAAATTTGGAATCTCCATGTCTTGAAACGTAAAGTATCAAATTTTGAGGGGGGGGGGGTTGTAAAAAATTTTTCGTGACTAAAAACATAGGGTTATTATTCAGAATGAATAATAAACCAAAAGGCGGTAAGATATCTGAGGTGAGAAGACAGCAGAGGCTCTTCCAAGGTCGCTATCCTTGCCATCACTGTGACTGACTCCAACTCAATAGATAATAAATAATTGGTAAACGGAAAAGAGGGACAGCTCATAGGAAGGGAAGTGTAGGGTAAATTTTCTGATTCAAACAGGAGGCAAGTTTCTGTTCTGTGGTGAGATCCACACTGAGTTCCGCCGAAAGCGGGGGAAGCTCCTGTTTCACTCTCCACTTGTCAACCATGCACTCAGTGGCCAAGTCAACTGGTAACTGACCTGTGATCACCTGGAGTGCCTCTGTTGATACAGTCTTGTAGGCTTTGATGATCCACAGGAGCGCAGCTCCCTGGGATTGGGCCAATACTCTCTTTTGATTGACTGTTAGTTTGCTACCCCAGACAACAGGGCAGTAGCCAATCGCGCCTAGCTAGATGGCCTCATACATGAGGATAGTACCATGGTAACACACACCCCAAGTGGCCTTAGTAATTGCACGCATTGAGGCAAACCTTGCAATGGTAGTGCCTTTAAGGGACTGGAGGTGTTGGTTGAAACCCCCACCTCTCACCTATATTCACTCCTAAATACTTGACGTGCTTTTCAAGAAGGAGCCTGTGGCTGCCAAAGCATATTGAGGGTTGATTATTCACTTTTCCTTTGGGTGATGGTGCGGAGCACGTGGTGGGTTTTTTCTTCAATTTGGCGGACTGACTCTGCAAAGATCAGCACTGTCAAGTCATCCACATAGGTGTACGGCTTGCAGTCAGTCTCCATGAGTCTCCTGAGTAGACCTTCGAAGAAGGCAGTCCAGAGTGCTGGTCCAAGGACCAAGCCCTGTGGGCACCCCTTCTCAATCTTTCTCTGGACGGAGACATGTCTGCTTTCGATCATAGCTGTTCTGTCTGTCAGGTAACTTCTGACGAGGGGTTACAGATTTTGGGGGATTCCCCTACCTTTAAGTTCATTAAGGAGCGCTGGCCACCAAATGTTGTCAGACGCTCCCCTGATGTCAATCAGAACTGCTACGATGTACTTAGCCGGTGCCAGCAGGGAAACACGTTGAATTTCAACAATCACATTCTGCGTGGACCTTTCTTTGGTACCCCGAATTACCTGCCTGTGAGATTCCGGCCAAAGACTTCTTCGAGGGACTGCAACATCGAGATTTCTAGTGTTTTGCCTAATATGGAAAGAAGGCTGAGTGGTTTCCTTGATCGTGGGTCTGACTGATTGCGGTCGCCTCCTTTTTGTAGAGTGACAACACGTGCAGACTTCCACTGAGTGGGGAAATGTCTGACCTGCAGACAGTCATTAAGTAAATTAAGGAGGCCGCTGGAGATTGTCTCATCCCGCATGTCTCACATTGTGCGTCCAATGTATCACCCAGGCCACCACCCGAATAAGGCGTTCGTATGATGAGAAACACATCCAGGTGACAAACAGATTGGTAGTGGTAGTAGCTGAGAGGGAAGTAGGCTGCTTTAGCTCAGGAAGCTCATCTATGTGAAGCACTGTGGGATGGGGCCATGCAGCGCATGGCAGTGATAACCATGCTGGACCCTTCCACCATAGGCAACTGTCCACTTTGTCTGCAGGGAACATACCCCGTGATCCCAAATCAGCAGGATTGTCTTCTGACCTGACATGCTTCCACCTGGCTGTTTGAGTCTTTTCATTGATGGAGACAACCCGATTGCAGACGAACATCTTCAACAAATAGGGCCGTGTGTTTAGTCAATCCAGCACCATTGTTGAATCAGAGAAGTACAAGGGTGGCTCAGAAGTGCACGTTAGAGATCCAAGAAATTCAGCTAGAGAATAGGATAGTTCGGAAAGCGGGAGAGCAGCGCATAACTCGAGCCTGGGAACAGACACTGTCTTAACTAGTGATAGTCTCGATTTGGCTGTTAAAAGAAATATACTGACACCGGAGTCACCTTGCAGGCGCAAGTAGATAACTGCACAATACGCCTTTGTGGTTCTGCAAATCCCACTGTTCAGTAGCTGTAGTTGCCAAGGTTGAAAGAAAACGCGGCATGCAGATCTCCTGAATACAGGGCAACTGTTGGATGGATGCTCGCCACTACTCTCTTAGATGAATGGGGATGTTGGCATCCCAGCCAACTCCCAACTTCCACAACTCCTGTATAAAGGATTCAAGCTGCAGAGTGACTGGTGACAAGATTCCCAGGGGGTCAAAGATACGGGCAACAATGGAGAGAATTGCTCGTTTGGTGTAGATGAGGTTTGGTTCTTCAATGTCGTACGAGAAACAGCCCATAACATGGTCCCACTTCTATCCAAGTATCTTCATCGACCCCTCATTATTCTCACTCAGCTGAACAACAGCATTCTCAGTTTCAGAGGAAACTGCCTGCAGCACTGGTTTACAGTTGCTGGCCCACTTACTGAGGGAAAATCCCCCACTTCTCATGAGCCCCACCATTTGCTTCTGCTGTTCCAAGATATCTTCTAAAGTATCTGCACTCGTAGCTAGGTCATCCATACATACTTCTTCTGATACAGCTCTCGCAAGAGGAAGTTGTGGCCCTCATCCATGCATAGCTGGTGCTTTGTGCGCAGTGCTGGATATGGAGAACAACCCATTCCATATGTCACCGTCTTAAGGAAATAGGTATCGACATTAGAATCCAGTGTCTGGCGCCTGGATTGGTTGGTTATCTCGACGAGCAGCTTGGTAATCTCAGGTGAATCAGTGGAAGGAATGGAGTGAGGAAAGCAAGTAGGGGGCAGTCCTCCTCCAATTCACCTAACTCGAGCGTTGAAACATTCGGCGTAAACACCTCTCACCTCCTGCAAGTAATAATACTAGCCGAGTCCCCCCTATTGACCACCACCATCCTACTGTCATTAAGTACCTAGAACAAAATTCCGGAACCTTTAGAAAGTGTAAGTTGTTCCTTGCCACAACAGCCACCCTAGGGCAGCCTTCTGTATTGCAAAAGATGAACTTACCAACACTGGCTGTTGCTTCACCTCCGTGTCGTCCGCCCAAGGCTCCTGCGCTAAATCCAAGTCACACTTCCCTAGGTGAAGCTCTGGCCGAACACCGCCTTTGCTGTGTTCAGATTCACCTGTAGGAAGCTCAGTGGATGTAGGCTCATCTTGGCCCATGCCAGCCCGCTGCACCCTCTTACGCCTTGAACCGAGAGGGGATGCAGGTGGCACTGTCCGCCCTATGCCTCTGCATAGCTCAGCTCGAAAGAACCCCCTGTGACCCTTTCCCCTCACCTCTCTGGCCCAGACTTCAGAGGCACCCCCACTACCCACAGCCCCTTGCCTCGGCACACCTGGAGAAGGAGGAGCCCGCAAAGACCCAGTGCTTGGGCCACCAGAGGGCAGACCCCACAGCTGCTTGCCTGTGGGACCTCCACAGTGCTTTGAGGGATGGTTGAGGGGCCCCCAGACCCAGTTCCCTTTTCACTGGTGACCTGCCGCGGGGTTCCCACCCCATCCATCCCCTCTTCTGATCTAGCGTCTGCTCCCGGGGTTGGGTTCACAGCATCTTCCACCAAGCGTCCTCACCTTGATCATTCCCTGTCGAAATATGATGGAGACTGTTGGATCAGTCTCCAGGACAGCTGCCAACTGCTGGTCGGTGTACAGACCCAGTTTGACCGACGTCCCTCCATCAGTTCATGACAGGATCTTCCAGTGCCTCATTGTGAGCCCCCGATCCTGCTTCACTACGAAGCCGAGCGAGCATCCTCTCATCCGGTACCACTGCTACCACGTTCTTAGCCTTCGGCAGGTCCTTCCCTTCCACCACCTTTAGCTACTGAGCCGTTTCCCTGTCTTTACAGGTCTCCGCATACAAGCCACTCCTCTGCGGTCATTGTGACCCTAGGTTTTTCGTGGGGAAACTCCTCATCAAGAGCAAACATTGCCTCCACAATCCTACTGTTATAGGATAAATATGGGCGTCTCACAATAATCAATCCTTCCTTTCAAATGTAATCGGGTCCCATAAATACAGATAGAATAGCCCACAGCAGTAAGATAGAAGGAAGAGCGATGTCGTAAGTGATGTCGCAGGCCTCTGGAGGAGAAATAGACCGTTCGTCGCGTCGCGATCGCGGCATTCTTAACCTCTCAATTGCGACTCCCCCCTTCTTGGTCCTTCGACCAAGTTCGTTTTCTCCATGCTAGTTGAGTTGGCACTGCTTTTTTAAGAATGGCTCTGCCTGGTAGGAGCGCCTCTGTGTCCCAGGTTATGGCTTAATCCGATCGTGCCCGTAACACTACTCTTGACTGCCTCTATCTGCTCAGCTCAGAGGAGCTCTGCTGGGTAGCCCTCATGGAGAACTCCCAGCTACCACTGAGCTGAAAGATTCTGGTTGGATCTTGCCCCCACCCTCAGAAGAGCGCCTTACCCTCTTGTGCTCCTCTGGGGTGCTTCGAGCGGAGGGATACTCTCTCTTCTGTCCCTCCTGTGACCCCTCCTACCTTCTACCTGGCCACTGTCGGGACCCGAGCTTCCTACAGGCACTTCCCCTTCCCCAGGAGCTTGTAGAAGCAGCGTTTCTGTCGCCTGTCCATCTCCACAAAGCAACATATTTTCCCCCCCAGAAAACTAACCTCTTGTGACCAGTTCCCAGGGTGTGGGGGGTGCAAAACAGATGCGGCACATCACCCCTTAGCAGCGGAGGTTCCGCGAATCCCCTCGTCAGTGAAGTGCGTCCCAGCATCCGCATCCACTGGCGCAGTGGAGAGGTCACAAACCACATCCATGACCTTTCCGCCCTCTGAGGAGGAGCTTAACAAAAGCCTCTCCTCCTCAGTAAGGGACAACTTTTTTATTTGATTGATTTCAGGTTCCATACGGTTCCCACAAGCAGCTAGGGATTTAAAAAGTCCATCGTGACAGAGCCCTGCATGTCTCGATAAGACTACTTACTCAGGTAGGTCGCCTGGTTGAGGTTAGACACAGATCCCCCTATGCCACTCACCCTTATCCACAGTTCGCTTGACAGCAGGTGGTTGGGGACGCCTGTGGTGGTGAAGTAGGGGAGGAACAAAAAACTGAGCATCGGCAGGAAGAGGGTAAGTCCTCCCAATCGTCCTCGTTCACACCACCCCCTGTCTGCCTGTCTAATCATAGCTCGAAGTTATCTGGGCCTACCAGCGTGAAGGTCTGAGGTCGGAGTTGCTGCGGAGAGGCTAAGAGTCCACTAGGGGCTTATTATTGCAGCCTTTGGAGGCCCCTTATATTCACCTGGGACAAGGTATTTATCGGTCCTAATGATGCTGTGCTACTGGTTGTCTTCGCCTCTTGTTGGCTTCGATAGAATTCAAGATTCAGAAAAATTTGTGTTGGACGCATGAGAGGGATAGTTGAAGATCGAAGTAAAGAAACTCGGTGAGCGTGAGAAGGACTATATTACGTGATCAATTAACTGAGTAGAGTTAGAATTGAGCTAAGTTCGTGTACAAAGGGGAGACATGACGGTTGTACTCGGAATGTGTGAACTAGCGCGGAAAACTATATAGGAAGGAGAGTAGTGATTTTCGTGAGAGTTCGTAGAAGAACAGGGACAGGGTATAGAAAAGAACTCAAAAAATGTTTCACGTACTGAGGTGTGGAAAATACGCTAAAACTTACTTTAACTTGTTGTAACTTCCAAGTTCATGCCTTCAGCCATTGGGCAACTCGCTTAACAGAAACGGTGTTGGATTTAGAGGAGTAGTGGTGTTCGCTGAGAACTTTACGAAGTGATTCTTCTTGTTTTAAAAATATGTTTTGCAAGTAGTAGGAGACAACTTAAAACCCCCATAGCCATAAAATTACTATTGTGTGTGATGTCAATTCTTCTGCCGAACTGTTGTAAACCTCAATTAAAGAAAGAGCATGTTGGTTCTCATGAGGCCACCTTGCATTATGACTGGTGGTGGGTTCTGCTCATGATCTACAGTGCTCCTCATAGCCAGACAGAAGAAAGATGTTCAGGGGACATGGTAATTATGTTTTGACATGGAGACCCATTCTCCCTATCAGTATCCCTTTTGGGATCAAATTACCCCATCACAATACAGAATTGTTCCTAGGATCACCCGGCCATAATGCATTATTAATACGGCAATTTGAGCGCCCTTTGACGGGCAACTCGTACTGCGCTAGTGCATTATTGATTTCAGTTGTACCGTATGCTTTTGACAAGAGCTGGCAGTGAGACGAATAATCTGATCCGATAATAAATTTGCTTTGAGACAATTGAGAATATTTTTCCCACCAACGCCATAAAACAAGACCTTCAACCTAAACTGCGTAGCAAGTGTAAGTAATGCGACGCACTGTGACGGCTTGTGTGGAACATGTGCTTGGAGACTTTACATTGGGCCTTACTACTTTTCACGTTTTTCGTGATTTTATGCATCGCAAATTATTTTCGTGTTTTTAACCTGTACCAGGCCACAATTGTACTATATATTAGATCCATCCCTTCTTGTACTTAATAATTTTTTGTATTGCAGAGGTCAAGCAAGAGCTTGAAGACTTGATGGCAGAAATTAAAAAGACAGCGAACAAAGTCCGTGCCAAACTTAAAGGTAATTTCTAGTATTCTCTCCAGCTCCTAGTGTGGCTCATAATGATCATGAAATATGTACATTAAATGTATTTAGTTAATAATGATATGGAATGCAATCCAATCTAACATTCGTATTAATGCACATCCTGCTTGGACAAACCATCAATTTTATTATGGGTGTATTATTTTAATGCGTATAGAAAGCATTAAGTAATTTATTGACATTTAATGTATTATACTTACGTTCTTATTCTTGATGGTGTAAGACTTGGCCTACAGATCCAAGACCTGTCTAAATCTTATTGTTGATGGACATGGGTAAATAGTGGGGCTTGAATTTTCTGAAATTGGAGTTCACTGACCTGGGTTCATTGGTTTTCATCCCACTCTTCTTTACTCATTTGTATGTGGGAGTTGTTGAATTGATTTCTGATTGATTCTTTGCTGCGAGACAGTTGTTTCTCCCATTTCTGGTTGGTAATGTTGTAGAACGGGTATTGTGCATGGACTACTCTTCAATATCCCACCATTAAGGTTTAGGTGGATGTGTCCGAAGTACTCCAGTTTATCATGCTACGCGTGGGCACCAACCAGCCTGTATGAACTCAAAGATAAGGGAAACAAAATATCAACAAGTGAGACGTCACGGGTACAGGAGAAAGAGGGTAGTGCTTGGAAAGGAAAAACTTCCACAGGAGATGAGGCTTTGTGGACTTTTTCAAAATAAGGATATAGATTAACGTGGTGTGCATTAAAGATGTAGAAACGAGAAAGCTATCTTCACCACGTGGGACACTGCGACTGAGAGCAGTCTCTGAACATAGTTTATTGTCTGAATTAGGCAAAGGGTTTGGCGAATGTGTTACAGTTCAAACAATTGAATTTAATTTGAACTGAATGGTGAGAAACAGGGAGGATGTAGGGAGATGGAGGGGGGGGATTTCTTTTTCGAATAGGTCAGGCCTACCATTAAAAAGTTCAACATACAGTAGGTGGTAAGACGTTCTGTACATTACTGTATTATGAATTGTTATCTGGAGCGTTATGGGTTGGAACATTGAGTGTAATGGAGACGTTTGTGTTGATTGTACTGAAGGTATTGGTTTTTTATATTTTAAGATCTTGAGTAGCATGGTGCCTAGGGCGAGATGTTTCCTTTCGGGGTCTTCGGACGAAAATTAATTTTACGTCGATACATGAACCGCACAATGGAGTTGAGCGCTATGTGCTGATCAACGACAGCAGGGACGAAGAAGAAGAAGTGTAACCACAGGAGGAGGCTACAATCATATAAGGGAAGGCCGAAAGGCTGATATGCGGACAGAAAATGATCGAGGTTTTTGAACGGAACAAAAAAGGAGGGCATAAGTTGGGGAGGGGACGGAAAACCCATGGGAAAATTGTCCGATTTGTGAGGCATTCGTGATCAAGCCATAGGAGAATAAACGAAGTTCTGCCGAGTTTACCTATTCTTCGCCAAACCACCACTACAATTGGCCCACAACTAGTGGTCGAACTTCTTGATTCCAAGAAAAAGAAGAGGCCCAGAGAGAAAAATTAAAAAATTAAAGAGAAATAATGAGACGAATTCTCGGGTCCGGGATTAGCTGACTCTGTGAAAGTTCCAGTCCGAAGGGAAATTAAATGGGCGACGGGCTTCTACAATGTAAAAGAAAAAGACTTTCCTTGTATCCCCTCGTTTCTCGAATCAAAGATCGGATTTTCCGGGGATTCGCTCAATTCTCATAAATTCGTACCTTAAAAGAGTCCGCTCCAGGAGCAGCGGCTAAAGACGAAGGGGGAGATGTGCTGACTGACTCCTATTAAAGGCACCGGGTGGGCGACCTAGTGGTTAAGAAATCGGAGCTCCGCAGATCGGATTTGCCGTAATTTTTACCTGAGTCAGCAGCGCTTCAAAGCATCTCCAAACTACCTCAGTACAGCTACTTGTAATTTATAGATTTGTTGTCCGCTTTGGTCGGAAAAAGCTAGTGTTGCTTATTCTAAAACCGGCATGAAAGATTGAGCTGGAAAAATGTACAAATTGGGGAGACTAGAAATTGATTTCCCGCAACATGTTGTCAGAACCCAATTTATAGTCTCCTCAATTTGTACATTTTCCTGTACACCTTATACGTATCATGTCTCAGCTACCTGACTATCCCAGTTCAAAGAATTAGTCGCCAGTATTCCAATATTCCTGAACTTGGTTGTTGAACTTGAATTCCGATTGGTTGTATGGCAAAACAGTCAACTCTTGACGGTATTTTGGTATTCCGTATGAGCATTACCCTGCTCTTGACCGCATTTACGATCAGTCCGTGTTTGAATCACCATCTTTTAAGTCTGTCAAGATCCGAGTTCACTTGAGCCGGTAACTTCTTTCATCTTTCACGAAAACTGCAGTTTAAGATCATCGGTGCATATAGCATACCAGCAGTGTGCGAAACTATCAGGTATGGAATTGGTGAAGACGGCCATCACGAGAGTGCGCCGTCTGGTGTCCTCGTACACTGTGCTCGCTCAGACAAGTGTGAGACGAACCAACCCAGAATTGTCAAAGATGTCCAACATGATTCGAATTAAGGAAACCAACAGCCGTTCATCGGGGCTTTGGACGGGAATAAAAATGTCTGCTTTGCAATGGAAACTGTTTAAAGCATTCCTGCATTGGTGTACCTCTTGGAGGCAGTCCTATTTACGGGTTGACCGTTTCAACTCATTCCTTCGAAATCCAGTATTGAAAAAGAAACCTGTTGAATGTTTTCTTCAGTTTTTGTTGTTGTTAAAATTTAAGAGAAAATGATTGGAACCTAACCGTGTTTAGTAAATCGCATTAGTTTAATTAATTGTCATTTGATCCACTGAACAACCTTTCTTCTGCTGGTTATAGATTTGTTTTCAAAAATGGTTTCCATTGTCACAGAATTACAACAGTCAGAAATGATGCAATCGAGAGCTGCATGACTGACTTCAAACTAGAAATGAAGACGGTCTTGAGAAAATTTCTTCTTTTCATTGCGGTTTAATTCTCCTTGCACGAAGTCAGTGAAAAATATTCGAAGAAGTTCCTTTTATTGTTTTTTCGAGTAACTAGTATTATCGCCTTTATATCTCGCCTTCTCAACCGAACGTTCCTAGGACAACTGTGTCACAGATATCGGTAGTTTCCGGTAGTTTCTCCGAAAAGTTGAAACCAGGTGAAGTGTGGGAACTCCTTACCGAGGCAATCGCGCCACAGTCGAGGTTTTTTGCAGAAATGTGACTTACAACGTGGAATTCACGCGAGTCATTGTTTTCTAGCGTTTGTTCTAGCGTGTGAATCAAACGCTATTTTTTCTCATACGTTCAGACGCGAAGGTGGGGGAGCGTAAGTGCATAGAGACGAGGCAATCGCGGAACTTACTTCACGCACGTCACTTCGGCCTCCTTTCCGGCTTGACGTATGAGCCTATGTGCTTAGAGACGAGACAATCGGATAGCTTAGCCTGCAAGGTTGATGGTTCTCATTTGAAGACTGCAACCGTATAGTGACATCACGATCCCCCACCATCATCAATTTTTCTATTCTCCGCAACAAACTAACACTGACCACAGCAACTACCTTCAGTTTACCCTCGACACTAAACCCAACCACAACATGCCGATGTTTCCGCAGGATTTACGCTACAGACATCACAAGGAGGAGATGGAGGAGGATGAGGATGATATGTCTGTAGAGGAGGAAATGGAGCAAAGCGACGAAAACGACAAAGATCAAGCACTGTACTACTGCTGCAGCAAATTATGTGAACGAGCGCCGACAACCCAAGTCGATGGACTAGCCTGTTTAACATGCGGATATTATGGTTGGTGGCACTGCAAGTGCGCAAGTCATATACCACATCCGGCAGAAGAGCGGGAGATGCGATGTTCAAGTGAAATAACTACGTCAAAACATTTTGACAAACCCGATGGTTTGTGTCAGTGCAAACGCGCATCGCGTTTTACTGCAAATCTTGTTCGGGTGAAGATCGTAGACGATGAAATGGAAGCGTTGCAACTTAACCAGAATAATAAAGTCTCTCGCAGTCCTCACGGAAGAGGAGAACGAGGAGGAGGAGGAATGATGGCGATATCGTTATCCCCCACCATCTTTGGTCGTTGACCTACGACGACCTACGACTTAACCCGTTTTTCCCCTCAATATCCGCTAGTACAGATAGCGAGGCTACATAGTGCTATTCAGTTTAGTACTCCGTAGCGAATCCCTGCAGATCCACAACTGACTGCTAGGCCATCCCTACAAATCATGATCCCGATCGCGGTTGTTCCATTTTCAAGTAGGAAAGGTGTTCAAGTTTTAGTTAACATCTTTGATACAGACAATTCAAAACGCAGCTTGCTACGTGAAAAGGAAATTACCCCCGACAGCGAAGATGACGGTGTGAGTAAGTGTAAGAAAATGAAGAAAAACGAGAACGAATACGAAGGACGCTCCATTTTTACAAATAAGGAAAGAAGCGCACCTTACCTCACAACCTGTATAAGGTTTTACGTCTCTAATACTACTGCTACGTACCGGCGAACTAGCCGCAGCGACGATATCGTAATACCTGGAGATGAGTGGGTGAAAAGGATACTTTAGCTGCAAATCTTGACATTATCCTAAGAAGTGGAAAGAGTAAGATCGAATTAACTTATCCTTTCGTCTTATGCAGCGGATTTAATTTTTGTATTTGCGCATACAAACCAACTCCACACTCTCAGTCTACGTTGAAGACCAGACCGAGAATATCGATCCACGAAAATTCGCTTTGGACTACTCCCCATGGAAGCGATGGAGGATGGTCGCATGCAGTAGCTAAGGAAATCACGTTCCGTTTAGGGGATCTAGAAATACTACGTAACCATATAAAGTACATTTCGGCAATAGTACGGAAAATAGATTACAAAGAAAAAGTCGAGCAGCAAGCGTATTCACCAGTATCATCGCAGCATTCGGTACCCTCTCCTCCGCATCATCAACAAACGGCGCAACTAGTTGCGGAAAAGAATCCGGATCTACAAAGCCTGTACGAGTTATATACCGAATATGACCGGTACGGTCTTTCACCTCTAACCCAGCTACTTACTTCACCAGCGTTAAACAACGAGTGATACATTGATTCAACCACTTACTGTATACTACTAAAGTAAAGCCAATTGTGTATAAAGCCTGTATAACCGAAGTTGTCATGAAAAAACTAAATATACCTCATTAAATTACGATTACGGAAATGTCGCTCTTTCCCTTTCATCTCTCCTGACTCAGGAGACTTTCCCTCTGACTTAGTCGATACGACAAAATGAGTGAAAAGGGGATTGGTAGAAGAAATTCATAAACCTCCTCGTAGATCGTTTCCAACACCCCGAGTTATTGTGGAAGGAGTACTAGATTATTTGTGGCAGGCCGATTTGGTTGATTTAACCATGTTTCCCGATAGAGGATTCAAATACCTGCTGACTATCATCGATGTAGGTAGCAAAAAAGCGTGGATACGTCCGTTAAAACAAAAGACTGGCATCGACGTAACCAAAGCGTTGGAAGCAATCTTCAAGTCGAGCGGTTATACTCCTCGTTATCTTCAAACTGATAAAGGTCGAGGGTTTTTCAACGCAACTGTTAAAAAACTATTGAAGGATTTCAACGTAACGCTATACAGTACACACAGCGATTTGAAAGCCTCAGTCGTTGAACGTTTTAACAGAACAATAAAACGCTGGATGTGGATCGAATTTAGCTATCAGGGGAATAGAAAGTGGGTGAGCATGTTACCTGATCTGATTGATCGCTACAATAACCGAGTTCATCGAAGCATCGGAATGAAACCCGCGGACGTTACAAAGAAACACGAACGAGTTATCCTCCACAAATTATCGAAATTGCGATCGATTGTAAAAAGAGCCCCACGTTTGAAAATTAACGATTACGTTCGAATCGTAAAACGCAAAAGTCCATTGACAAAAAGCTATCTACCAGTTTGGACCAACGAACAGTTTATCATAACCAGAGTTCGTTTAGACGACGGAATTCCAACTTACAATCTACGAGATGTTTACGGAAAGGATATTGAAGGACGATTTTATGAACAAGAATTGCTAAAAACCAAGTTTCTCAATCGCTACCTCGTTGAAAAAATTGTCAAACGACGAGGAAATAAAGTACTAATTAGATGGTTAGGATTTTCACCGGAGCATGATACTTGGGAAAATGTGCAAAACGTAGAAAATGCTTCAGCTAAATGAGGAACAAAGTGTGAGGGAGAAAGAAACGTGGTGAAAACGAAATACAGCTACACCAATACTTTATTCTTCAATGTTCAGTTCATCGTACAATGATATCACATCCTTATGTCCATATGGCAATGTGTGGATCTTGTCGGGCAGGATTATGCGCTTATAGTCGTAAAAGGATAGCGCTTTCTTTACTTGACGAAATGTTGTCACGTAATGATGACGAGACTTTATAGCAGAAAAAAACGCATAACTGTCTTTTTCCGTTTCAAGTGTATGCAATAAATCCTTGAAACCAACATGATGTGTAACGTAGGATTTTTTCACACCTTTCACCTCAGTAACAGATTTATCCTTTAAACGAAACGAGTACATCTTCGGTCGTAAGCCAACAAATTTCTCAATCGGAATAGATGCAGTTTCATCCTTACGTTTACCTACTACTTTTGTGTTGTCTGATGAATAACACTTACGATGTAGAGGGTAATTACTACAATCAAACAAATCTCTAAACGAATTACCAATATCGTCGTAAATATCGTTACATTTTATAGAATACACAAAAGAATCAGTGTCGGTATAGACCAGAGACAAATTTTGCCCGTATTTCGACAAAAATTTGTCGTAATGGATATGATACATAAGTGCCTTAGAAAGTTCCAAGATTGCGAAACCGACATAGATTGGTTGATTAAAAAAAAACACATTTCTATTCATTTTAACTGCTACTAAATTGTTATCATAAATAATGCGATCACTAAAATTAGGTTTTCGTACCAACTTCGTCAATTGTGATTCGCTACAAGCAAACTTAATATCCATTCTATTTCGGACGTTCATTATACTTCTACCGAACACACTGTTATTACCAAGCTTATAATAATCTTTTTCAAAATCAGATGTTGCTTTGGCACGCAACGCAGTATTGAACTCAATGTAGTTGGATAGCCATCTTTTTTTATTAAACCGTAAAACGCGATGTATTTTAGTGAGTATTAAACCAGCTCGAAGGGCCTGTTTCAAGTTAACATAGTGCGTTACGTACCGAGTTTTGTTGTGCAAGGTCAACAGTAGCTTTCTAGATGATGATGGCGAGCCTCTGGACAATGGCGGAACGGTAGATTCTGGGAAAAAGGGATAATCCGAGTGCATTTCATGTAATGTTTCGGGGTATGAAACGTCAACTTCCAAAATGTAGCCAATGTCGGAGGTATCAGGCACGCTTAATACTTGAAATTCGTCAATATTCGTCTCCCATGCAAACCCACCATACGGAAGGGGTAACCCCATCCCATAACCATACAAATTATTGACATCGACGTACAACAAGTAGCTGGTCGGTTCAGACTTATTATAGCTATCGGGAATGTAAGGATTGTTGACTTTGGCATACCTGAGAACGCTTTGTGTTATGCCTCCACGAATGGCTGACTCTACGAACTAAAGCATATCTATATCGGTTAGAAGTTCTAGTTCAATCCCAGTCATCTTCAACATTGCTTGCCAAAAAAATCCCGGTGATGTAAAACTCCATGCTGGGTCTAATCCATATCAAAGCATGCTGATTTTTCGATATCGTTCAAAAACTTCTCTTAATAAAACAACGTCTGACTTGAGGTATAATAATGTGTACTCCATTAAGTTGGAGATCTTAAAAGTTTTCCACACGTTTTGAGCATGAACATAGTCATCAACGGAAATATGCTCCTCAGTCAAATCGTTGTAAAACTTTTCGATGGGCGGAAGTTGAATGTCCTTCAGCACATCTTTGGTAGTAATGTACGAGTAGGGGTAAACTCCTTTTCGTAGCAGTAGATTCCGTTGAACTTCATCGGGAAACATTCTGATCATTTCTGGAAACTTGTCCAAAGTGTTAACCAGTGACGCTAAACTTACAGATAAAAACCTATAAGAATCTAAAAAGCGTATAGTTAATGTACATCCGACGAAAGTTTTCGAAAAGCTTATGTATTTTTCACTAGTCTGCGAAATGACATCTATTTTGCCCTTGATAAGACCTAATTTTCTTACGAGAAAATGACCATCATACCCCGACAAATTGTGAAAGAAATTTGGAATAAAGCGCGGTTTCTTCAATTTCAAGTTACACTGGTTACACACAGTATAACGAAAAGAACCAGTAATGTGATCATGGTCTGCAACTTTAAGGAAAGAAGTATTGTCGAAAAGAGTTTTGCAAAAATGACAATGCGTTGCTCTCTCTCGTGCATCCCACGCTCCTCATCGCTCATAACTAGAGGATTGTTCCCTGAGTATAACTTTTCCACTTTTAAACAAATTTCTTCTTATTTTTTCATGTATTCGTCTAAGCAGTTGTCCCCCGTGAAGGCAAAATATTCGTCGGGAAAATAAGTTTGATTGTACGATTTGGCAAGCAGTCCGATACAAGTAGGAATATGTTTATTGAGTTCAGACGAACGTAGCCTACCCTCTACACCCATCTCTACCTCGTCCTTAGTAATAGTTGTAGGACTAAGCAAGCATTCAATGTCGGAGTAAATTACAATCGGTACCGGAACGCTATGCTTAATTTCGTCGAATTTGACCACAGAAGTTTTGGGGAATTTTTTCTTCGCTGGTTTTTCCATCTACAGTAACGTATGATAGATTATAATATTGGAAGCACCTTCTACAAATATCTATTCTGTCTTTGTTTTTTGTTATCTGATGTCTAACTAAAGCGGCCAAATCCTTAATCCAGCAAAAATGGGAATTGTCCTCGTTGACTTCAGTTAAATACAATAAGTCTACATGATGGGTGTCCTTATTTGATTCGTGCGTTGTCACACGAAGTGGGTAGACAATATGTTGTTCTTTTACACTGTAAACATTAACGCTAATGTTGTTTATTGTTTCAAAGGTGGTAAGTTCGGTAAGTAGCGTAGGAGACGAAACTGAGGAAAAATCGATCCTATGATCCATGTTAGCGTAATGGGAAACTCTTTCCGGGTGAGCAGTAGATGGATTGATTATAGAGCTTAAGATCGCGTAACGGAAACAGTCGTTGTCACGTTGATTTTTAACATTAATGCACGCGCGTCTACTACAATTTTTACAGGTAGTGGAATGAATTTTGAACCACCCAACGGTCGATATTTGCTAATATGTATCAATAAACCGTCGATGCACAACAATTTCCATCCCGATCCTTTCTCTTGGAAGTCGTCGATCTCTACCAAAATTTTTTTTATCGAATCGTCAACGAAGATTTCGATTTCCCCGAGTGAATGCAATGTTTCCGTTTTTGTCTTGAAATTGCCAATCATAATATTGGAGGAACTCATCGAAGTTGAGGCAAACGCATGTTTAACAAACTTGCATTCAAACCAAAAATTAACTTTTAGGTTATTCCATTGCATTAGTCTGTCCGTTATAGATAAAATTGTGCGGCTTCGTGCATATTGGAAAAACGTCTCTAAAACCTTGTGTCCATTACAATTCTGTACATAAACGTCAACCGCTGAATCGCCGAATGCGGAAACAACTTCCCCGTATTCATTAGGAATTTGTCGATCTCGCCATTGTTTCATAGCTGCACACCTAGGATTAGACAAACCTACTGCCGGTGGAGGTTCAGAGATAAGTTCCGAAGTGTGAGTAATAACTGATTTAGATCTACTCATCGTGTCCGCAATTGGATATCTAATTGGCTTATGTGAAGAGCTATGTTGTGTACTCTCGTTACTCTGTCGTACAAATGATCGATTCCTAGCCATTGTGTGTTGTTTTAACCTGGACTCATTTGTGAAAATTCTATTACACTCGTTGCATCGATGAACTGAACTTGTAGAAGAAGAAGGAGAAGAAACAGAAGAAGTCAAACGTGATGGAGACGAAGAAGAAGAAGTAGCGCTTCTGGATTCTTCGTTTCTTCCTCCGTTGCTAATAAGCAGAAAAACGGGTTCTGTAATGAGATCAAAACGTACGGATGTGACAAAAAAAAAAGTAAAAACGTTATAATAAAAAGAAAAATAGTGTAATTGATATTAATCTAATAAGATTGTACATAGCCAGTAATAGGCTGATACGTAGTTAGTTTGTCATGATTTACAATTGCTACGCAAAGTGGTGTATTAGCTGGGACGGGTTCATTAAAATTTACTTCTAGTCTAACGTCTTGAGACAGCTCGTTCAATGATTCGATTTGTTTTGAAGCATCTATGCATACAATTGGATGTTTTTCAAAAGTACCACGAGTCAGTATAAGAGCACCGATGCTTGATTGTCCATAATAGCTCGCGCGCATTCGAAGATAACTTTCGTAAAGTTAAGCAACATTCTTATTTTTGGTGTCCACGTTAGGCTCTTGAAAAGGAAACGCTTCTTGATTCAGGTAAAGACGATAACTTCGAACAGAAATATTGCTCGGGAGAGAAATGTCTTCGTTAACTTTATTCTTCTTGTCAATGTAAAACGCTACAATCACGTATCTTGGCTTATGCAGTTAGCTACTGGTTTTTAAAGTCCAATTGAATGTGGTAGCTGAAGGTACGGAAGGATGCTCGTGAAATTCCCAACTACGAAAAATAAGGCTCAGGACAGGATCACGTCCGATAATCGAGTACATTCTTGCCTTTTCCCCATCGGACAATTTGACTGGAGGAACGACCCCAAAAGATTTTATCTAGAGTGACAGTGGCATCGACCTTATTAGGATCGGATATTAAAACGTTCAAGTCATTGCTCGCTCTCACCAAGTTCAGTTCTTGAGTGGCATTTACAATAATTTTTGTGCAGTCCTCGAATATCCCAAGCAAAAATCTAAGAGGAATACATACATTGAACGATTGAGACTTTAACGTGTCGTTTTTTGTAAAATCGGAATTGGGATCTACAAAGCCTGCGTTTAATGTCGCATTTAAATCGGATGAAGTGAAGGTGAGGTAACCTTTCAACGTCGATGTTAATCCGGGGTTTCGAACTTGGTCAACTATAGTACCGTTCAATTTGTAAGAAACGGTATCAAATAAATGAGCGAACGCATTGTTAATAAACGAAACTGCGCCGGTTGTTTCTGTTCCCGGATTCGCTTTTCCTTGCAACAGTAAATAACTGTCAAATGTGGCAAACATATCGCTGGTGTTTATAAGGATTCGTATTTCTGCATTATGCCCTAAATCGGACATGTTGTATGGGGAATCTCTTTGATAATTATAACCAGCGATTTTATCTGAAAAGTGCGGTTGAGTAAGAACCTCCAACATTCCATCCATTTTTCCGTACAGTGAATCCTAAATTTTGAAGATACTTTACGTTTTTAGCAGATAGGGGTTTAACAGGTGAATTTCTTGCGTTAGCGAGGATAAAGTTGGATCGTTCCTGTGCATTTACTTATTATTGAGTGAGATGTAATACCACGGTGATTCGTTCTCCTCTAAAATTCAAGGGAGATCCGTCCTGATCAATAATACGAACTTGAATGGTATCAATAGTCGTTTTCGACGGTGTCAAATATATAACTGGAGATGGTGTATGAATTATTCTGTACTGCAGCTCAACAGGACGCTTCAGGACAAAAACTGTGTAATATTGTACATGGGGTAGAATTGATGTACGATCCCGATACCAAGTTACAGTCAATTTGAATGCTGTGGTAGGCAAAAATATTTCCAGGACTCTGTGTGGCATGTATAGTATTTTTTGACAACTTTTTTTCTGAATAGCCTAGGAGTTCCCCAATTGTATCGCCGAACCTAAAATCTACATCAACGTTAGCTTTGAAGTGAACCCTATTAGTAATTGAATCAATAGAAAACACGATTGTCCATTGCATTTTATAGGATTGTAGGTTTTTCGTTGTAGCTTCGAACACTTCATGTACATCATATGTACCAGTTGGTAGAGCAATCCGATGAAACTCGGAATTTTCAGTATCCCGAATGTAAAACGCGTTATTCTTTCCTTCTTGAACGTTAGCAATGTTATTATACGTAAAGAAATTCAGCATACCGATTCCATAACTAATATTTGGATCTAATTCAATCGGAGGGTAAATGTCGGCGGTCAAAACGGACTCATTTCCTTGAAGGGTAAAGATCTTAGACATTTTGTTAAAAGAAATACCGCGCAAAGGTGACCGCAATGGAAACAGTTGAAAGTTTGATAAGAAGTGTGATTGCTCAGGATAGCGCACCTTCTTAAATAGGTGATTACTTCGGTAGGAGGTCCCAAACCAAAGCTATCAAAATAAAATGCTATTGAACCGGCTTTCCGTACAGCGCACCAATGCGTACCAGTTGGATGGTTAGAAGATGCTAAATTTAGAATAAACCGTTCATATTTTAACGGATAGTTAGGTAGTTGATCTTTAGTGAAAATTCCGCGGAAATATGGTCCGTGCATTTTACAAAATTTATCTAACATATCGCTGGGTTCGTTGGGAAACTGCTTTAGCACGGTCGATGTTGTTTCATAACAAGCCCTCTTCGTTCCTTTTTTGAGATGGTACGTAAAGGTATGTGTTTCGAACGGTGCTGCGATCGTTTTCGATACTGTCTCATTCTTCTTCCACCACCCTCCAACACTTTTTGTTCCATCGCCATATTGTGTCTGCGTGTTTCGTCGACTTCTTCTCTTCCCTTTCGAACGTCGGAGATTGATTTGTAAATTTGAGCAAGAGAAGCGCCTCCTGCCAGAGCTGCTGAAATGAGCGCTGGCAGGAACCCTCCTCTTACGATTCTTTGTCGTCCCGAGAGGAATTTCGTATTTCTTGCGTTTGAGTTAAATCGTCCAAATGCTCCTCTAACCTTGTTCGCTTCTTTGTTCTTCGCTCGACCCTTCCTTTTCACCTGTCGCTTTCCGCTATTACCAACACTAGATAAACCTGCTCCAATAGCAAGCTTACCTTTCATAGCACTACTAATTAAAAGAGCAGCTAGTCGTTCACTAATTCCAGAATCTTACGCTTTCACTCTTATCCAAGCCTGAGAGGCTAATTTCCGATCCGATTCGTGCTGTTTAGAAATATCTTGAGAGTTATGATAAACTAAATCGTGGTCTCTACAATGAGAATCCAATATTGTAGAAGGATTTACACCGTCCCTAATCTGACTCACAACGTCGTTGCCTGCCACAAAATCGACCGTGTATTAGCAGCGGAATTTTGTTTTTAGTAAGAAACGTATTGAACATCTGTCTCGGCCGAGAAGTACTATTTTAACGACGTCCTCAGCAAGAATTTCTCATTATATATCATGACTTTGTGAAAGATGAACGATAGTTTTTCAGTGATAAACTACGATAACATTAACAGCTGCTTCGGAAATAAGCTACGGGAGAAGAATGGTCCGTTGCTTCCTACGCAAATTAGAGATATTATTGCTGCTCCATCGAACGGAGGCAAATCAAATTTATTGCTTTGTTCAATGCTATCAGAGAAGGGATTAAAATTCAAAAACTTAATCTTATGCTCTCAAACTAGTACGCAGGATCAATACGTATTTTTGGAAAGAGTCCTAAGGACGTTGCCACAAATAAATTACGTGAAATGTATAAGCGGCGACGAATTTCCGCGGGAGATACAAGATCATGCCTTAATCATTTATGATGATGTGATGGAGACATCTTTTATCCCTCATATTCGCGCTGCGTTTACACGTTCTCGTCACTTCAAATCCGATTGTTTTTACTTGATTCAGAGCTACGCTGCGTCGGAAAAACATTTAGTTCGTGATAACTGCAATTTTATTATTTTGTTTGCACAGGACGGGAAGAACCTGTATTTGGTATGGAGAGATCACGCGTTTTCGGATTTACCCTACGATAAATTCTTTGAGCTGTGTCAGATTGCGTGGAAAAAGAGCAGTCACAATTTTTGGTTATAGATAAAACGAAGGAATTAAACGCAGGAAGATTTAGATCGGGGCTGGACATGTCGTTTGTGGATCTATAAATACGCGAATGAAACTAATAATTTCACCAGTAGCAAGTAAACTATGTCTGCCTTAGAACGTTCGGTTAAACAAAGTGTTATTAAACAAAGTTTAGAGTTGGAAAAAGCGCGAAAATCGCTTAAACGGAAATTTAAAGTTCTAAACATGATGAAACAAGCTGATAAAACAGCTTTTCTCGATCGGTTCCAACCAATTGTTGAACCTCTGTCAAAACTAGCTAGTAAACGTTCAGAAACGGGAAAACATCGAGAAAGGTCTTTAATTTCAGAAAAAAATGATACGATGGATAAGAAGGATGACGGGGAGGAGGAGAGGTCGGTAGAGACTATTATGAGTCCTGAAGATCTCACGTCGTTAAATTTACCCCGGCCAACCTCATCATCGACGCCACTGAGCTCATGGGCATCGCGAAAGGGAATTCGTGGTTTATCTAGCGGTTATGCAAGTGCATCTGAGATAACAAATAACGATTTGTTTTCGACGATGCAACCATCGCACGATATTACTAGTACTGAAGGAAATTTATCTCGTGAAATTTTGCTCAAGCGAATGGGGTTATCTGACAAAGAAATTCCTGGTGAGGTCAATGAGAGAATGAAGCGAGTCGACGAATTACGCGAAGAATTAAACAGTCCAGATGCGAAAAAATATATCACCGAAGTTTACTCTAGCACACCTCCGTATGCTCGCCACTTTATGAATTATCTTATCACAGGAAAATATGCAGGATTAGGTCAGATAGATTCTGTGTTTGGACCAATAACTCAAGGTGCAGGAGGTGTAACTTTAGGATCAAAAACTGTATCATTTGGCACGGATGCGATTCGTCTAAATAACGAAATATATTCCGCTACTCCCGGTCTATACAGACTCTGATTTTTTATTGAGCCAACTGATTATACCGAAGACGATTCCAATAATTACGCAGCGATGATTAGGAGCAGTAAAGTAGCATTTCGAGGATTTTTAACACCCATTAACCCCGTACGAGCGGTTGAAGGAGGTTCAAAGTATAAGAAGATAATCGCTCAAATATACCCTCCGAAAACAATTTAAAAACTACGAATTGCTACGGTTGATTCTCAAAAACGCTGCAAATTATTACACAACGGTTTATTATTCGGATAATCAGCTTGACCTAGCATTAATGCTCCGAGACCCATCCTGTTCGATTCAGCATCGAAAAATATCATAATGAAACCCAAAAAAAGGCCGAAAAGAACTGAATCGTAATATTAAAATAAACAAAAAAAACGCAAGTATCTAGAAAAAACTGAATTTTAATATGAAAACACGCACGCTAAATACTAATATCAAAATTTAACCAAAAATCTATGAAAAAACGCTGCAAATTATTACACAACGGTTTATTATTCGGATAATCAGCTTGACCTAGCATTAATGCTCCGAGACCCATCCTGTTCGATTCAGCATCGAAAAATATCATAATGAAACCCAAAAAAAGGTCGAAAAGAACTGAATCGGAATATTAAAATAAACAAAAAAAAACGAAAGTATCTAGAAAAAACTGAATTTTAATATGTAAACATGCACGCTAAATACTAATATCAAAATTTAACCTAAAATCTATGAAAAAACCAAAATGAGAATGAAACGAAAGAATCTAAAAAAATTGAATCGTATTAAAACCAAAACGTCGGGGAAATAGGAACAGGGGGCGCTCGAAGGGAAAGGCGAGTTGAGTTTAGCCGCCCGCCCGCGAGGCGAGGACGGCCCGGCACCGGTTGTTTTTATTCAGACGGGAGGGACGCTGTAGCTCGCGTTTTCCTGCGTTTCGTTAATTTTTAACCGTTTTTTGCCCATTACAACCACCGGCTTCGTCCGATCGGATTGCCGAGATGGCGGACACAACTAGATACCAAATCGGATTTTTGGGCGAAAGAACGAATTTTTTAGACCACGTTAAAGGCACAAAATGGCCCGGACGGCGGACGGCGGACGGGGGACGGGGGACGGGGGACGGCGGACGGACATTGCGAATTTGGAATCTCCATGCCTTGAAACGTAAAGTATCAAATTTTGAGGGGGGGTTGTAAAAAATTTTTCGTGACCGAAAACATAGGGTTATTATTCAGAATGAATAATAAACCAAAACATAATGAGAATGAAACGAAAGAATCTAAAAAAACCCTGCAAATTATTACACAACGGTTTATTATTCGGATAATCAGCTTGACCTAGCATTAATGCTCCGAGATCCATCCTGTTCGATTCAGCATCGAAAAATATCATAATGAAACCCAAAAAAGGTCGAAAAGAACTAAAATCGTAATATCGTAATATTAAAATAAACAAAAAAACGAAAGTATCTAGAAAAAACTGAATTTTAATATGAAAACATGCACACTAAATACTAATATCAAAATTTAACCAAAATTGATGAAAAACCAAAATGAGAATGAAACGAAAGAATCTAAAAATTGAATCGTATTAAAACCAAAACGTCGGGGAAAGTGGAACGGGGCACTCGAAGCGAAGCGTCGTCGTTGGGTGGCCAAAGGGGTCGTTGGGGGGGAGGCGAGTGCGGCCTGGAGAGCGGTTGGTTTTTTAAAGAGAGGGGCGGGGAGGGAGGGAGTTCAAACGACGAAACGCTTGTAGCTCCGCGTTGTACTGCGTTTCGTTAATTTTTTAACCGTTTTTTTGCCCATTACAACCACGAGCTTCGTCCGATCGGATTGCCGAGATGGCGGGCACAACTAGATACCAAGTCGGATTTTTGGGTGAAAGAACGAATTTTTAGACTACGTTAAAGGCACAAAACGGCCCGGACGGCGGACGGCGGACGGGGACGGGGACGGGGGACGGGGACGGCGGACGGACATTACCAAATTTGGAATCTCCATGTCTTGAAACGTAAAGTATCAAATTTTGAGGGGGTTGTAAAAAATTTTTCGTGACCGAAAACATAGGGTTATTATTCAGAATGAATAATAAACCAAAATTGAATCGTATTAAAACGAAAACGTCGGGGAAATTGGAAGCGTAAGGCGAATGGGAGAGACCGGTCGTTGGGAGGAAGCGGCGGGAGGTCGCACTCGCTCGCCCCCGAGAGCGGTTGGTTTTTAATGAGACGGGCGGGGCGGAGGAATTCAAACGACGAAACGCTTGTAGCTCCCAAGCGTTGTACTGCGTTTCGTTAATTTTTTAACCGTTTTTGCCCATTACAATCATGGGCTTCGTCCGATCGGATTGCCGAGAATGGCGGGCACAACTAAATACCAAATGGGATTTTTGTGCGAAAGGACGAATTTTTTTAGACCACGTTAAAGGCACAAAACGGCCTGGATGGCAGACGGGGGACGGCGGATGGCGGACGGACATTGCAAATTTGGAATCTCCATGTCTTGAAACGTAAAGTATCAAATTTTGAGGGGGGTTGTAAAAAATTTTTCGTGACCGAAAACATAGGGTTATTATTCAGAATGAATAATAAACCAAAAGGGGCCGGCTTGGGTGAACTAAGTATGAACCCCCTTTTTCCAAACTACACCTTGAACAACAGCCAAACGGTGCCGACAGGGTTAAATATTCGATCTCCTGCGATATCGGCTTCATTATCTACTCGGCAAGTGTTCGATCCAAACCCATTAGTCCGTCGGTTGGAATTATTTCGTCCGTGCAAGCCGGGAATGTTAAATATCAACGAGAAGCTACGTATTTGATTGACTTATTAAAACAACACGGTTATTTAGTTGAAAATTGAAAATATGCCGTACACTTCGCTAGGGATTTCCAAACTTCGGGACGCAGCACTTCCAATGAGTAAGCGGAACGTGGTAAATAAAGAGTATGTCGACTTGGCTTTGTCAGGGATAAAAGACGATTTGGTCAAGAAAACTACCGATATTATTTCGAATATGAAAGCCGAGTTAAAGAATACGATGGACGCTGCAGACGCAAGAAGTGGTCAAAGTTTTCTGACTAGGGTGCAAGATAAGATTGCAACTGATTTTCAAAAATTGGACCGAGAATTGAGCGCTAAATTAGAATCATCTATTGAAGGGTTGCTACTACAACTGAACGATAAACAATCTCAGGTTCTCCAAACATGTAAGGGTGAGGTGAAGGTGAAGGAAATTGAAGCGGTAAGGAAAGAATTTCAGTCTGCTGCTACCGCAAATAATGAAGCGATTGTTGTCCAAATCAACCGTCATTTGTATGAATTAGAGGTTAGATTCAATACTAAGTTACAAGTTTTGACGCGTTCCGTAAATCCTTCACTCTCGACGCAATGACGTACTGCATTGATTTTGAATATATTCAGAGGTTGAAGCAATAGCATTAATGATTTGAGATTTATCCAACTGCATCCTTCGAACATGATCGAAAAGGGAAACAGAAGGAGAGGGGGATAGATTATGTGTTTTGCAATATAAGGCTAACAAGCATCTCTAATCTGAGCAGTTTTCCTTTTAAGAGACATCCGTACACATGGACCTCAAAATCTGCCTACTCGATGTTACTCTGGCAAACAAACGTCTGGTAAAGGAATTGACCGTCCATGATTTTCTTGGAACGAAGATTGAACATTTCGTTTTCAGACTGCCAGCTGACAGCAAGTACCAAAACTCGTATCAATGCCAGTGCGAACGCCGCTTCATCCATGGTCTTAATTGGGACGATGGAAACGTCGAGTACACAGAACTGCCACGCATCTTACATGAAGCAGTCAAGTCGACTAGATTCGTTTTCGCTAAAGGGTCGGAAAAGTCGGGGTCGGGATTCTGGAAGAATTAGCTTACGATTATTCCTTCCAAGTTCACTATTTAAATTTATTCGGATGCCCAAAACTGGACGCTTTGCTGTCTGATAAAAAGATGAACCAGCAACCTACACCTTGCAAAGAACATTTCAATCTTCACTCATCATACTTCAACTCCTGTTCCCTGGTGAAAACTATAGTGCTGTCGAAATGGAGGATGGATAATGCTGCAAATATCAATTTACAGGATGTGTTACCGCGTCTTGCTTCGTTTGGTCTATGCAAGTGTTCGATAGATAAACTAATTTTGGCGAAGAATGGATTTATCAGATTCAAGAAGGCAAAAGCCGCCGTTCAATGCGTTTTTTGTCGGAAAGTTATGCAAGAGACTCTCTATCACAATCATACGTGCTGTTAAGAAGAAGAAGAAGAAGAAAAAGTTTATTGACAAAATAAAACAAAGTAAAAGATTCATTCTGCATTACAAAATAAACAATACCGACATGGTTTTTCAAACCGTCTGTCGGGAGCGTCAGCAGGTTATACTACAAGCATACGAAAAAAAAAGAAGCTACCGCGAAAACAAAATACAATAAATAAAAGGAAATTAAAAATTGAATCCACGTACCAACGAAGAGCGATACCTCCAGGCCATCCTACCAAAAGCCACCAGCTGAGGATATCCACCACCATCCAACAAAGCCACAGCCTCATTCCGTGAAAGGACAGGTTTATTAAAAACTGCAATCCTAAACTCTCCAAGTACTGGGCAAGTACAGAAAAAGTGGTGCAAGTCTTCCCTCTCATGCCTATTGCACAGAGCACACTCCTCGTTGTGGTTAGTGTTATACGGCTTTGCATTGAGATGTAGCAGTTCTCCCTTCAACTTAAAAATCCACCTTGCCGAGAAAATATCCATCACTGGCTCACTGACCAAGCTCGCGGCCTTGAAGCGGGTGTCAAGCTCCCTATATAGAGTGAACTTCTCTGAGTCCATAGCCCTCTGCCAGAACCACTGCTTTTTGTGCTCCCTAAACCTCTCAAGGATGTCAGCTGCATGAGCCGGATATATTCAAAGGACCAGGAATCCAACTCATCTATGACACCCAATCCAGTGGCGAGGCGGCCGAGATGCCCAGCCCATGACACTCTGTTTCTCATCACTTCCATGGCAATTATTTTAGGGAGACGTGTGTCCGGGAGACAAGATACCTTCTTCAAGTACTTTAGATGGGCTTCGAGAGTAAACGATGATAAGGTGTCCACCCCTGTCTCCAGATGTTAAATATAATTCGGGGAAAACCTCGGCAACTGGAACAGCTTTCTAATGTACATCAGCTGCACTCCCTCCGCCTTTGCATACTCCTGAAATCCCCAGCATGGTGAAGCGTAGCACAGGATAGCCCGGATCGTAGCGTTGAACACCTCCGATTTTGCCTTTAGTGGTACAGCAGGATTGGCAAATAATCTTCCCCAAACATTATTGAGGGCAAACTTGGCAGATTGGGCCTTCCGCTCTACGTGCTTGGTGAAGGCAAGACGGGGGGTGAGTTCAACTCCCAAATACTGGTAGCTACTTACGATCTCAATTGATTCACCACCAAATTTCCAGTGCTCAGTCGCCCTTCTTCTCCCACCATTCTGGAAAACCATTATCTTCGACTTTGCTTGATTAACCTGAAGTCCCCACTTACTGCAGTAACTCTCCAAAACATCAATATTCACCTGCAGCTCACCAGGGTCATCTGCTATCACCACCAAATCATCTGCATACATCAGAACTTTTATCACAAGTTCGCCAACCTCTATACCATGTTGCAGCTCTTCTACCAAGTCGTTAAGAAAAACAGAGAATAAAGTGGGGGAGAGAAGACAGCCCTGCTTCACTCCACTCTTAACCTCAAAGAACTCTGTTCTACCAGCCTCAGTCCACACCGCAGCTGATACTCCCGAATAAAGGTTCCTCAGAACTGATACAAACTTACTGGAAACTCCCAGAGCAAGCAGCTTGTAGAACAAATATCCACGGTTAATTGTGTCAAATGCAGACTTCAAGTCTACAAAAAAACCATAGACTTTACCACCGGGCTGCCTCAGTTTCAAGCTCACAGGGCCAGTCAGAGCGAAAATTGAATCTGTCGTGGAATAACCTCGTCGAAACCCTGATTGAAATCAGCAGATCATACACCTCCAGAAACGACGTCAGACGGCACGCTAGCAATCCCGTCAGAAGCTTTCCCAGGCAATTGATGAAGGAAAGTCCCCTATAATTTGAAACATTTGCTGGGTCCCCCTTTTTGAACAAAGGAAATATCAGAGACTCCTTGAACATCGCAGGAATGGTACTGGATGAATCCACCGCGTTCCACTCCACTAGCAATTAAACCCCCTATCGAAGATCCGACGCCGTCCTTCGCATCAACGCTCTCGACAAGTTTGATTTTTACTGTGCTACAATATTGAGTATAAATAAAGAAAGTTCCTTTCTTTCGAAGTCGTAATCATCATTATACAGTCCACCCCAACCCTAGGCCTTAACATTTGGCCCTTCGAGCCGGATATTGAGCATCAAGCCAAGATTTCGCCGAATCGTTTTGGAAGACGGAACGTCGCACCGCCATTGAGCCGCTTTCCACCCAACCCTTTCGTCCCTCAAGGTACTCCTTTCGTATTCGTTCCAATTTGTTTCGTAACAATTTCATACCATTTCGTAATACCTTGAGTTCAATTTCGTTTTACACTAGCGTACATAAATCGTACGGATAAGTTTGAGTCAGCACAGTAAAAATATCGGCAACAAAGTCGCCATTGTTCTTGTTTGTATTACAATCACTTCGATTATTGCATTTCGTTGGTTATTCGCATTATATCTTGCTTCATTCATTTTATACATATTTACACTATTGCTTTCTTGATTTGAGCCATGTTAATGCCTACTACTCGTTATTTTGACTAATTTTATATTTGTTTCGTATTTTGTTGTGTGTAATCGATTGTTGAAACTCGATAACGATGGGTAAACCTAAGACATCGATTCTTTCCACCCTTTACAAGCGTAGAACTGTTGTTACGTCCCGATTGGATAAATTTGAATTGTTTTTGGAGGATTTAAACACTCAAAATATATCTACTGCTGAATTTAGAATTAGATTGAGTAAAGTTAAAGATACATGGAATGATTTTCAGTCCATCCAATCGGAAATCGAAGAGCAAATTGATGATCCAGATTCGATTATCATCGAGGATGAGGCACGGGATGAATTTGAATCGAAATATTATGTTGTTGTCGCTAAGGCGGAGCAATTGCTCACGCCAGCCCCGGATGATCTCCCCTCCTCAACAGCTTTCGCTCGCACCTTCCGACGTTCGTTTGCCGCCGATTAGTCTCCCGACTTTTTCTGGTCAGTTTGATCAATGGACAAGCTTCTTTTCGATGTTTAAGGAACTCGTTCATGAAAATCGGCTCTACCAAGACTCTATCAAGCTGAAATATCTCAAGAATTCGTTGCGTGGAGAAGCGTATGCAGTGGTCGAATCCTTGGAATTGACTGCAAATAATTATTTCGTTGCTATTGAACTCTTGAAGGATCGTTATGAGAATCCAACTCGTGCTGTTTTGAAGCATGTTCGAGAATTGTTCGACATTCCAAAAATTGATAAACAATCAGCTACTAGTATTAGATCACTTCTTGATACATCTCAGAAACATATTCGTTCGTTGAAAGCCCTAGGCCAACCTACTGACACATGGGATACTCTCCTGATTCATTTGATTACCAACAAACTTGATGCCGTCACCTATAAGGAATGGCAAAATAAAATTCCTCCCAAAGAATTACCCAACATCAAATTGATGGTTGAATTTTTGGAACATCAATGTCAAATTTTGGATGCTTTAAATTTAAAATTCGATATTTCTCCTCGATCCAAAATTCATAATAATTCGAATTCGCACATCAATAAATCTGACCAAATCAATAACTCTTCTCGTTGTTTCGTAGTTGAAAATACTACATCTAAACCTTGTATTCTTTGCAACGAACTCCATCTTTTGCACAAATGTCCAAAGTTTGGAAAAAATGACAGTCTATGAAAGATTTTCCTATGTCAAATCTAATCAGCTGTGCATTAATTGCCTGAAAAAATCTCATCGAGTTTCGGATTGCAAATCATCTTATCGCTGCAATGTTTGCAAATCTAATCATAATTCGCTCTTGCACCGAACTCAGCCAGTTGAACATTCTTCTAACTCCACAGCGCATGCCGTGACTCAGTTGTCTCCGATTGCTGATCATAAACAGACTGATTCGAATCCTCACTTGACAAATCCTGTTACTTACACCTCAGTCGTTAGTCAACCTTCTGTCGTCTTACTTTCCACGGCTAACGTTCTGGTGTACAATTCCAATGGAACACCAATAACTTGTCGTGCCCTTCTTGACTGCGGATCCCAGTCCAGCTTTATGACTTCTGCTGTCTGTGATCGTCTTGCACTGAAGAAAAGGCCAATTAACATGTCGGTTAATGGTTTTGTAAGTTCTTCCCACACTATCTGCAGTCACACGGAGGCTAACATTGCATCGAAGGTTTCGACTTTTTCTCGCACTTTGGATTTTTTAATCGTGCCTCAAATTACTGATTATATTCCACAAATTAATTTTGATGTAAAAAACTTGTTTTTACCTCCAAACATCGTTCTTGCCGATTCCAATTTCCAGGACCAAGGTGAAATCGAACTACTCATCGGAGCAGAGTTATTCTGGGAATTGATTTGCTCAGGTAAATTTCAATTACCCCATTTCTCATTGGCACTTCGCGAAACTAAGCTAGGATGGATATTTGCTGGAAAATCTACCGTTGCGTTAACAACCCATTGCCATCTTATCTCCAATGCCATTCTGGAATCGCTCGACAAGTCAATTCGTAAATTCTGGGAAGTTGAGCAAGTGGAGCTCTCTCGAGATCTATCCAAATTCGCCCCAGAGGAACAGGAATGCGAGGATCATTACAAATCGACAGTTTCTCGCAATCCAGATGGACGATATATTGTTCATATTCCTCTAAAAACTCTCCTAAATTGTTGGGCGATAGCAGAGAAATAGCTATCCGTCGATTTCATGGATTAGAAAAAAGATTCGAGCAGAATCATGAATTGAAAATGCAGTATCAAAATTTCATTGAGGAATATATTGCACTTGGTCACATGAAGGAAATTGACTATTCTGAAGTTATTGAGTCTAATGTTTATTTTGTTCCACATCATCCTGTATTCAAAGATTCTTCTACTACTACCAAAATTCGTGTTGTCTTTGATTTTTCTTGCAAAACTACTTCTGGATATTCATTAAACGACATCTCATCAGTTGGCCCTACAATTCAATCCTCATTGTACTCACACCTCATCAGATCAAGAACCTATCAATTTTGATTTGTGGTGACATCGAAAAGATGTATAGACAAGTTCTAATCGATCCTCGTCAAACTCAACTCCAGTTAATTGTTTGGAGAACTTCACCAAATGAACCATTGAAAACCTATCGTTTGTTGACTGTCAGTTATGGCAATAGCAGTGCCTCTTGGCTTTCTACTCGTACCCTTCAACAGCTCGCTCTGGAACATCCTCATCCAAGATCATCAAAAATAATTCAAGATCATTTTTATGTTGACGACCTCATTACTGGTTGTGGAAGTGTTGAGGAAGCCAAACATCTAAAAATTGAAGTATCTGAGCACCTCTTGCATGGGGGATTTAGTATTCGAAAATGGAGCTCCAATTCATTGGAATTTGTGAACTCCATTCCTGAATGTGATCGTGAAGTGCAATCCTCCATTGCTTTCGATGATTCCTGTGTTCGTACACTTGGTCTAATCTGGTTACCTACTGAAGATTGCTTTGCTTTTTTGTTTGATCAAGTTAAATTTGAGGGCTCTGATTGTCAAATAACTAAAAGACACTTATTTTCATCTATTGCAAAACTTTTTGATCCCATCGGTTTATTGGGACCAGTCATTGCCAAAGCTAAAATCTTGATGCAAGATTTGTGGCGCCAAGAATATGACTGGGATGAACCCTTATCGTCTTCGCTTTGTAAAAAATGGAAAATTTTTGGGCGTAGTATGCTTGCTCTGAAGAAACTCCGCATCTCTCGCAAACTGGTGATTGGAGAATATTCTCGAATAGAAATCCACGGCTTTGCAGACGCCTCTACTCTAGCATATGGTGCCTGTGTTTACCTACGTTCAATTGATTGCAATGGAAATGCTATGACTCAACTTATAACCTCCAAATCTCGAGTTGCACCCTTAAAATCACAAACACTCCCTCGCTTAGAACTGCTTGCTGCAGTGCTTCTCGTGAACCTAGTTGAACAAATAATTCCGTCCCTTAGTAATTTCAAGATAGATGAGACCTTTTATTGGACAGATTCTCGTGTTGTTTTATCGTGGATTGATGGTTCTCCATCCAAATGGGCAACTTTTGTAGCTAATAGAGTCTCAAGAATTCAAGAACTCACACAACCTAACCAATGGAGGCACGTACCAACTCAATTCAATCCTGCTGATCACATTTCTCGTGGTTTGTATGCTGACCAACTTGCGGGCAATACTCTCTGGTGGTATGGTCCACATTGGCTCTCAAAATTGCACTATAGAAAACTATGGTAGTTTTGATACCCTTCAAGATGAAGAATTACCTGAGGTATGTAAACCCAAGCTCAATGCTCTTGTTAGCACAAATTCCATCTTGAACAAATCTCACTTGGTAAATGTTTTTACTAAATATTCTTCCTTTGACAAACTCGTTAGAATAATTGCGTATTGCTACAGATTCTTGAAAATTCGTCGTAATCCCAAGGGTTCCCGACCCATTGGTCCTATATCTGCAATTGAATTTTCCAATTCTAAATTGAGAATACTTTTGATAACACAAAGCTAATGTTTTCGCAAGAGCATGCTGATCTCAGTTCTCGAAAAAACGTGAAGACTTCAAGCATCCTTTCATCACTGAATCCTTTCCTAGATGGTGACAAGCTCATTAGAGTTGGTGGTAGACTGATAGAATCTTCACTCACACCAGACAAGAAACATCCAATCGTTTTATTGCATGGAGGCTCCGATTCAATAAACAAGCTGACGTTCATAATCGCTCGTCAAATTCACATTCAAAACTCGCATGCTGGACCGCAGTCGTTGCTCTCTATGATTCGTGAGCAATATTGGCCCATAAATGGTAGGAATTTGACTCGAAAGGTATTCCATAAGTGTGTTGATTGCTACAAGGCTCATCCCAAGCCCCTTGAACAAGGAATGGGCAACCTGCCGAAACCTCGCGTGGAGCCATCAAGACCTTTTTACTATAGTGGATTAGACTTCGCTGGACCCATTATGATTCGTAGCTCACGATTAAGAAATGCATCTCGTTATAAATCTTACATATGTCTATTTGTTTGTTTGTCGACTAAAGCAATTCACATTCAGTTAGTTGAAGATTTAAGTACTGATTCTTTTTTGGCTGCCTTGAAATGTTTTATGTCTAGGCGTGGAAAACCACACACTATATATTGCGACAATGCAACTAATTTTGTAGGTGCTAGAAACGCACTTGAATCTTTCACGAATTTGTGGTTGTCAGATATCCACAAGAACACCATTGTAAATTTTCTTGCTAAGGATTGTATTCAGTGGAAATTTATTCCTCCTAGGTCACCCAATTTTGGTGGATTATGGGAATCTGGGGTGAAGCTTGTAAAAACACATCTGCATCGTATCATAGGTTCTAAAATGCTTACTTTTAATGAATTTTATACTGTGTTGACTCAAATCGAATCATGTTTAAATTCGCGCCCATCATTTCCCATGTCATCCAATCCTATTGATCTAACGGCCCTTACCCCAGCTCACTTCCTGATTGGCAGCAGCCTTATTGCACCTCCTGAGCCTTCGTTGCTAAAGGAACACTCAAATCGCCTCTCTCGATGGCAGCTCGTACAACAGACCGTTCAGCATTTTTGGAAACGCTGGTCCACTGAATATTTACAAGAACTCCAACGCCGCAACAAATGGAAAACTACGTCATCTAACATCGCCTCTGGAGCACTGGTTCTCATCAAAAATGACCAGGCACCACCCTCTTCATGGACACTTGGCCGGGTTCAGACTCTACATCCTGGGCCCGATGGAGTGGTTCGCGTAGTCACGCTCAAAACTGCCTCTGGATTGTTTAAACGTAACGTTCGACTGCTTTGTCCTCTTCCAGTCACTGAGGACAGTTTCTGTGACTCATCTTTGAAGATCCCTCTTCAAGGTGGGGAAGATATGGATGAATCCACCGCGTTCCACTCCACTAGCAATTAAACCCCCTATCGAAGATCCGACGCCGTCCTTCGCATCAACGCTCTCGACAAGTTTGATTTTTACTGTGCTACAATATTGAGTATAAATAAAGAAAGTTCCTTTCTTTCGAAGTCGTAATCATCATTATACAGTCCACCCCAACCCTAGGCCTTAACAGGTACCACTTTCAGGAATGCTGTTGAACAAATTCAAAAGCTTTTCCTGGAACTCACTGCTAGAGTTTTTATAAAATTCAGATGGAATACCATCGCTCGGTCGGTAATAAAGTCACTAACTTCACTAAAGTCCTACTCCCAATGGTTGCAGTTCAAATAAATCGGTACAAGATGTAAGACACAGCCCACACTACGAATAGCTATCAAATCTAGCCCACTAATCCTCACAAAATTTACGTTCCCGAGACCCTTCCTAATTCCCATCACCACCCCTCCACTGGCCCTACCAAAGTTAGATGTCTTATTCGCCGTTATCCACTTAACATCATAGTCTACGAACATATTTTCATACAACTGTATACCCTGTTCCATAACATGGGTTTCTAAAATTATAAAGACATTATAGCCTCTTAAAAAGTTGGAAAAAAATACATCATTCCTTTTGTTATTAAGACCCGCAACATTATAAACGAGAAAACTTAAATTAAAATTGTTCTTCACTTCTTCATGTTCCCGACAGACGTTTATTTTTCATTCATTAGTCTTAGTGACACCCTCGGAACGATCCTTTTCAGCAATTAGCTTCTGAATCACCTCCGCGAGATTCACTCCTTCCACAACTACCACTGGGTTAAGGGTATTGCCAGGCCCCTCCAATACCAGACCCGAAGAATCATACCAAGCAAAAGTATTCCCTCCAATCACCAGCTTATCAGTGCGTAAAAAGTTTTCTAAATTTGGGTTCTGTTTCCTTATCTCGGATCTTATTCGGAGCAACTTGTTTCTTTTAAGTCGGACGTGGTATGGGAAATCCTGAGAAATGCTGTACCCAGTGCCCTTTAGTATCGTAGACCTCTGTATTATTTTCCATTTATCTCTAGAACTAACAAGTAAGGATGGGATATCGAAAGGAAATATCGATATCAATATCGAACGATATATCGAATAGAAAATATCGTTGCCGATATAATATCGGTTGCAAAATATCGATATCGGGAAATATCGGTGCCTTTTTTTCTTCTAAACATGCAGGAAAGCAGGCATAATTCACGAAACAGGTCGAATTCAAAAAAATATCTGAAATCTAAACCATAATGATCGATATTCTTAGGTAAGTACCTACTATAATAATATTAGAATAAGCGTTTCGATAAATTGATAAAACTCGTTGTTTTGCGGGCATGCAAAAGTCGTACAGAAAACCTGGAATGCTCCACAATGTGCTACACGCTCAAATGAGGTAGAGTTGTATTTAAGAGCCCCTCCTGAAGCCGACGTCAAAAAGTGCCCTTCATCATTCTAGTGCCAGCCTGCCTCAGTGGAAATGTTTCACCAGCTTACTGCGATCGCAAGAAGGTACCTGATGGCCACATCGACCTCAGTGCCATCAGAACGCGCGTTTTCCCTAGTCATTATAAAGCCATCAAGAAACCGTCTAAAAGATGACACTTTGAATAAATTGTTATTTTTACGATCCATTGTGGAAGAATTTTTCCTGGTTTTGGGTAGTAGGTGTTGGCAATAAATTATTAAAACCATTGAAAAAAATTGAATAAAAAAACCGATATAGGAAATTGCGGTGTTGGAGACCCGTATGCAAGCGTTTGTAATGATTTCCATCATACAGGGTTTTTCAATTATGATTTTTAAATAACCCGATAATATCGCACAGAAAATATCGATATTCCAATATTATCAAACTCAAAATATCGATACAAAAATATCGGATATTGCTTGGAAAATATCGATATTCTGATATTATCGATATAGATATCCCATCCCTACTAACAAGTGCTACCATTAAAATTCCGTTTTTCGATGCCCGAGGTCCAAGACGTTGCACTGAGCTCAACTAGATGTTCTCCTCTATACCCAGCACTTGGGCAAAAAATCTTCCGACTACCGCATACAAGTCATCCTTTGGAGCGCAATTTAGTCCACGAAGTATCAAATTATTTTTCCTCCATTGTGCCTCCCCAAAATCCAGGCGTTGGTCCCTTCTAGCTCCATCCGCCCTCATACTCTCAATCGCCCCACGCAGCTCCTCATTCTCTTTCCGAAGACTCGTCATTTGATTTTTCACTTCGTTTCGGAGCTCCCGAAAATCATCCTTTGTGGGCAAATTTTCCATCTTCCTATCCATAATTTTCTCAAAATCTGAAAGAAGTTTACTATTATCCTCTTTGCCGTTCCCCATTATTATTCTCTTTTTACAACCCAACGCCGAAATATCCGGAGAACTTCGAGCCCGCTTAGGTGTTTGGTCACCTACTGGTACGTAATTACCACTATCTTTTCGTGTAACAAATTTGTCTAAGCTTTGCTGCATCAAGTCTATCGCAATATCGCAACGCTCAGCTCTACTCTCTGCCAACATTACGCTGCTCAGAGCACGTTCAGTGACTCACTGCGGGAGACAAGCTGGTCGCAATAGGCACAGGGTAGAAGAGACGAGGAAGGGACTTACCGAGAACGTAGAGAGGGGGTCCAAGTCCCCACCGAGCTGCCCAGCCTAGTGGAAGGAGCCAACAATCGTCTAGACACGAGATAAGCTTTGTATAAACCCACGAGATCACTTGTCGACTACGAATTGGCTCTAAAAGCAATCAAAATAATCACCAATCGACACGGAAACGAACAATGACGTGTAACGCCCAGTCACCGAACACTGTGCCAAAATTTGTATTAATTGACTCAGTTGAAACCACTAATTTCGTTGATTAACTACGGAACAAGACAAAACACGTCCGCTCTCAACCAGGCCTCAGCCGACACTCCCATACGTGCTGTTAACGTACATATATTTTGGAGTAACTTATTATATATGTTTTTCCATGGTTTCGATAATGAATTATTGCTTGTAATATAAGTAGAACGATGAATAATAAAAACAAAAAACAAGTAAAACTCACCAGTTAGTTTTTTTCCTTTCACTGAACCGGAGGTCGTGCATTAAGCCCGTTTTGCCAAAATACGTGGCTAGTAGCACAGCTCCGGTTTTCTGCTTCTCCTCGTAGTCTTTTATTACATCCGGAGTTAAGATGCTTGTGAAGCGTTTTGGTAAAAACGCTTCGCAATGCGTATGCGGCGGGATGCCTAACTGATTGTCCGGATCAGTATCGACCCAATGGAGAGTCGCCACTATGGCATCTCCATATTTAGTCGACACCCTCCTCATTTTTGTGACTTCGTAGGGTTCCCCCACGTTCAGCTCATCCAGCCGAACGGTTGGAACGTTGCCGTTACCGCTGTTCATCTTGTTAATCAGTTGTTGCATGGATGACATCTGCAAAAACGGGTAATACAAAACATTAATCATACACACACTTACTTTATATTTCAACTTAGTTTTGATAATAGTACTCCGTGAGCTTATGGTTTTGGTGAAGAAAGAGACGGCGAGAGGAAGAAGGAAAAAGAGGATGAGAGAGAGTGAGAGAGAGAAAGAGAGAGAGCGAGAGGCGTGGAGATTCAACGGTTGGTCTGTGAATATAGAACAGAAAATCTCGTTGCAGTTTACTTAGATGATTCAGCTAATTCAGTTCAATATTTTTTATACTGGTTAGATAAGTTCAGAAGAGTAATGTTACTTAAGTGGTAGCGTTGAGTAATCTGAAGCAGTAGTTCGGTTTAACGCTTAGGAAACTGACATAGAAGCGAGGATATTCGTGGGTATATATATGTACCACCTGACTCCCTTTAAAGGCAAGCGGTTGATCGTGGTCTAGTGGTTAAGACAGTTGATTCATAATTCCCGACGTAAGTTGAGGATTGTAGATCGAATCTCCGGAGCGATTGCCGTAATTTTTGCCTGAGCCAGCGGATCCCCAAAACGTCTCCAAACCCCCCTCGTAACATATAGCAATCCAACTCCCCTTTCCGATTGCGACTAATTGCAATCTGCGCCTATTGCCCATTAGCCTTTCTTATCGTCCCACGCTATGTTATTCAATCATACGATGAGAACTGTACACGTTTGGTGAGAATATAACCATCCGCTCCTTCACGTACTGAAGGCATGTATTATCTTTCGACAATCTCTGAGAAATTAATTGTAATGGGATATATCCGTGCAATGCCCCCAAGGTGAACACCTTGACCTTTCAATCGTCCGACAACCTCACGCGATTGCTTTTTTTCTCTAAGCACTTAGGCTCATACGACAATCGGAGAAGTAGGCGGAAGTGACGAGCGTGAAGTAAGTTCCGCGATTGCCTCGTCTCTAAGCACTTATATATAATCTTCTGACTGTACTCCCAGTAATGGGGTGTGCACCGCGGCCATATGACCTATTGTGCCAGTCCTAGTGTCTTACAGGTCTATGCCTAGCTTCCTATGGAAAGCCAGGTAGTTCCTGAAGGAGTCCTCGTTGGTATCCATCCTGGGAGAAGTGGTGCCAAAGACCAAAAATCGCTCCCTCTCAAGTCTCCGGCACTGGGCCAGAACAATTACAGAAGCACTTAGGCTCATACGTCAAGCCGGAAAGGAGGCCGAATTGACGTGCGTGAAGTAAGTTCCGCGATTGCCTCGTCTCTATGCACTTATGCTTCCCCACATGACACGTGGAGAAGGAAACGGCGTGAGCTAAGCTACGCGATTCCCTCGACCCCCTCTGAAAATACCACGTGCAATCTTCAAAGATCAACTCGCTGACCTTTCCTATATCGCCCCGCCCATTAATGACCCATGGCCCATTGTCCTGACTGCCTTAACTTATAACTACTCACGCGCCTAAAAGTAAATAGGCTGTTCAGATCATTACATTTTTAATGGCTTTGTACCAGCCTCCAGTGTGTACATATTGTAAGAATAACCGTTAACTTAACACAAATTTAACATGTATTTCGATGACATAACAATCCTCAACTCATTTTATAACTGAACTTGACAACAACATTTGTGTTCGACGCAAAGCGTCGAAGTTGTCAGAGTCTTTGACCTCGGACTTCCCCGCGTAATTGTCTCCGACCACCTAATTGTCTCCAACTATTTCAATACCTGCGCCTCACCTGCGGAAATCCCTCACTTGCGGAAATCCCTCACCTGCGGGAATTCCTCAGCTGCGGGCCCCCCAACCCCCTTTTCTAGGTTTTCCCCTTCCTTTATTTCTTTCTCCCAATTTCATTTTCCTATCGACGACAGAGCTCTTCCAAAATCATTCTTCTTCCAACTATCACCCCAGTAACTTCTCACTCTCTCACACAGTCGCCAGTTCACATAATTCGTATAATACAGTCCTCCTCACGCTCACCGACTTTCAGTTTTGTTGCGATCCTCCCCCATTCTTGCACCCAACATTTGGTCCTCCGGGCCGGATTTCGTTAACTTTCGAGCATCCAGGACCGAACGTTAACGCCACGACGCCCACTACTCGTTTCAACCGGCGAAAAGAAGCGAAACGATAATCGTGTCTGCGCCTTCTCGTCTTCCGACGCCCGCCGCAACTCCTCTGTCTCTTCCACCCGTGTCAACATCGAAACTCACAACCAGCCTCTCGCCGACACCATCCGTTGTGACAACTCACCACCGCCACTGTCGCTCGCCGCTCCCCTGACGATCTCTTCGCTGGGCCCATCACTAAATCGCCCTGTCACTCAAGCGCCAATTAGCTGCTCGCAACGGCCCCATCCTTGCGAACTTCCAACCACCTTTATCCAAGTGAAGCCCCACAACACTCGAAATGGTCGCATCACCGCCGGCCAACCGCCTACGTCTGCTTCTTCCAACTTCAGATCGCCGCCGACCAATGTAACACTAGGTAAGTCTCGGAATAGCGTGAACTGGCTTCCCATACTAGATTATAGGAGCGAACCTTCAGCTCCTCCTCTTCAGAGGCACAGCCCTCAGCTTCTCTTGGTTCCCGCTTTTCTTTATGCAACCCGCAATCATTTCCTCCCAAGTCGCTAACCCACATTAAAAGTTCCACACAGCCCAAGCTCAAATCGTTTCTACAAGGCCCTCACAACAAACCCTTCCTCTCAGCTCTGTCCCTATAACCCGCATCCCAAGTGTTGTCACCAAGCCCAACGTTCTGAACTCAATCAATTTGCCTATACCCTCCTATGTCTCTTCTTCCTACCTGTTGCTCTGCTTCTGCAACTCCACTTAGCCCTCATTATTAGCACCCTATCCCCAACGCCCTTTGTATCTATCACGCCTCAGCTCCTCTCATATCCTCATTCAAATCACACGACCCACAACCATTTCACTACAAGTGCATTCACACCTCCACACAGAACAGGAGCATTGTATTGGTAATTCAAGGCCCTCAACATAGACATTTGCTCTCAGAATCTCGTGCCCACACACCAAAATGTAACAGCTGTCACTAAGACCCCTTTGCCCACCTCTCTAAATTCACGCAGTTTACCCACACATCCTATTGTCTCATCCTTCCGCCTATTTTTCTGCTCCTACGACTCAACTCAGCCCTCATCTCAAGTATCCCGTGTCCCAACGCCCTTTTTGGTCTTCACATCCTACTTGTCTAAATCCTAGTCGTCACATCCTACTTTTCTAAATCCTAGTCTTCACATCTTACTATGCTAAACCCTAACTGTTGTACCCTACCACAACCCACACCATCTTGCCCTAGTATTCGGTTTCTTCAATGCTACACCAGCACAGCCTTTCTCTATCTCTTCTACCTTCCACTCCTGATCATCCCTAAATTCGAGTGTGATTACCAAGGCCCCTCGGACCACCTTACCACATTCACATAGTTTGCTCACACCCTTTTCCGTCCCTTCTTCCTAGCTGTTTCTCTACGTTGCAATTTCACTCAGCTCGCAGCCTCAATGTCTTATGCCTCACATCCAGTCTCCAGTCTCCTTCAATGATCTGTCCTACCAACATTCCTTATCCTCTCGACCTCCCAATTATACTCGTAATCATCCCTCGTATCATTGAGCATTCACCCAGTACAGCACTAGGTCTCGCCTCTTAATCCCATGCCCTAAATCATACCTTTACTCACTGCACATGCCCTTTTTGCACCACTCCCATACGCTTTTTCCTTCTCACTGCCCCTGTATGCTAGCCCCTTTTGCACGACCTCAGTAAGCTCCTCCAACTTTCACCACCTCACTGTAATTGCCCCTACCGCCCCTTTCAATGTGCCTTCCCCTACTTACACTGCTGCTGTGTGCATTCTCATACATGCACTAACCCCACCTGCAGCACCCAAACATGCACTAGCGCCACCTGCACCACCCAAGCATGTCTTCCTCCCTATTTGCACTACCCAAGCGTGTCTTCCTCCCTCTTGCACCACCCCAGCGTGCCTTCTCCCTCTTGCACCACCCCAGTGTGCCTTCCTCCCTCTTGCACCACCCCAGTGTGGCTTCCTCCTTATATGTATCACCCCAGCATGCCTTCCTCCCTACATGCACCACCCCAGCGTGCCTTCCTCCCTCGTGCACCACCCCAGTGTGCCTTTCTCCCTATTTGCACTACCCCAGTGTGCCTTCCTCCCTATATGTACCACCCAAGCATGCATTCCTCACTAATTGCACCACCCCAGAGTGCCTTCCTCCCTACTTGCACCACCCCAGTGTGCCTTCCTCCCTACTTGCATCACCCCAGCGTGCCTCTCCCCCTATTTGCACCACCCTAGTATGCATTCTGCCATCACCCACCTTAGTGACCCACACCTTAAACCTCATTATGCCTGTGCTGTCCTACTCTCCTTTCGTTCTCCCTGCACCACCTCCTGTGCTTCCTCAGATCAATCATTCATCCTCATTTTTGCACCTCCAGGTCTCTGTTGTCCTGCTCAATTCACTAACACATCATTGTCTCACACTCATCACCTCATCTCTCTGTGCTCTGACTGATCAGGTAGCCCAACTTTGCCATGTCCTCCACCTCAGCCCTCATGAGCGACAGCCTCCTCACTCACGTTCATTACCACACACAACTGTAACCCCACTTCAGAGGTTATCCTGCTGCCGCAGCGCGGGGGAGTATGTTCGACGCAAAGCGTCGAAGTTGTCAGAGTCTTTGACCTCGGACTTCCTCGCGTCATTGTCTCCGACCACCTAATTGTCTCCAACTATTTCAATACCTGCCCCTCACCTGCGGAAATCCCTCACTTGCGGAAATCCCTCACCTGCGGGAATTCCTCAGCTGCGGGCCCCCCAGCCCCCTTTTCTAGGTTTTCCCCTTCCTTTATTTCTTTCTCCCAATTTCATTTTCCTATCGACGACAGAGCTCTTCCAAAATCATTCTTCTTCCAACTATCACCCCAGTAACTTCTCACTCTCTCACACAGTCGCCAGTTCACGCGTTCCGAGTACTGCCCTTGTGTCGCCCATTTGTACTCCATCTCACCTCAAGTTCAATTCTCTTCCAATCCGTACGCACGTATAATACAGTCCTCCTCACGCTCACCGAGTTTCAGTTTTGTTGCGATCCTCCCCCATTCTCAACAATTCGCTAACAATGACGCCGAATGATCATCTGTGAACTATGAAGTCACCTCACTACTCCCCTCGGCATCCTCAGGCCTGCCCCCGGGCTGTACATCTGCATGGTTGAGTCGGTTGGCGTGTAGGAGGCGCGTTTTTCATCCCTTTCGAACACGAAAAATAACATAATTTTTCCTCTCTCCCTCGGCCCTGTCCATTATGGTTATAGTTTGGGACGTTTTCCTTACACCCAATAATCTACTGGTACCAGTACGTACTTGTTGCCCCTCTGAGTAACTAGAAATGGGCCCAGGATGTCGATCCTAACACAATCAAATGGCGCTGCTACGACGTACTGTTGCAGAGTCTCCCTTGATCCGTATGGATTTCCTCAGGAACACCATTTCGGCTGAAGACGTGATCCACTAGAGCCCTGGCTGTGGTTTCTGCTTCCTTTGGCAAAGCAATAGCTTCTGGCCATTTCGTGAAATAATCCACTGCTTTGTACGTATTTGTTACCCCTCTTAGGAACTGGGAACGGGCCCAGGATGTCGACCCCAACACAATCAAATGGCGCTGCTACGATGTACTGTTGCAGAGGGGCAGTTTGTTTACGTGCTGGGCCTTTCACTCGTGCGCACTGCTGGCAAGACTGACACCACGGTCGTACATCTCTTGACTTTATAGGCCAGAAATATCTTTGACGTCCTTTTCCAATAGCCTTTCAGTAGCCAAAATGTCCTCCTGTTGGATTACTATGGCACTGTCACAACTCTTCTGTAACGATAGCTGTGGGTACCACCCATTGAAGTCTGCTTCTCCCCGATGGAACAGTTCTTCATTGTGAACTTCCAGAGAATCTCATCTTGCTAAAAGTTGTCGGATCGCTGGGCGGTGTGTTGGGAACTGTTCTTAGTTTAGTCTTCGTCCCTCCAAAAGTCTCTGTAAAACCCACTGAATATTTTAATCTTCTTTCCGATGCTTATCCTCTTCTGCTGGCCGGAGTTGCATTGCTCGAATGCTTGCTTTTCCGTATTGTTTCTCTCTCTTCTTGCAATATTCACAATGTGGTCATTGTGAGAGCCCGTCAGCAGTTAGGTGTTGTGCGCCTCTACGATGAATAATGGAGAACGTGTAAGATTGCAAGATTTCGATCCAACGAGCTAGCTGTTCTTCGGGATTACGGGAAGATGATAACCTGGTTAATGATACGTGATTATTGAGAAGCGTGAAAGGAGCGCCATACAGATATTGGTGCAAATGTTCCACGCTCCGCAGTTCTGCTAATAGCCCGCGACGTGTAGCACATAAGTTTTTTCAGATCTGTTCTAAGTCCGACTAAAGTATGTGTTCACTTTTTGGCCTTGTTCATCATTCTGGGAAAGGACTGCTCCAATAGCATGTTCACTTGCGTCACAATCGAGGATGAACGGTTTTTGCAAGTCAGGGTAACGTAGCACAGAAGTTGACGATATGGCCTTTTTCATTGCTCCGAAACTCTTTTCACATGCAGTATCCCAGTGGAAGTTTCGTTTTCCCTCAGTCAGTTTAGTGAGTGGACGGACAATTATGCCAGACGAACCTCTTATGAAACGGCGGAAGTATGAGCTCACCCCGAGGAAAGATCGTACTTGTTTCTGACAGGTTGGGGCTGACCATGTCAGGACAGCTTCGATCTCTTTTGTGTCTGTACGCACCCCATCGCCTGAGATTATGCGACAAAGATACTGGGTTTCTCTTGTAAAAATTAAGCATTTGTCTAGTCAGACCTGCAACCCTATATTCGCCAGTCGCTTGAACACCTTTACTAATTAACTCAAAACTGTAGCGAAATCAGGGATGAAGACAATTATCTCGTCAAGGTATACCAATGGTAGCTCCGAAGGTAGAACTGCTTCCATCAGGCGCTGAAACGTAGCTGGAGCGTTGCAGAGTCCGAAAGGTAAATCCTTGAATTGCCATAGCCCTCTTTGGTAGAGGGTGAACGCCGTTTTTTCCTTATCGTCTACGTGCAGGACTAGCATCCACACTTGAGATCCAATTTGCAGAACCAACTGGCTCCACTCAAGGTGTCCAACAACGTTTGTGTGCTTAGAAGAGCGTATGGATCTTTCTTTGTAACGGGATTGAGTCGCCTGTAGTTCACGCAGAAGCCGTGGTTCCATTCTTCTTGGGGACGATAACAATAGAAGCCTAGGGACTTTAGGGGGGTTCGATAATACCTTGGTATATCATGTCCTTTAACAATCTGTCTACCTCCTCCTGTCTCCTAAATGGGGTTGGTCGTGGGTTTTGTTTGATTCGATGGGTTGTACCAGTATGAATTGCGTATTTAAGTATATTGGTGCGTCCCAAGGGTTGCTCACTGTAAGCAAAGGTGTGGCGGTACTTGAATAGCAAAGTCTTAGCCATATCACACTCTGTTGAACCTTCTTGGAAAGCTGTTGCTTGGATCGCCATGTTGATCCACTCAATTTCGTGTTTCATGATCGTGGCTTGCATCACTCTCTGCATGCATTGTTCTCTATTCAGAAGAGGAACCGTGATGTTCTGTTTTTTCAACACAAGGACGCCGCGCTGAATGTCTGAGTAGGCTTGTAAGCCAGTAAGAAAATCTAGTCCCAAAATTCCCTTGTCTCCAATGTCAGACACCAAAAACCTGTGCGTTATAAGCTGTTTCTCTATCGGTATTGGCACCTGACATTCACCCCTAACTCGTAATTTTCCTTCCCCTGCAATCAGTAGCTTGCGATACTTCAAGGTTAAATTTCGTGGCGACATCCGGACGGATTATAGACGTTGTTGCCCCCGTGTGCAACAGAAGTGCCCAGCATTGTCCCTTGACATTCATCTCAACAAAAGCGAATGTGTACCAGCCTGTTTGGTTCGAATTATTCGACCACAGTGGTCTGCGGCCAGGGCGGGGTCCATTGTCATAGCCTTCTTTAGTTTTTCCGAATGCTGAGTATTTGGACATCTGGCTCTGATGTGATCTGTACCGTTACACTTCCAGCAGCGAACACTAATTGTAGTTGTGCTGACAGTAGGTCTCTGATGATCTAATGCTTCCATAAGTTGGGCACGCGCTAGAGCATCTTGAAGAGTCTTAGGAAGACACGTTGTAAATGAAAGAGCAAGATTTCTGTCCCTAATTGCTTTCAGAAATGCCCTCACCACGTGTAGATCCCTATACTCCTCTGACCCGTCAGGAAAAGCCCCCCTCACCAAATGTTCAATATCTGTCGCTAGTTTGGTGAAGCGTTCACCAACCCCTTGGTGCCTGGCCTACAGTAACTCCTGCAACCTTGGTGCTTGGTTGTATAATCCAAATCTATTGGATAATGAGTTTTTCAAGCAAGGATAGTTGACACGTTCAGATAGAGTGAGATCAGCTAATATTGACTACGCTGGGCTTCTTAACACACTTGCTAACTTAAATCCTGGTTTAATAAGTTCATTCCATCTATTTGCTTGTACTGTCGTTTATCGTGGATTTCAAACTCTTCCCAAAGTAATTAACCATCGTATGGCATCAAACTTCCCTCGTACGCAATGACTGCAGCATTGTATATCAGATAAGTATTTGGAGAACTGTGATCTGTTTCTTGGTCAAGTGGTAGTGCAGGTGGTCTTGTACATTGCGTAACACAGACTAAAGCAGTAAGTTGCTCACGAGTCATCTCAAGGGTAGACAATGATTCAGTGATTCGTTCCAATTGTCGGCTGTTGGAGGAAGAAGGGCGATTCAGGTCCTCTGAAGAACACTTACGCACACGCGTACATTGAGTGTTGATGGTCACACTGACGTGTCAACCGTCAATGTTCGATTCTTTGTACCCGCGACAAAACGTGGTAGTAGTAAGGCCTACATGTGAGGAAGGAGAGGCTGGTCCCTCCATTCATGATGCAATGGAAGCGCTGATGCGGGGTTCCCCTGCTAAGAAACTCCAACCACCAAGCGTCCGGGGGATTACATCTGCACCGCAGTAAGAGGTTGCGCTGTTATCATAATGGAAACTACTGAAAGGGCCAAGGCGCTTACGAGGGATATTTCCACATAGAAGAAGTTGAAGCTACAAGCATCAGCCCCCTCTGGGTCGCTTCCCATGCCTGCTATTGTGCAACGTGCAGATCGACCTACAAAAAGAGGACCTGGCCCAACAAGTTGTTGAGCACAACCCTGCGTTAAGCTTGCAGCGGCAGGACTCCAGGCCCCTTCTCACAAAAAAGCGGGGAGTAAGGCACCTCCAAATAGCCGGGAGTGATTATGAATATAGGATAAAAACAGTTCGAATCCTTCAGCACAACACAAATAAGAGTTCCCTGGTTATCGCTGAATTGCTCCGTAAAGTGCACTCAAGAACGCTGTAGTGTTCTCGCCATACAGGAACCATACATAGGATCCAAAACTCTTGGTCTAGGATCACAGGAACAAGTAGTGGCTGGAGCAAGATTAGGAGCTAAGGCAGCAGTGACCTGCATTGACCTGTTCATCGACGTGCTCGCACTCACCAACCTAAACAGCCAGCACTTGGCCACTGTGCTCATCCGAGCTGATGGCTTTGAGCTGGTTGTAATATCATTTAACAGGCAATTTGGCTCACCAGTTGCCACTAGCCTTCAACCACTCGAGCGGGCTCTGGCAGGGCCCTCAGGACAACCCTGCATAGTCTGTGCTGATGCAATTGCCAGATCACCATTGTAGGAATCCCTGACCCTTGATGGGCTGGCGAGGTGTATATGGAGTTGCTCACCAAGTACAGCTTGGTTGTTGCCATTGGGCCGGGAGGAATGTCGTGCCTAGACGACACAGCCGTGTCTCAAACCCTGCTACTCAAATCACAGGGTTGGCAAGTCATACTAGGTGCAACGCAGAGTGACGCAGATGACAACATCCTGTGCTAAGACACGCGTGGAAAGTGATTCTGCACAAAAAATGCCGACTGGCCACAATTCTGTAGGGTACTGGAAGAGGTGCTGCAGACACCGACGTAATAGTGCAAGCTGCCACACCTGAAGAGGTGGACAGCAAAGTGGACGTATTTACCACAGCACTGCACTCTGCTGGGCTCTCTTTACTTGGACAATAGAAGCACAGGGCGATCAAAATCCAGAGGTGGACTGGCAAACTTAATCCCCGTAAGCAAAGTGTAAATAGAGCCAGAAGGATGTACCAATACACTCGTGACCCTGATGCCAGAGCCACACTCCGAACTGCCTCCATCCAAGGCCTTCCACCGCCCCATCAACGAACCAAACGGCAAGGCTGGCGAAATTTAGTGGAAGCGGAGAGCTCTGAGAACCCCGGGGGCAGACATTACAAGTCCTCCATATGAAGAGCAAATGTAGAATAGACCCTTCGAACGATCCCGACATCCCATTGTGGACAACAGGCGACCTCGGCAGGGCCCTTGTGACCTTGAAGCCCAACAAATCTCAGTGCAGTGTGAAATGGGAGCTTTGGGTTGAATTCTGTGCAGATCTCACAACAGAACGAAAACTTGCTGCTATCGACGAATGGGCATTACAGAAATGGCAAAGGAGATAGGAATTCTTGTCTGTGCGTTGTGACACGTATGAGTTCTTCCCCAACATCCGTGAACCTCTTTCTAGATTTGGGGTTGAGCCAGACCACTGGACAAGCTAGTTCCTCACAGGACATAGTGACATGCCCGTCTTGCGTCTCCAGTGCGGAATAAACAAGAAACCATAAGCTACTCCACTGTATTTTCTACAACAGTGAGCGACGGTTGTTGGGAGGGCAAACGAACTTAGCTGCATTGACTGCTACAAAACAATCCAGTACTCATTTTGCAGATTTCGTGAAGAAGGCGATGGCTGAGAAACATGGTCATAGTTGAGCTGGCCTTTAAAAAGTTCCCACTCAGGTAAGTAGTTAGATCAGGTGGGAAACCCGATTAAGAACTCCTCCCAGACAGTACGGGATTCCTCAAGTGGTCACCTCCGTGCGGTAACACGCAGGCAACAGCCACCAAATACCTGCCGTACCTCCGCAGGTCTGAGTTCGGAGGATGCTGCACGGCCTCGTCTCTTATACATTAGCGAAACTGCAACTTCCATGCCTGATATAACCCTCGTCGTTGTGTATATAACCCTTGCCTGCCCCCTATAACCCTTCCATGCCTGATATAACCCTCAATTGTTTGATGTGTGTGTAGAACGATGGTGGGTGTATTTAGAGCACCTCTTGCGATTTCCGATTCGCGGAAATATCGTGCTATATTCGTGGGTCGTCTCTTAGTCCCGAGGATTAGAAAATAACAACACGGGATTATAGGTGGAATATAATGTATAAACAAATGAATAAACTAAAGTGTCTGCTGTTGAAAGAAAATAAAATAAAATTGGCTGATCTAACCGAATAGCTTCTTGGTCGCCGAGTGTATCGTCTTTGTAGAACGGTCGCTGAAGTGTAGATGCAGCTGCTGCGGACGTGGTGCTGGACGGCTTCGATATTAGTAGGTAGTGAAACACACTTATGATAGTCAAGTGCGCGAAACCGAAGAGTAGAAATCGTCGCTGTAGTACGATTTGTTCGCGTGAAAAAATAGTCTTTTCCTTTTCGCTTAGCACAGCCAACTGACTCACTCAGCTCCTGAAGTAGGCGCGGGGAGCCCCGCCCCATCCTATGGACGAGAGTGCTTGAGTTGATTTCGCCAAAACCCTGGCAAGCCAGATTATGAGTCGAAGGGTCCAAATCAACAGCAAGGCTTAGTCGAGATCCTGTCGTTAATCTCCCGTAGTTATCCAGCTGGTTGTTATAAGTTCATAGTTCAGTCCTTTTCTTTTTGTCTTTTTTCCTTGTTTTTCTTCTTCTTATTTTTCTCTTCGTTGCAGTTAGCCGCAACACCATTTGGCACTTCGATCTTTTTCTGTGATACGAAATTGTGTTGGTATATTAATTACCGCTTTTGTCTGTTTCGAGCAAATTTACGATTTGTAGAGAATAATGTCATAAAACAAAATATAATGTCTACGTTTTCCAACAATTAGGTATATACCTTTTTTTCGCCTCATCGGATGCCTCATTTTCCACGAAAATGTGCAGTTGTACTGCGCTCTGCTGCTCAGTGGTTCTGAATTGTTGGGCATACATTTTCAATCTTAACACAGTTCGCGTCTGGTTTTCGTTTCAGCGGCACAAGCGGCAAATATCAATAAATAATAAATTATAACATCGTGCATTAGGTCTTGTGAGCGTAGATTTTTACTTAGCAGTACCTCAGTCATTTTGTTGAAATGCGCCATAAAGTTAAACTCCGAGGCTGTGGCTGACTTCATTATGACAACGCCTGCATATAAGCAAACTTAATCCTAGGTAGTTTGACTCATGATTCTCTCATGTTATTGATTCAATAAATTTGTAAGAAGTTGTATTAGAAAGCCATGCAGTTCACTTGAAACACTTTGTTTTTAACTAACTCGTAAAGGCTCGACAGCTCTCTGGCTAGGCTGTGTTGCAAGAATAATCAATGATTTTTCAGATTATTTAAATTTCGTTCACTTGATAGGCTTGGGGTTTTGGCAGTACGTTACTGTTGAGTTGATTTGCTTGGTGTGGTGGTTTCAGAAGATATATTGTAGTGTTGCAATTGAGAATTCGAAAATTAAATGACGGTAATGTAACGAGTATTCTTGGCCGAAAATGTTTCCCTAAAGTTTGTCAAGTTCACAATTCATCAACCGTCACATTCTTCTTTGAATGGCACCTTTGGGGTTAATATAAGATAGTCCAGGAGCCGAGGGCGAAAAACGTTGACCTATTAGTTGAATGTTGCTTACTACTTTTTCTGATAGTTACCTCAATGTTTGGTTCTCTGCTCTCGCTGAAGTATAGACTAAGAAAATGGCAGCTCATCAAAAAAGTCAAAATTTGACTTATTAGTTGATAGTTACAATATTTACCACAGTTGAGGAACTGGCTTGTACTTTCTGAATTCACAACTCAGCTACCTCCCATGTTTGGCCATAAAGTTGCAGAGTTAATCCAAATTCGGATCAAATTTAGACCTATTGAGTTGATGGCTGAAACTTATGTCACACAATTGGACTGTTGAAAAATGACGAAAAACAGGAGTCTGCCACGTCCCACTAATGGACTAGTGTCAGCAGAGGAAATTCAAATTCGTCGAATTGTGAACCAAATTTTGACTTATTAGTTGACATCAGAAATTTGTATGGTGGATTCGCATCAAGTAACAGAGTCGAAAAAACCCACTCTGCCATAATAGTTTTGTGGACTTCGACTTGCATACAAAATCCAAATTTGATGAAAATGACTTATTAGTTGTTACTTGCAAACGACGTGGATGAGTTCCACATCCATCAGCTTTACTACAAAATGTTTTCTGCCACCTCAAAAAGGTGGCATTTTCAAAGCAGAGTCGCTGAAATGGAATTATCCAGTATTTTTAAAAAATTATGGTAATTTATTATTCTGCTCTCGTCATTTTCCCACGAATGGGAATTTTATGGTATAATTACTTATTGAGAGCTATCTATATAAAAAAATTTAAACAAAATCGTTGAACCTGTTTTTGAGACGATGGATTTTGCTCATACCCTTATATTGGCGTCCCATGGTAACTTGCTAGATGCCAAGTTTGAGCCAATTTGGTTCAGCCGTCTTCTCTCAATCGCGTTCACAGACACACACAGGTATGTTCCCTTATTTGATGACAATTCCTAAACCCTGGACGAGGGTTATATCAGTCATGGAAGTTGCGGTTTCGCTAATGTGCCAGAGGCTGTTCCCTGCAGCATCCACCGAACTTAGACCTGCGGAAGTACGGCAGGTATTTGGTGGTTAGCCAGTCTTCTGGTAGAGAACTGTTGCTCGTGTGTGACCCCGGCAGGGCAAAATAATATACAAGACATGTTAGTACAGCTTCAGTACCGCTTGACGAACCCGAAATGGATCAAGTTCCCGCGATCCCCACTAAAAATGCGTTTGCATTGTTGGCGTCAGCTCCAGAAAAATTAATCACGCCCGAAACAAACCGGAAAGACAGGATCCCCCCAATCATTCTGGATGGGGTGCCCTCCAACGCAACCGACTTCATTAAAAATCTGAAAGAAGTTACGAAAAAGAACTTCTTCCTTAAACACAGAGGTAAGACTACTCACATCTGCCTCCAATCACGGGAAGACCACGCAGCAGTCGCACGACGACTGAAGGAAAATAGTCCCCCGTTTCACACGTTCGGGTTCAAGAGCGACAGACTGAACCGTTTCGTCCTCCACGGATTGCCGGCCACACTCCCGCCCTCAGACGTTCTCTCCGATCTCCAAAGCCAGGTGAACGGCGTAACCAACATTCACCAATTTAAGAAGACGGAAGATGGTACAAAGAAAGCACTACCCATCTTTGTCGTCACCGCATCACAAGATGTGACTCTGCAGATGCTTAGGGTCGTTCCGAGCATCGTCTATCACCGCTTTAGGGTGGAAAAATATCGTGCGTCTGGACAAATAACGATGTGCTATCGTTGTCAGAGGTTTTCCCACACCTCCAAACACTGCAACTTGAAGTTGAGATGCGTGAGGTGTGGCGGAGATCACGAGGTTTCCTCTTGCGATAGGGAAAACCACCTGATTCGCTGTGCAAATTGTGGAGGAAACCACGTCGCAAGTTTCCGGCAATGCCAATCGCGTATGGACGCGTTAATTCGCCGACAAGCTGCCCAAGAGGGAAAGGCCCAACAGAGGTCATCGCTCCAGGGCCAGGCAAAAAACACCTTTGTCTCAAAGACAATACGCTCAAACGGGCCCTCCTTCGCCGAAGCCCTTCGCGGGAAACTCCAGTCGATGCCCCCGGCCGCCGCTCATCTCCCAGGTACCTCATCGTCGATCCCGCAAGGTGGATTATTGGGGAACTCCGGCACCTTCCAGCTCATTAAGGAGGCCGAAGATATTTTCAAAGAACTAACAGCGATGGGAATACCCGAAATTATCTCCGAGCTACGGCGAATGGTGAGTGACCTCAGATCCGCTGCCTCTGCTTTTGACAAAATTTCTGTTATTGCGAAATACGCTCCTTTATTTGAGAATCGTCCCTAAACCACCTAGGAATTCACTCAACTTACTTTTGTACAATGTGAGAGGACTGATGAAAAACATCTCAGAAGTCGCTCACATTCTACAACAACACGACATAGACATTGCCATCCTCACAGAAACACAACTCACCAAACGCACAAAACCCAAGATACCAAACTACACACTTTACCGTAGCGACAAACCACACAGAGGGGTTCTCATCGCAATTAAACAGTCTCTTCAACACTCACAAATTGATACACCAACATACGATGGGACGGATATAGTGGGTATCGAAGTCCCGTACAAACACCACCACATTCATATTATAGGCCTCTACAATCACCCTAAAACTACGTTGAGTCGAGACCTCGTTCTCTCGCTCCTCAGTCCGTCCAATCCAACCGTTCTTGCGGCTGATTGGAATGCTAGACACCCTATGTGAGGTTGTCTACGCAAAAATGACAGTGGACAGGTTGTGCATGAGCTGGTCACGCATGACCTCATTGGCTTCTCCGCCCCTTCGTCCCCTACATTTTTCCATGTGAGTGACAGACAAAATCCGAGCACAATCGATTTTGTCCTCACTTCACACTCCCACCTAGTCAACTCCATGACCACCCTGACACAAGGGCACAGTGACCACGTTCCTGTGTCATTTAACATCTCTTCTCCTCCGCTCAACACTCCCATCCCAACCAAATTCAACTATAGTAGGGCGAATCGGAAACAGTTTAGAGATTTCTTAAATTCTAACATCCCCTCCACCAATCCCGTACTAACCTCTCACGAGCTCATTGATGGTCAGGTGGAAAATCTCACCCGCCTGATCCAAAATGGGCTCAACACCTCCGTTCCCAAATTTAAGCACCGCCCCCGTTCCATTCAACTCCCTGATGATATACTGGTGCTAATTAGGACCAAGAATCAAATCAGACGGATGTGGCAACACACTAGACACACCAGCCACAAACGTCAATTCAATTTCTTACAGAGGCTGGTCCGTGAGCAAATTCTCACTTGGCGCCAGTCCACCTGGAACGACAAACTGGCCTCAACCACCAGGGTGTCTATCTTCAAACTCACAAAACATTTCAATAACCCATCCCAATCCCGAATTCCTTCCCTCGGAGTAGGTAACACCACCGCCTCGACGGATGCGAAGAAATCAGAGGCCTTAGTGAACCAGTTCGTCAAGGTGCACGAGGATGCAGAGGCGAGAGGGAACGACTCACATACATGCCACCACTGACAAACTCAAATTCACGTCCCCCTCAGAAATCCGCCAACTCACATCTAAGCTGAAGGGGAATAAGGCACCGGGGCATGACAGCATTCAGAACAATGCACTGAGGAACCTGCCCCGCCGGGGTGTGGTCCTTCTGGCAGCGATCTACAATGCTTGTCTGCGTCTGGCTTATTTCCCATCAGCTTGGAAAACAGCCACTATCACCCCTCTACCAAAGCCAAAGCCTTCAGACCCATCAAATTACCGCCCCATCAGCCTGCTACCTACACTGTCGAAGTTATTCGAAAAAGTGATACTTAGCAGGCTACACAAGGAAATCACCAAACTCCAAATCATTCCACATTCCCAGATGGGATTCAAACACAAACACGCAACGGCACACCAACTTAGTCAAGTCACACAACACATTATACATCAGATGTCCCAAGCACACACAACTGCACTCCTTTTGCTGGACTCTGAAAAGGCTTTTGATTCGGTATGGGTAGAGGGACTCATACATAGACTACACACATACAAATTCTCACTGGGCCTCACGAAAATCATCCACTCATACCTAACAGATCGCCACATTCAAGTTAAGGTAAATGGCTCAGTTTCATCGAGGCGGTTGATTCCTGCAGGCGTCCCTCAGGGATCAGTCTTGTCTCCCATCCTCTTCAACCTGTACATTTCCCAGAGCTTTGAGAACTTACCACCACATGTTCACATAGCGGGTTTTGCGGACGACCTGGCGCTTTATACATCGAGTACGTCTATAAATAAAGAGACAGGCCGACTGCAAAATGCCGCGCATCAGGTCATACAGAAACTGGAGAGATGGATGGTCAAGATCAATACTGCCAAAACTGAAGCCATCCTTTTCACAGCCAAACAAAAGACACCACAGTTCATTACGATCCGAGGCAACAAAATTCCCCTTTCCAAATCTGTCAAGTACCTGGGGGTTTATTTGGATAAACGACTATCCTTTGTAGACCACATTAAGGAGGTCAACAAAAAAGCCCTTGGGAAACTTGGCAGATACTACAACCTTCTGACATCACGATCACTGAGCACACCATTGAAACTCCTCATTTACAAAGCCATTATCCGACCCACAATAACATACGCGTGTCCTGTCTGGCACACAGCAGCATTCACTAACATACACAAGCTACAAGTAACACAGAACAAATGCCTCCGGATCGCCACAAACAGCCCTTTCCGCACAAACACATTACGACTACACGAACTCCACAATATGGAACACATATCAGATCACATCACACGCATCACACAATCATACTCAGACAAACTTGCCTCACACCCCAACCCACTAGTAAGAAACCTTAACACCCTTAGGAGACCTCAATGGAGGAGCACAAGGCGAGGGCTGCGGATCTGAGCCGTTCTTGTAAATAATGTAAATATTGTACATATTATCACTCTGAGTGAATGGTCGAATGTATTTAATGGGTGAATGATGTGTGTTTGTGTGTAAATATTTAGTTGTAAGCAAACCTAACTTAAGATTCTAGGTTTTCGCCATTAAAGTTTCCTTGACGCCCACTACAGTGCGAAAGAAAAAAGACTTTCCTTGTAGCCCTCTCGTTTCTCGAATCAAAGATCGGATTTTCCGGGGATTCGCTCAACTCTCGTAAATTCTTTCCTTAAAAGAGTCCGCTCCAGGAGCAGAGGTTAAAAGACGAGGGGGGAGATGTGCTGACTGACTCCTGTGAAAGGCAACCGGTTGATCGTGGTCTAGTGGATAAGACAGTCGATTCACAATTCTCGACGAAAGTTGAGGATTGTGGATCGAATCTCCGGCGCGATTGCCGTAATTTTTGCCTGAGTCAGCAGCTCTTCAAAAGCATCTCCAAACTTCCTTCCTTTCGTAACACCTCCACACCCGAGATACGTATCAACTTTATTCCTTCACTAATGATGTACTGCTTACAATCACAAAACGTTAATTGATGCCATTTATGAACCGGGTTTAGCAAGAGATGACCAAAGGCTAGTTTAGTTAAATACGCTGGTGTCGCCTGGATAGGAGAAATCGCTTCACAATCAATCACTGCATGATGAGGTCTTCACGAAACTCGACAGACTCCAGAGTTGATTCGCCACAGTGCTCACAAATCAATGGCAGAAGCTTCTTCTGGGCCAAGTAGAGTGAACTAATTGGTATATATGCTGGAGACTCAACACAATCGTCAGTTCCTATCACTTCACCTCTCCTTTGGGTGTTCGCATCACACATGTTTCAATCTTCGCTTGGGAATCTCACAAACCCAACACACCTGACCACCCTTCAATCTCGGAATAGGAAGACAATTCACCTGGTTCTTACTTTTAATTTGAGATCAACGTGACGTGAAAACTCGAAAAACGAATACTTCTACCTTTTATTTATTAAAGAACGCAGCACACCTTTGCCTTAATTGCTATCTACTTCAGTAAACTAGGAGAGAACGCAAAATCTCTCAACAACCCCAGAGCTTGATTACGAAAAATCAAACTCAGAAACAGAAAACTCTTTTTTAGACGAGGTAAAAACAGTATGTGTGTATACAAATAGTTGGTGTGTTCCTATTCGTGGAAAGATCGTAATCTCTTTGTCTCGAGGATTTGAAAAATAACAAGCCGGAATTTGTAGGTGGATTATAATGGACAAAAAATAAATTAATTAAAGTGTCTTTACTGTCGAAAGAAAAATAAAATAAAATTGGCTGATCTGCCTGAATACCTTGCTGGGTCGACGAGCCGATTGTCCGTGTAGAAAGGGTCGCTGGTATGATAGACGCAGCTGCTGCTGTCGTAGTGCTGGACGGCTTCCGTATTAGTAAAAGTAGCTAGGTGATCGACCATGTGCTCCATAAAACACTTATAATAGTCGAGTGTGCGAACACCGATATATATCGGTGCTGTGGTACGATGCGATCACGTGAATAGAATCTCTTTTCGCTTAACACAGCCTTAGGTCTCACTCAGCTCCTGAAGCTGTCGCGAGGAGACCCTCCCCCTCCTATTGACGAGAATGCTTGAGTTGATTTGGCCAAAACCCTGGCACGCCAGATTACGAGTCGAAAGATCCAAATCAACTGTAAGGCTTAGTCGAGATGTTCTCGTCCTTTTTCTTCTTTCTTTCTTTTTTCTTTGTTGAAGTTTGAAGTTGGCCGCAACACCAGGAATGCCTCCCAACACCCCCCCGATTTGAACTTGATGAACCTAGAAAAAAGACCGACTAAAGGAACTGCTCAAACGTTTACGTAAAGCCAACCTAAAGGTCCAATTGGACAAAACCGCGTACCTCCGTCACGTGATTATGGCAGGAGGAGTGAAACCCAACCCAGACAAGGTATTGGCAATCACTGTTACCCAAAACCAAAACTGAAATGAAATCCTTACTTGGTTTGTTCGGATATTACCGAAAGTATGTAAAGGACTTCGCCGCGATCACCAAACCTTTGTTGGTGACAAACCTCTAACCAAATGTTTGAAGAAAGGCAACCAGATAAATCCAAAAGACCCAGAATACATCGACTGTTTCGAAAACTATAAACACGTGCTGACAAACGACGCAATACTGCAGTACCCTTAGTTCAACGAATCTTTCCATCTGACAATGTACTCAAGTGGAGTGGCTATTGGAGCTGTCCTTAGTCAAGTGACGAACGGAGCCGACCTGCTGATACCGTACAGCAGTCGCATGCTGAACGATACCGAGAGTCGACTCTCCACTATCGATCGACAGTTACTCGCTGTCGTTTGGGGCGTATAATATTTTAGACCCTACTTATTTGGTAGGAATTTTAAAATCTTCTGTGTCCACAAGCCTCTTAAATGGCTGTATTTCATTAAAGAACCAAACTCGAAGTTGTTCAAATGGAGAACAAAGTTAGCAGCGTACGACTTTGAAATCGTTTATAAGAAGGGATCTCTAAACACGAACGCATACACGCTCTCGCGAATAGAGATATAACAGAACAATGAAGACTAAGACGACACCCCACAAAAAAATATCTGCTGCGTTGCAACACACAACTTTCCTTAGCTCTACAACAATTCACTTTGTACATAGGTAATTCTATTTAATCAATTCATTTATCACTCAGTTAATTTGAACTTGGTCAAACAACGCTTTACGGCAGCAGGAAGGGGTAGCGCTTAGTTCCAGATTTTATTGTGCTGCACCATTATACTCATTGCAGAACCATTATTGAGCAATTGGTACACAGATAATTAATGAGGCTGTAAACACAAATTTTTTGAAGAAGGATAGACTTGATTTAGGAAGGTGAAAAAATAATAAATGTACAACTAGACACGGGAGATAGAACGTAAAAACTGTACTGAAAGATAATTGTTACCTTCAGGGAAGGTTAAACCATTCCCATCATGCCTTGCGCCCTTGGCGCTTTAATTTGAATTTGTTTGCCTCCAACACGCCCCCTCAAACAAATACTCAACGATCACAATCAGTACTTTTTACATTTAAATATGAACCACTCAAAAAAAAATTTCAACTTACAAGGATTATTATCACATTCTCAAGAGACTAGTATTTGATTGACAAATTCGGACAATTTATGAGGTGGCAAAGGCTTAGTAAGAAAATCTGCCATCATATTTGCAGTAGGAACATACATAACACAAACCTTTTTTTTTAACATGATCTTTAACAAAACAATATCTAATATCTATATGTTTGGTTCTACAACTAACAACATCATTTTTACTTAAATGTATGGCACCCCTATTATCACAATAAATTGTAGGAACAAAACTTTTCTTTGGAAATATTTCACCAACCAAACTCCTAAACCACAGCATTTCTTGCACACAAAAGGCTAGTGACATGAACTCCGCTTCAACAGTACTTAGTGCAACAGTGGGTTGACGTTTTGAGTACCACGAGACCAGGGAACCGTTATACTTGACGCAGACTCCTGCGACAGAACGACGTTCAGTGAGAGCGCTACCCCAGTCACTGTCACAGTAACCAACCAGCTGTGAGTCTCTAGCACCTCCATAGCACAATTTTCGCCCTGCAGTGCCCTTCAGATATCGATATACTCGCTTTACAGCCTGCCAATGTTGTGACTGGTAACCGTTATTAAACCTTGAAAGGGCATTTATCACAAAACAGATATCTGGTCTCGTCACCTGCGACAGATACAACAGGCATCCAATTGCTTCCTGGTATGGAACTTTATAATTGTAGGGCTTCATTTCATATTGAATCAGCAAAGGTGTAGAATCTAGTTCCATTGGTGTTGAAATAGCATTGCACTCTGCCATGCCAAACTTTTCCAGAACGCGAGTGATGTAGTCTGTTTGATCGATCCAGAGAGTTCGAGTTGCCCGATCGCGAGTGATGTTCATACCAAGAAATTTGGAGATCTCTCCTAAGTCCTTCATGTCAAAATGGTTCATCATGCCATTCTTGACTTGATCTTTCATTTCTTGATCGTTGGCGAACAAAATCACATCATCCACCCAGATGGCTAATATAGTTAACTTGCCGTCATCCCTGTTCTCAAAAAACACACAAGGGTCAGCACGAGAACGTCGGAGACCAAAACTCTGCAGAACAGACGTCATTTTTTCATAAAAAGCTCTTCCAGCCTGTTTCAAACCATGGACTGCTTTGCGTAGTCTCCAAACTTTCCCTTTTTCACAAAGATTTGGGGGTGGCGTAACATAAATTTCTTCTTGGAGATGTCCATGCAGAAATGCGGTAGTGACGTCATAATGACAAACATCGAGATCATTCTCAGCGGCCAAAGCAAGTAAATAGCGTAGAGATGCATACTTCACTACGGGGGAGAACGTTTCGTGATAATCCCTCCCTGCTGTCTGAGAACAACCTCGAACCACCAGTCGAGCCTTGAACTTTTTCTTTTCATCATCCAACTCCTTCACACGGTAAAGATAGAGGCAGATAGAGGCTTCATTCCTGGAGGCAGATCAACAACAGAAAAAGTGCTATTTTTCTTCAATGAGTTGAATTCATCCATCATTGCAGACTCCCATCTACTAGCATCTGGACTTGACATGGCCTGATTATATGTGACAAGTTCATGTTCCATGAAGCCTTGAGCATAATAAGAGACAAAATCAGGAAAAAGTCTTGGCCTGGGTGTTCGGTTCGATCTTCTGAGTGTAGATGCACTTTCCTGATCCACTTCATCATCCCATCCAAGAAAATTCTCATCATCGAAACTGTCATCCGGTAGAGGTACATTTACAGGGGTAACTTCAGCATCAATTTTTTCTTGAGATGGAGGCTCTTCAACAGTGATAGGAACTGGAACTACTGGTACTAAAGGTAAAGTAGGCTCCTTATCCATTCCGATTCTTCCACTGCCTGTCGTCTCTACAAATTCAACATCTCTACTAATCACTACCTCACCAGTACCTGGGCGGACAAAACGATATGCTTTATAATCTTCAGGATATCCAACAAATATAAGTTTTTCTTATTTTTCGTCTCATCTTTTTCTTAATTGCTTCGGAATATGCACCCAGCTTTCACATCCAAACTCTCGAAGATGAGACAGATCAGGTTTTTTATCTGTCCAAATCTCAAAAGGTGTTTTTCCGTTCAAAGCACGACATGGAGATCGATTGACGAGATATGCTGCAGTCATGACAGCTTCAGCCCAATACTGCTTACTCAATCCAGCACCAGCCATCATCGATCTTGCTTTCTCAACCAAGGTTCTCATCATTCTCTCCGCTCGTCCGTTTTGTTGAGGGGAGTAGCGTGCAGATTTCCGATGAATAATGCCTTTATTTTTGAAGAAATTAGTCAACTCAGAATTACAGTATTCCGTACCGTTGTCGGTTCTAAATGCTTTAATTTTTTTGTCAGTTTGTTTTTCAACAAACATACGAAATTCCTTAATTTTACCAGCAACCTGACTTTCCTCTTTGAGGACATACACATGAACAAAACGTGAGTGGTCGTCAATGCATGTAAGCATCCATCTAGCCTTTCCAAGAGACAAACATTCCATAGGTCCACACAGGTCACTGTGAACCAAATCCATAATGGTAGTGGCACGCTTTCCTGATTTTCTAAAAGGTTTTCTAGCTTGTTTGCCTCGAATACAAATTTCACAGATTTTGGACATTTTTGTGTCACCGGTGATTCCTAATGCATTCTCCTTCAGAACTTCGATGCCTTTTTGGTTTAAATGACCTAAACGACGATGCCATAAATCCTCATCAGAGGCTACCAGAAAAACAGGATGCAAATTTTGAACATTCAGACGATATATACCATTTTCGAGAATAGCAGTAGCACAAAGAATATCATTCTTATCAAAAACTCTTGCTCCTTCTTTAAAGAAAACAACTTTGTTTCCAAGCTTCACCATTTTACTCACAGATAGGAGATTCGCAGCAGCATCAGGAATAAAAAGAGCGTCCGTGACATCAATGTCAAAAATCTTGGAATCTGCTTCAACTTTCAGTTCTACACGACCCTGCTTTTGCACTAACATATTTGTGTTATCTGTAGTGGCAACAGACGTAATAGTACTATTCGTGATGTCTACTAGATGCCTATCAGAGTTTGTGGCGTGGTGAGACGAACCGCTGTCCAGATACCATGACGCTGAATTATCAACAGCAGTAAAAAATGCTCTTTTATAGCTATCTGTACCTGTAGGCTTCGATGGTTCAACTCGATCCGCCTTCGTGTCCTGTTTCGACTCAGGTGGATGTTTTCCTTGACCAGGAGTTCTACATCTGTTTGCATAATGTCCCGTTCTTTTACATTTAAAACAAGTCAGTATCTTCTTTTTTGCACTTTTATTACGAGTGAAGAAGACAGTCTCAGCGTTAGAAGAGGTGGAGGGAACATCTTGTAAAATTTGGCATTTGATGAACTCAGCTGTTATCTTTTGGCCTGAGTTTTCTAATCCCATTATCATGGGTCGATATTCAGGAGATAATCCGGCCAACAATAATGAACCCTGCCATTCATCCGAAACCACAAACCCAAGTTCATTTAATTTCTGGGCAGTTGTGATTAATTTATCACAATAGGCTGTTGGGGAGTTGAACTCTGAGAGCCTACAAGATCCGAGATCCTGTATTAGCATGACACGTCGAAGTAGCCCGGAATCATCAAACACTTTTGAAAGTGAATCTGGGAGATATGTGAATAAATTACATTGTCCACACAAAGTGTTATTCGAGACAAAGCCATTTCATTTTTCTCCGGGTCTACTTTTACCTCAGATCCGTCAGTTGGAGCTAACATCTCGACCACAATCGTCCAAAGCTTCTCAATTTTTAGGGCTGCACGCATCTGAATCTTCCATGTAGAATAGTTTTCCCTTCCCAAGAGCTTTTCAACCTGGTTTACAGCCGAATGACTTATTTTGAAACGCGCGCACACGTGATCCGTCTCGGTAAAACGTCTGGCACAGAGATAAATTAAATAGCCGATTTGTTCTTCAAACTATTGGGCGAAGAAACAGCAATTTACCGACGGAAGAAAATGTGTTCCTCGGCCCATAACCACTTGATTTAGGAAGGTGAAAAAATAATATATGTACGACTTGACACGGGAGAAAGAGAGAGACTGCAGGGCATCAACCAAAGCCGAGGGAACAGCGACCTGAGTCGTGGCCACATATGGGCCCATTTCCCATCACCCAAGTTGTATAAGGGATCCGGCTTTGGCTCCTAGAACGGGTACCGGAATCTTCCGGTTCCCTCTACATATTTGAGGATGCTCCTCCATTCATTGCGTCGTATATCGTCCCTATCTATGGTTCGTCCTCCAAGTCTTTCTATTCTGGTTCTAAACCATATTGGGCATTCGCATATGAAGTGTTCAACCGTTTCTATTTCCCCACAGGAGCATTCAGCCCTAATTGTTGGGTTATACCTATGTAATGTGTTCCGGGCTGCATAGTGTCCAGTTAACATGCCTATTAATCTTCTTAATTGTATTCTGTTTAGTTTTAGGGCCCATTCCGTCTGTATTTTGTTGTAACTCGTGGTCCCTGTGCGCTTGGAGAATTCAAGACCTCTGTTATTGTCTATGTCATTGTTAACTCTACTCCATAGGGTGTTATTTATGGCCTTCTTGACTGATGCCATCGTAACGTATAGGGTTCTGGTCCATAGAAGTGATCGGTCGACCCCTCTTTGGCCAGTATGTCTGCTCTTTCATTCCCACTGTATCCCCTGTGTCCCGGAATCCATTTCACCGTCAAGGTATTTCATCTCTGTACAAGTTCTTTCCCCTTGTTATTTCTGTCCTCAACTAGTAGGCTGGTAACTATTGGATTGGCCAGCGTTTTTATTGACGATTGGTTGTCTGTGTAAGTTGTTATTGTCTTATTGCTGGTGTTCAATGTGATCAATTTGTCGATACAGTAATTGATTGCTAACAGTTCACTCTGGAAGACCATTGTTTTGGTACCTAGAGATCTGGATTCTTTCCAATCTATAGCAGGGATGTATATACCCAAGCCCGTGTTTCCATGTATTTGGTCCTTCGATCCGTCTGTGTAACATATTATGTCTGAGTCATCCTCTACATGTGTTCTGTTCTCCCAAATATCTTTTGGACGTATTTCCGTATTAATGTGAGTCTGAAGTTTGTATATTGTTTTCCTATCGTCTATCGGGTAGTTTGCCGTTTCTATGGAGTTATACGGGTCTTTCCCGATAGTTCCATGTCCTCTCCAGTTGACCTGTGTCCACTCGTCATTTTTCCTTCATCTGAGGACGCCCCTCATTGCTTCTTGTTGAACTTCCCATCTGAGGGGCAGTACGCCCAGTATCACTGCCAGGACAATGGTCGGTGGTGACACGGGAGATAGAACGTAAAAACTGTACTGAAAGATAATTGTTTCCTACAGGGAAGGTTAAACCATTCCCATCATGCCTTGTGCCCTTGGCGCTTTAATTTGAATTTGTTTGCCTCCAACAGATAGTAATTACTTTTGCAGAGTTATTGGGTAAACACTTTTAGAACTGGTAGTAAGCGAAACGGCAGTAGTTGAAATTCAGCAATTTCTGGAGTGAACCCCATGTACCCCATGAGCGTTTTTAAACACTCACCCTTTAGGTATTGGATTGACTTCAATACCAATTTTTTTTTAACATTCTACAAAAATTCCAGCGGAGTTTATAAGGGAAAAACTGCGCTGAAAACACTTTTCGTCGAAAATTTTGATAATTTATTGTGCTGTCTTCGTCCTTTTCCCACGAATGTGAATTTTATGGTATAATTGTCTTAATGAGAGTTATACATATAACAAATTTAATAGAAATCGTTAGAGCCGTTTTTGAGAAAAAAAAAATTGGTGTTTTGATCACTATGATAACTGTAGTTAACTTTCAATGGATGTTGCCCATACCCTTATTTTTGCGTCCCATGGTAACCTGTAGGCTAGACATCAAGTTTCAGCTTATTTCGTACGGTTATTTTCTCTAAAAACCGCGATAATTCGATTTCGTCCAAAGTTAAGGTAATTTATTGTGCTGCTCTCGTAATTTTCCCACGAATGAGGCTTTTATGGTATAGTTGCCTTATTGAGAGCTATCAATATAAACAATTTAATCAAAATCGTTAGAGCCGTTTTTAAGAAAAAAATATTTGGGATCACTATGGTAACTATAGTTAAATTTCGATGGATTTTGTTCATACCCTAATTTTGGCGTCCCATGGTAACCTAGGGGCGAGATATGAAGTTTGAGGTGAATTGGTACGGTGGTTTTCTCTAAAAATCGTTCACAGACAGGTTTGTTTCCTTATTTGATGACTGTACCTAAACCTCGACGAGGGTTATATCAGTCATGAAAGTTGCTGTTTCGCTAATATGCAAGAGGCCGGCCCCTGCAGCATCCACCGAACTCAGACCTGTGGAGGTACTGCAGGTATTTGGTCGTTAGCCAGTCTCCCAGTAGAGATCTGTTGCCTGTGTGTGACCACGCGGAGGTGGCCTCTAAGGAATCCCATACCGTCGGGGAGGAGTTGTTAATCTGGTTTCCTACCTGATCTAAATGTGTACTTGAGTGGCAAGTTTCAAAAGGACAGATCAACTATGACCACGTTTCTTAGTCATCACCTTCTTCGCGAACTCTGCAAAATGGTTATAGGCTTGCTTCGTAGCAGGCAATGCTGCTAAGTTCGTTTGCTCTCCTAACAACCGTCGCTCACTGTTGTAGAAACTACAGTGGAGCAGCACGTGGTTTCTTATTTCCTTCGCACTGGAGGCACAAGACGTGCATAATGGAGAATCTTTCAGAGAAAAGAAGTGGAGCCACGCATTGAAGTCACCATGTCCTGTGAGGAACTTGCTCGTCCAGTGGTCTGGCTCAACCCATTTTCTTGAAAGACGTTCACGGTTGTTGGGGAAGAACTCAAACGTATCACGTCCCCTTGACGAGGATTCCCATCTCGCTTGCCATTTCTCTAGAGCCCATTCGTCGATGGTGGCAAGTTTCTGTTCTGGTGATCCACAGGAGCGCAGCTCTCTGGGATTGAGATAATACTCTCTTTTGATTGACTGTTAGTTTGCTACCCCAGACAACAGGGCAGTAGCCAATCACACCTAGATAGATTGCCTTGTACATGGGGATAGTGTCATGGTAACACACACCCCAAGTGGCCTTAGTAATGGCACGCAGTGAGGCGAACCTTGCAATGGTAGTGCCTTTAAGGGACTGGAGGTGTTGGTTGAAACCCCACCTCTCACCTATATTCACTCCTAAATACTTGACGTGCTTTTCAAGAAGGAGCCTGTGGCCGCGAAAGTGTATTGTGGGTGGCTTATTCACTTTTCCTTTCAAGAGGATTAGCTGGGTTATTTCCTCAGCCACCTGCATCTTGACATGCTCGCACCATTGGGTGACGGTGTGGAGCACGTGGTGGGTTTTTTCTTCGACTTGCCGGACTGACTGCAAAGCAGCACAGTTAAGTCATCCACATAGGTGTATGACTCGCAGTCAGTCTCCATGAGTTAGAAGCCTATGTAAGGGGACGTTGCCAGGTTTTACGACGCACAACTGACACATAAGCAAGGGGAATCATCCAAACCCTTCTCCAAGCCACCGAAATGTCCTAACAAATATACACCTATAAATCGCCATGCTTTAATGGCTCACTCCTGGGCTTATTCGAATACTCCCAAAACCATTCTGTACCAGCAATCTTGCTTCATTTGCAAATTGGACCATCAGATAAATGATTGCTCCAGATTCCAAGCTGGGACTCCTACTGAACGGTTGGGTATGCTAAAGCGTTACGTAGGCTGCCGAAACTGTTTAAGACCAGGTCAGAAGACCAAAGAATGTAAATCAACCTTCACGTGCAGAGTGTGCCATTCTAAATAGCACACTGCCCTTCACCTAGAACCTCAGCCATCTAAGGATACGACGGGTGCAGGATCACAATCAAACCTCGTTGCTTCCCTTACTGAAGTCACGTCAGCAGCATTCTCTGGCTGCAGCTCAGCTAGTGGGATAGGGGTTTTGCTGGGAACCATTATGGCTAATCTCAAGGATGCTCGAGGCAATACCCAGTCATGTCACGGTGTCGTTGAACCTTTTTTGTCAACCGGTGTGGATATGCAGGCCCATTCCTGTGCCGTCAATCCCCTAATCGCAAAGCCTCTCTCCTTAAGGCATGTCTATGCCTGTTCATCTGTCTATCGTCCATGGTCCTTCAATCCACCATACCCTCTGCACTTTGGTGTGGAGCTGGGAGGTTTCTATCCAATTAGTTAAAGAGCTACTCCACAAGTCTTTTGGTAAGCAACCCTTCACCCTCTAAGAATTGACCACAGCCTTTGTCAAAATTGAGGGCATTCCGCACTCACGGCCTCTGCAGCCAATATCCAGCAGTGTGGAAGATTTGGAAGCACTCACCCCAGGCCATTTTCTTATCGGCCAACCTACCAATTCCCATTCTGAACCTGACTTGAGCAGCATTAACCCTAATCTTATTGGGCGTTCAATACTTCTGGACTCAGTGGCAAAGGGAGTATTTGAACAGCTTGCAAATGAGGCAAAAGTGAAACAAGCGAAATCCCAGTTTGGCCATTGGTGATATGGTTCTACTCATGGAATCCAACACTGCAACCACTCACTGGTCACTGGTAAGAATCCTGGGGATCCTGGTGACACATCCTGGGGATGATGGCGTCGTTCGTGTAGTCAGCCTACAGACTTCGAAAGGGGTCTACAAGAGACCAGCTGTCAAAATCAGCCGCCTCGACCAGACTGGCATTCATGATCCAGTTACGACCACACACTCAGCCGCCAATAGGGGGGAGGATGTTCGAGCTGCCCACTGGAACGTCGCCTTGAAGGACTCGAAGGAACACAGTTACTATCAGAGCCTGCCTAAAACGCGTCATCTGTTATTCTGTTATCAGTTTTATATTTTATTCATTATGTTTTATGTCTTTTTCCGCGAGTGTTGTGCCCCATACGAAAACGAACTATTTCTGGATTTTCCAGATACTCGTTTCTTTTCTTCGATCGCAGAGATCCGATCTTATTTTCGAGACCAACGGGTTAACTTGGAAGTTCCAGTGCCCTATCAATATACCAACTACTCTACTCATACGCAAGTCGCTTTTACTTTGGCAGTGCCGTTTTTTATTACATTTTAATTTCTCGTATCTTCATTTTGGGATTTTATTGCAAAATAAAGGTTTGTGTCAGCGCACATCTGTATCTCCAAACAAGTACAAAAAAAATTTAAATGTGGCTAAGCATTGTTTTTTCAACAGTTCGTTTTCAATAAATCCTGTCGATTACTAGCCGACTATTATCGGAATGGCTGTCGGGGTCTGGTGGCCTAGTTTGGTCCCCTTTCTTACTTCCGTTCAACTGTAATGCTACTTTGTATCATTGTGCGTCGAGTTTTCATTTTCGCGGAGGCTATAAGTCCAGTGAGTTCGCAAAACAAAGATTGGGTCATTTACATACAGGAGCTCGACAAAAAACGAAAGTTAGGTACAAACCTCGTGGAAACAATAGTGGTAATCGTGATTTCTTGTATATCGCCGTCACTACTTAGCTCACCCCTCAATATTTCCTATCGGAGAAAACGGCTTCTGCACCGTTTTGAGGCATCATCTGTAATATCCGATGATTCCATGTTATCGAAGAGCCTTTTCTGTGGATATGAAAAAATAGAATACTAAAACCTAGTACACTCACATTCTAGCATTCTGGTTACGTTTTGAACGGTGCTTAAATTATGAATACTCGTAAATAACGTTTCTGCTTTAATTTTTTCAGCTATCGAACAAAATATCGAACAGGAGGAACACTCCAACAAATCATCTGCTGACCTTAGGATACGTAAGACGCAACATTCTACTCTTTCAAGGAAATTCGTAGAAGTTATGACTGAGTACAATCGCACACAAACTGACTATAGGGAAAGGTGCAAAGGAAGGATACAAAGGCAGTTAGAAATCAGTAAGTATAGGAGTAAATAATTTAATTTCGAATCAAGCATAATCTGAATCTGTTTTGTGCGACGTGGCAGTTGTGGATTAAATTTAAAGAAAAAATGCCATTGCAACTTGATTACCTTAAACATAACTTAAATATCTGGTGCGTAGCAACACACAACTTTCCGCCACCCCTTTAAGTTCGAACACCACCTACATAGGCGGGTGGTATATCTTCGTTCAACGCATTTCTACCGAAACATTATGGAGAACAAAATGTAGGGACTAGTTAGCTGAGCTCCGAAAGTTTGATCGAAATCGTTAGAGCCGTTTTTGAGAAAATTGGAATACCGATAAATTAATATTCGACAAATCTCCTTTTCTGAGTTAACTTGGCTTATATCTCCGTTCAACATATATATACAGAAATAATTATAGAGAACGAAATGTTGGTATGGGTGACTCAAAGACACTCCATTAGGATTTATCACATCTGGTGAAAAAGTTACCCTGGAATTTAAGGAAATGTTCGAAAAAACGTTATTTTCGACACATTTTAATTTTTATCTCTGTTCAAAGGACCGTCACTGGAACATTTATTGAATAGAATATGTAGGTATTAACTATTTGATAACATCCTGTGAGTTTGGTGGAAATCGCTGAAGCCGTTTGGCCAAAAAGCGTAAAAAACCTATTTTTGCTTCAGGGGCCCATATCTCCATTCACCGTATTTTCATGGAGATATGTATGGAGAAGAAAAGTTAGGTATTGATTAGGAGAAGATAATTTGAAAGTTTAATCAAAATCGTTAGAGCCGTTTTCGAGAAAAATGCGAAAAACACTAGTTTTTGGTACATTTTCGTCCCCCACCCCTCCCTTCTCATCAGCCGAAATCGTCCATAACCTTATTTTGGTGTCTACAAAAAATAACGAACAAAACAAAAAAAGAACCAGCTCAATCTTATCAGCCGTTCTCCCGCAAATCGAACTACAGACACACACACACATACACACACAGGTCTGTTTCTTTATTTGGTGACTGTACCTAAACCCTCGACGAGGGTTATATCAGTCATAGAAGTTGCGGTTTCGCTAATATGCAAGAGGCCGGCCCCTGCAGCATCTACCGAACTCAGACCTGTGGAGGTACGGCAGGTATTTGGTCGTTAGCCAGTCTCACCGTAGAGAGCTGTTGTCCCTGTGTTACCGTGCGGAGGTGACCACCTGAGGAATCCCGTACCATCTGGGAGGAGTTCTTAATCTGGTTCCCTACCTGATCTTACTGTTTACTTGGGTGGCAAGTTTCAAAAGGACTGATCAACTATAACCACGTTTCTTAGCCATTACCTTCTTTGCGAACTTTGCAAAATGGTTATAGGCTTCCTTTGTAGCAGTCAATGCTGCTAAGTTCGTTTGCCCTCCCAACAACCGTCGCTCACTGTTGTAGAAACTACAGTGGAGCAGCACATGGTTTCTTGTTTCCTCCGCACTGGAGGCACAAGACGTGCATAATGGAGAGTCTTTCAGAGAAAAGAAGTGGAGCCGCGCATTGAAGTCACCATGTCCCGTGAGGAACTGGCTCGTCCAGTGGTCTGGCTCAACCCATTTTCTAGAAAGACGTTCACGGATGTTGGGGAAGAACTCATACGTATCACGTCCCTTTGACGAGGATTCCCATCTCGCTTGCCATTTCTCTAGAGCCCATTCATCGATGGCGGCAAGTTTCTGTTCTGTGGTGAGATCCGCACGGAGTTCAGCCCAATGCGGGGGAAGCTCCCGTTTCACTCTCCACTTGTCAATCATGCACTCAACAGCCAAATCAACTGGTAACTGACCAGTGATCACCTGGAGTGCTTCCGTTGATACAGTCTTGTAGGCCTTGGTGATCCACAGGAGCGCAGCTCTCTGGGATTGGGCCAATACTCTCTTATGATTGACTGTTAGTTTGCTACCCCAGACAACGGGGCAGTAGCCAATCACACCTAAATAGATGGCCTTATACATATGGATGGTGTCATGGTAACACACACCCCAAGTGGCCTTAGTAATGGCGCGCATTGAGGCAAACCTTGCAATGGTAGTGCCTTTAAGGGACTGGAGGTGTTGGTTGAAACCCCACCTCTCACCTATATTCACTCCTAAATACTTGACGTGCTTTGCAAGAAGGAGCCTGTGGCCGCCAAAGCGTATTGTGGGTGGATTATTCACTCTCCCCTTCAAGAGGATTAGCTGGGTTTTTTCCTCAGCCACCTGCATCTTGACGTGCTCGCACCATTGGTTGACAGTGCGGAGCACGTGGTGGGTTTTTTCTTCAATTTGGCGGACTGACTCTGCAAAGATCAGCACAGTCAAGTCATCCACATAGGCGTACGGCTCGCAGTCAGTCTCCATGAGTTTCCTGAGAAGACCTTCGAAGAAGGCATTCCAGAGTGCTGGTCCAAGGACCGAGCCCTGTGGGCACCCCTTCTCAATCTTTCTCCGGACGGAGACATGCCTACTTTCGATCGTAGCAGTTCTGTCTGTCAGGTAACTTCTGACGAGCGAGTACAGGTTGCGGGGGATTCCCCTACCTTTCAGCTCATTAAGGAGCGCTGGCCACCAAAGGTTGTCAAACGCTCCTCTGATGTCAATCAGAACTGCTACGACGTACTTAGCCGGTGGCAGCAGGGAAACACGCCGAATCTCGACAATGACATCCTGCGTGGACCTTCCTTTGGTACACCCGTATTGCCTGTCTGTGAGGTTGCAGCCAAAGACTCCTTCGAGGGACTGCAACATCAAGATTTCTAGTGTTTTGCCTAATATGGAAAGAAGGCTGAGTGGTCTCCATGATCGCGGGTCTGACTGATTGCGGTCGCCTCCCTTTTGAAGAGTGACAACGCGCGCAGTCTTCCCCTGAGTGGGGAACTGTCCGACCTGCAGACAGTCATTAAATAAATTAAGGAGACCGCTGATAATAAATGTAATGATAAAGATAATCCGCTCAGCCTTCCTTAGCATATTGCTTTCTATTTTATCTGGCCCAGGGGATTTGTTGGGCTTTAAGGTCGCAAGGGCCCTGCCGAGGTCGCTTGTTGTCCACAATGGGATGTCTGGCTCATTCGGAGGGTCCATGATCAGCTCCCTTGCTGCCCTCTGGGCTTCAGTGTCTCGAGCTAGTTGGTCATCTGGGAACGCCTTCTCAAGGAGGGTTTCCAGTGAACTTTCGATGCTGCAGGCCCAGCCTGACTCATTTTGCATCGCAGCTAAGACCTGCTCTACATTTGCTTTTCCTATGGAGGACTTGTAATGTCTGCCCAAGAGGTTCTCAGAGCTCTCCGCTTCCACAAAATTTCGCCAGCCTTGCCGTTTGGCTCCTTTGATGGCGCCGTGGAAGGCCTTCTTCTCTTGGATGAAGGCAGTTCGGAGTGTTGCTCTGGCATCAGGGTCACGAGTGTTTTAGTACATCCTTCTGGCTCTATTTGCACTTTGCTTGAGGGGATTTAGTTCCTCAGTCCACCATGGGACTTTGATCGCCTTGTGCTTCTGTTGGCCAAGTACAGAGAGCCCAGCAGAGTGCAGTGCTGTGGTAAATATGTCCTTTTTGCTGTCCACCTCTTCAGGTATGCTTGCGCTATTAGATCGGTGTCCGCGGCACGCAGTTCACCTTCCAGTACCCTACAGAATTGTGGCCAGTCAGCATTTTTTGTGCGGAATCGCTTTTCACGCGTGTCTTTGCAGAAGATGTTGTCATCCGTGATGGCAAAGTCAATAACCATGTGATCGCTCTGCGTTGCACCTGGTACGACTCGCCAACCCTGCAATTTGAGTAGCAGGGTGTGAGACACGGCTGTGACATCTATACACGACCTTCCTCCCGGACCATCATAGGTCGCCTCAGTCATGGGGTCGTTGACAACAATCAAGTTGTACCTGGTGAGCAGCTCTATATACGCCTCGCCCGCCCCATCCAGGGTTGGGGATCCCCACAATGGTGATCTGGCATTTGCATCGGCACAGACTATGCAGGGTCGTCCTGATAGGCCTGCTAGAGCCCGCTCGAGTGGTTCAAGGCTGTTGGCAACTGGTGCGCCAAATTGCCTGTAAAATGATATTACAACCAGCTCAAAGCCACCGGCTCGGATGAGCACAGCGGCCAAGTGCTGGCTGTTCAGGTGAGTGAGTGCGAGCATGTCAATGGACGGGTCGATGCAGGTCACTGCTGCCTTGGCTCCCGTTCTTGCTCCAGCCACCACTCGTGCCTGCGATCCCAGACCAAGAGTTTTGGATCCTATGTATGGTTCCTGTATGGTGAGAACACTGCAGCGTTTCTTGAGTGCATTTTTCAGCAACTCAGCCATAACTGGGGCAACTCTTATTGGTGTTGTGCTGAAGGATTCGAACTGTTCTTGCCCTATTCATAACCCACTCGTGACTCCTGGAGGGCTATCGCTCGCTGAGGAATGGAACAGCGTGCGTCTCGTGTAGAGTGTGCAACCTGTTGGATTTTGCGTTCGACGCAATTGGCACACTTGAGGGGAGCATCACGCTTGCATTCCTTACTCAGATGTGGCAAGGCGCACCAGGCGCAGACAACAGGTCTTGTACAGGCCACTGCCAGGTGGCCATAGCGCTGGCATTTGTAGCACTGAGTGGGGGCTTGGTATTTTCGTATGGCGCACCGCTGCCAGGCTATTTGGAGGTGCCTTGCCCCCTCTAGTTTTTTGTATAGGCTGGGTGATACCTCAATCACCCAATCCTTCTGTCTTCCACGCTTTTTGGTGAAGAGGGGCCTGACATCCTGGGGCTGCAAGCCTAACGCAGGGTTGTGCTCAACAACTTGTTGGGCCAAGTCCTCTTTCTGAAGGTCAGTCCGCACATCGCACAATAGCAGGCGTGGGAAACGACCCAGGGGGGCTGACGCTTGGAGCTTCAACTCCTTTTTTGTGGAAATGTGGCTCGTGAGCGCCTTGGCCATTTCTGGCGTTTCCGTCACAATGACGGCGCCACCTCCTACTGCAGTGCGGATGTCTAGCACTCGGACGCTTAGAGCTTGGAGGTCCGTAGCAGGGACACCCCGCATCAGCGCTTCCATTGCATCAGGGTTGGAGGGACCAGCCTCTCCTTCTTCACACGTGCGCTTGACTACTACCACGTTTTGTCGTGGGTTTTTAGGGGGGAGTTTGGTAGGCGGTGGAGGCTTTTTATTTTTGTTTTTATTTTTACTTTTGCCCTTGTTTTTGGGCAGAGGCGTAGGCGGGCGCTGCCCTCGGCCTGTTTAGTTGGGGCCTTTTTATTCTTCCCCCTGCACTTCCTGGCCTGGCAGACTGCCATTCCGCCTCAGCTCCATGAGGGAGGAAGGCGCAGTAGCGGCTACTGCCGCGCATATGAGGGCCTGGGGTACTACCTGGCTCGTTGAATCTCCTTGAGTTTGGGGGGCTGGTGGCACTGGCTGCTGGGCAATTGCCCTACGCAGCTCTTCCCTCACGACAGCCGCCTCAGTTTCTCGCAGGGGGGGAGAGGCAGGGGGCGATGTCGTTGGGGGGGCATTAGCTTTGATTGCCAGCTTCGAAATTTCGAAGAGGCAACTAGTGATGAGGTCCCGCATAGGTTCTGTCGCGTTGACCCTCATCCGTGCCAGCTGGCCGTGGATGATTTGGACATATGCGCAAATTTGCTCCATGTCCGACAGATTAGGGTCAACGAGATGACGAGTGCTTGTAGTAGCCGGGTTGCCCGGGCTACTAGGGGGAGAAGGGGGTGATGAACGCGGTTTGCCCGGTTCTTTCCGCCCTTGTTTGTTTGGACGACGAGTAGATTGCTCATCGTCCGAAGAGAGGAGTCGAGCTTGGCGAGCCGAGGAAGAGGCGCAGGTGGCGTTTTATTACCTGCTGAAGATTTAGTTGACTTTGTTTTTTACTAATTTGGGGGGAGAAAGAAGCAGACTGGTGTAGTGTATCCTTGTGAGTTCATTTGTTGTGTGTGTTCGTGGTATGAGCGAGAGGTGCTCGAGGCAGTGTCCTGAAAGCTCCCCCTCAGGCATATTGATTCTAGCCCCTTTCGCTGGTCCGTTGAGGGTCAAGGAGGCCCCACATGCGCCGCAGCTGCCAGTCCGGCCACCCACCGGGACTAAGACGCATGAGGGATTTTTCGGCTGCTGCTCAGAGTCAGCCCTCGGCCACTAGTGATGTGGTGGCGGGACACACGCTATCAGCCGCCCCAGGAACGCTCAAACCTGGTTTTCCCCCTCCTCATTCGAAGGCCGCACCTATATAGGGGATCGCTCAAAGGTGTTAGTGAGCTACTTCCAGGACTGTCTTTCGCTCATTATGAGTGTTTTAAGTAATGTGTTCTGCCACGCAAGCCGTTGCAGTGTATTTTGTATCTGGAATATGTTGTGTATGTCAGTGTCGTGAGCTTTAAGCCCCTTTAAGGCCGGATTTAACGTCCACGCAGAGGATAAGGCAGGAGAATTCTGTCCCCCTTCCTGCGGGGGGTGTGTTCTGCGATCCCAGCTAAAGGTAGGGGGTTCCCAGTGTGTCATGTATGTGAATGAAGTGTAAGTTGTGTCCCTTTTAGTTAGAAGCTTATACGAACACGCAGGGAGTACGGCAGTGGAATTCTGGACCCCCCACTGCAGGGTGAGCACAGTGTGGCGACAGAGTACACTGTGACGCCCAGCCACAGTTAAGCCTCGTTGGATGTAATCCTGCGGGGACCTCGTAGAGGTGAGGTTGTCTTTCAAGCTGGGCCCACCTGGCTGTCCCTTTTAGTCGGCTCATACGACACGCAGGGAATACGTCAGCGGTATTCTGGACCCTGACTGCAGGGTGACTACAGACACACACACACACACACAGATCTGTTTCCTTATTTCATGACTGTACCTAAACCCTCGACGAGGGTTATATCAGTCATAGAAGTTGCGGTTTCGCTAATATGCAAGAGGCCGGCCCCTGCAGCATCCACCGAACTCAGACCTGTGGAGGTACGGCAGGTATGTGGTCGTTAGCCAGTCTCACCGTAGAGAGCTGTTGCCCGTGTGTTACCACGTTTAAGACACGAGGTTTCCTGCCAAATATCAATTAATCCTCAGAGCGAAGCATTTTGGTGTGAAGCCTTCTTTTGAGAGGATCGTAAATGGAACGAAGGTAATAGCTACGAGTACCGCCTTACAAAACCTTATTTTCTCTCAATATGGAGAGCTGTAAAGGCGAGAGGATTAATATGGGAATCAGTGATTGTGGCTCTCACCTACCTCTCCACCTTCCATGTTCCTCTCGCTCTCCACCCTTCAGGAAGACACTTCTCAATATAGATGTCAACTGGATGTACGAAGTCAACTCAAACTTGACTCTTGCTCCGAATGCTCAACGCAGCTAATTACTTCTCCTCAGCAGATGAACTGAACACGTGGTTGTTTTACTTTGAGCAGTTATGTTGCCGTATCAGCCTTCCTAGCACTACTTGAGGTGCACCTGAAAAAATCAAGACCTAATTCGTTTGTATATCGCTTATTTCAAAATTGTGAATTTAAGGTAAATATGTGTGAAACTTCTTTTATACTTTTTTCGTTTTTTGGAATAGAATAATAGGTTTCAGTTTGAACATATTAAATGAGAAGGTAGAAGAGAGGAGATAATAGTAAGTATAGTAAGCGTGTTGAAAAATTGACGTTATCAGGCAAAAATGTTTTTTTAGTTTTGAGAAGTTTGGTTTTTCTACTATTCTATTTCTGAACCTCCAAAAATAACTGAGCTTCGTTTTAGAACATTTTTCTCAAAACAATAAAAAAACCCCACAAAATGTGTTGAAATTTTGAGGTTTTTTTTCTCTCTCAGGTTTACACAGGTTCCAAGAGATCGATGACTTGAATTCTACTCCTAGAATCCTCAAACAAAATAGTTGTAGATTCTGAATCGGGTCAAGGTAGAATCTACCGATTGAACTGTAAACTGTCTTAACGCAAGGGGTAACTCAAACTATATTTCGTTTTTAATCTACTTGCAACTGCTATTAATCTTTTAAATGATCAATATTCTATTAAATTAATTACCGTAAAGTCTCAACTGTTATTTTAACTTAGTTCCTTTGAAATCTCCCTCTCCGACACAGTGAAAGATTTCGAGCCGGAAGAGATGCTGAACAACTTTGCAAGTTCTATGTGCTGTTATTTAGAGTAGAAATGGAATCGCTCGTCGTTCACAAGGTTCTCTTTCGTGTTTCAGCCGGTCGAACAACTACCAACGAAGAGCTGGAGGAAATGTTGGAACAAGGAAACCCCGCTGTCTTTACGCAAGGGGTAACTCAACTATATTTCGTTTTTAATCTACTTGCAATTGCTATTAATCTTTTAAATTATCAATATTCTATTAAATTAATTACCGTAATATTCTTTAATTGTTTCAGATTATTATGGAAACGCAGCAAGCTAAACAAACGCTTGCAGATATCGAAGCTAGACACGCTGATATTATAAAATTGGAGAATTCCATTCGTGAGCTCCACGACATGTTCATGGACATGGCTATGTTGGTCGAAAGCCAGGTACATCTACGTGTATTGTTAAAATTGGCACTAATCCGCCTCTTCCACCACAAATTATCTCGGCTTATCGTATAATCGCATAAGTTAACTTTCGGTGGATTTTGTTCATACCCTTATTTTGGCGTCCCATGGTAAACTGTGGGCTAGATATCAAGTTTGAGCTAATCTTAATCGCGTTCACAGAGACAAATAGGTCTGTTTCCTTATTTGATGACAATTCCTAAACCGCCGAGGGTTATATCAGTCATGCAAGTTGCGGTTTCGCCAATGTGTGAGAGGCTGTTCCCTGCAGCATCCACCGAACTCAGACCTGCAGAGGTACGGCAGGTATTTGGTCGTTAGCGAACTCTGCAAAATGGTTATAGGCTTGCTTTGTAGCAGTCAATGCTGCTAAGTTCGTTTGCCCTCCCAATAACCGTCGCTCACTGTTGTAGAAACTACAGTGGAGTAGCTTATGGTTTCTTGTTTATTCCGCACTGGAGATGCAAGACGTGCATGATGGAGAATCTTTCAGAGAAAAGAAGTGGAGCCACGTATCGAAGTCACTATGTCCTGTGAGGAACTAGCTTGGGCGGATGTTGGGGAAGAACTGATGTCACGACATGTGACGAGGATTCCCATCTCCCTTGCCATTTCTGTAATGCCCATTCGTCGATAGCAGGAAGTTTTCGTTCTGTTGTGAGATCTGCACAGAGTTCAGCCCAAAGCGGGGGAAGCTCCCATTTCACTCTGCACTTGTCAAACATGCACTCAGTGGCCAAGTCAACTGGTAACAGACCAGTGATCACCTAGAGTACTTCTGTTGATACAGTCTGGTAGGCCTTGGTGATTCACAGGAGCGCAGCTTATTGGGCCAATAATCTCTTTTTGTCTTTTTAATGACTGTAAGTTTGCTACCCCAGACAACAGGGCAGTTTCCCATCACGCCTAGATACCTGAGGATAGTGTCATGATAACACACATCCCAAGTGGCCTTAGTAATTGCACGCAGTGAGGCGAACCTTGCAATGGTAGTGCCTTTAAGGGACTGGAGGTGTTGGTTGAAACCCCACCTCTCACCTATATGCACTCCTAAATGCTTGACATGCTTTTCAAGAAGGAGCCTGTGGCCGCCAAAGCGTATTGTGGGTGGATTATTCACTTTTCCTTTCAAGCGGATTAGCTGGTTTATTTCCTCAGCCACCTGCATCTTGACATGCTAGCACCATTGGGTGACGGTGTGGAGCACATGGTGGGTTTTTTCTTCGATTTTCCGGACTGACTGCAAAGATCAGCACAGTCAAGTCATCCACATAGGCGTACAACTCGCAGTCAGTCTCCATGAGCCTCTTGAAAAGACCTTCGAAGAAGGCATTCCAGAGTGCTGGTCCATGGACCCAGCCTTGTTGGCACACCTTTTCAATCTTTCTCTGGACGGAGACATGCCTGCATTCGATCTTAGCAGTTCTGTCTGTCAGGTAACCTCTAACAAGTGAGTACAGGTTGCGGGGGATTCCCCTACCTTTCAGCTCATTAAGGAGCGCTGGCCACCAAAGATTGTCAAACGCTCCCCTGAATTCAATCAGAACTGCTACGACGTACTTAGCCGGTGCCAGCAGGGAAACACGTCGAATTTCGACAATAACATCCTGTGTGGACCTTCCTTTGGAACACCTATATTGCCTGCCTGTGAGGTTGCGGCCAAAGACTCCTTCGAGGGATTGCAACATCAAGATTTCTAGTGTTTTGCCTAATATGGAAAGAAGGCTGAGTGGTCTCCATGATCACGGGTCTGACTGATTGTGGTCGCCTCCTTTTTGAAGAGTGACAGCATGTGCAGACTTCCACTGAGTGGGGAACTGTCCAACCTGCAGACAGTCATTAAATAAATTAAGGAGACTAAAGTTAACGTACCTGTTAGGTGAGTCCGTCTCCTCTGGCTTGTGAGTTACTGTGGGCAAGCGCTTTCGATGTAAAGACATCATCGTCTGGCCATTAAGTCAGTACTGGAGTCAGTCAGTTGGTCGTGGTCTTTATATACAAAGAGAAAGGTGAAAGGGGTGATGGAGCGTCGGGGAAGGGGCGGGGAGAGGAGGTCATGTAGCTCAGGGGGAAACCCCCTAGAGATAAATGGAACGTGTTGGATGGTCTGTCAATTGTGGAATTTAAGTCTTTTTTGTGTAGGGTGGTCTGTAAATCCGTCAGTTGGTTGTTTTCGTTTGTGTAGTGTTTTGAGTGGTGTGAATATGGTGTCGCATTTTGTGTGATACGGAGACTAACAACGATCCCACTATCCGAACAAAATTACAAAAAAGAACTTGATATTATAAATACTATCGCAGAAAATAACGGTTACTCTAAAAAAACAATAAACAAATTACTAAGACAATATGACTCCAAAACAAACGACTCAAAAACAGAAAATACACAGACTTTAACAAGAGGCTGCACATTCACGTACACAGGACCACAAATATACGGAATAACTAATATCTTCCGAAAGGAAGGTATACAAATTGCATTACGTACGGACAACACACTTAGAACCAAACTAACTGCAAAGACTGAAAATACAGACCCACTCGACCAAAGTGGGGTGTATAAAATAACTTGTACTTGTAAAAACGCATACATAGGACAGACAGGACGAAAAATACGGACCAGATACTCAGAACACATTAAATCTCTTAGTAGGAACAAAGACGATTCAAACTTTGCCAACCACCTCAAAACAACTGGACATGAACCCACCAAAATACAGGACTGTACCACCTTACTACACAAACAATACAAAGGACGAAAACTGAACATATTAGAAAACATGGAAATTTATAAACAAAAAAACTTCAATGGACAGATCATAAATGAACAAATCAACACAAAATGCGACACCATATTCACACCACTCAAAACACTACACAAACGAAAACAACCAACTGACGGATTTACAGACCACCCTACACAAAAAAGACTTAAATTCCACAATTGACAGACCATCCAACACGTTCCATTTATCTCTAGGGGGTTTCCCCCTGAGCTACATGACCTCCTCTCCCCGCCCCTTCCCCGACGCTCCATCACCCCTTTCACCTTTCTCTTTGTATATAAAGACCACGACCAACTGACTGACTCCAGTACTGACTTAACGGCCAGACGATGATGTCTTTACATCGAAAGCGCTTGCCCACAGTAACTCACAAGCCAGAGGAGACGGACTCACCTAACAGGTACGTTAACTTTAGTAATTTGCCTACTGGCGGATATAACCCAATTTCTTTAAATTAAGGAGACCTCTGGAGATTGTCTGCTCAGCCTTCCTTAGCATATTGCTTTCTATTTTATCTGGCCCAGGAGATTTGTTGGGCTTTAAGGTCGCAAGGGCCCTGCCAAGGTAGCCTGTTGTCCACAATGGGATGTCAGGCTCGTTCGGAGGGTCCATGATCAACTCCCTTGCTGCCCTCTGGGCTTCAGTTGGGGCTACTTGGTCGTCACCGGACGCCTTCTCAAGAAGGGTTTCCAGTGAACTTTCGATGCTGCAGGCCCAGCCTGACTCATTTTGCATCGCAGCTCTGACCTGCTCTACGTTCGCTTTTCCTATGGAGGACTTGTAATGTCTGCCCAAGAGGTTCTCAGAGCTCTCCGCTTCCACGAAATTTCGCCAGCCTTGCCGTTTGGCTCGTTTGATGGCGCCGTGGAAGGCCTTCTTCTGTAGGATGAAGGCTGTTCGGAGTGTGGCTCTGGTATCAGGGTCACGAGTGTGTTGGTACATCCTTCTGGCTCTATTTACACTTTGCTTGAGGGGATTAAGTTCCTCAGTCCACCATGGGACTTTGATCGCCCAAGTACAGAGAGCCCAGCAGAGTGCAGTGCTGTGGGAAATATGTCCACTTTGCTGTCCACCTCTTCCGGTGTGTTAGCTTGCACTATTAGGCAGGTGTCTGCAGCACGCAGTTCACCTTCCAGTACCCTACAGAATTGTGGGTGGTCAGCATTTTTGGTGCGGAATCGCTTTTCACGTGTGTCTTTGCAGAGAATGTTGTCATCTGTGATGGCAAAGTAAATAACCATGTGATCGCTCTGTGTTGCACCTGGTATGACTCGCCGACCCTGAAATTTGAGTAGCAGGGTAGTGAGGCACGGCTGTGACGTGTATACACGACCTTCCTCCCGGACCATCATAGGTTGCCTCTGTCGTGGGGTCGTTGGCAACAACCAAGTTGTACCTGGTGAGCAGCTCTATATACGCCTCACCCGCCCCATCCAGGGTTGGGGATCCCCAGAATGGTGATCTGGCGTTTGCGTCAGCACTGACTATGCAGGGTCGTCCTGATAAGCCTTCTAGAGCCTGCTCGAGTGGTTGAAGGCTGTTGGTAACTGGTGCGCCAAATTGCCTGTAAAATGATATTACAACCAGCTCAAAGCCACCGGCTCAGATGAGCACAGCGGCCAAGTGCACGCTGTTCAGATGGGTGAGTGCGAGCATGTCAATGGATCGGTTAATGCAGGCCACTGTTGCCTTGGCTCCTGTCCTTGCTCCAGCCACCACTCGTGCCTGCAATCCCAGACAGCGTGCGTCTCGTGTAGAGTGTGAGACCTGTGGGCATTTGCGTTCGACACAATTGTCACACTTGAGGGGAGCCTCACGCTTGCATTCCTTGCTCAGATGTACTTTGCACTAGGCGCACACAACAGGTCTTGTACAGGCCACTGCCAGGTGGCCATAGCGCTGGCATTTGTAGCACTGTGCGGGGGCTTCGTACTTTCGGATGGCGCACTGCTGCCAGGCTATTTGGAGGTGCCCTGCCCCCTCTAGTTTTTTGTGTAGGCTGGGTGATACCTTGATCACCCTATCCTTTTGTCTGCCACGCTTTTTCGTGAAAAGGGGCGTGACGTCCCGTGGCTGCAAGCCTAACGCAGGCTTGTGTTCAACAACTTGTTGGGCCAAGTCCTCTTTTTGTAAGTCAGTCGGCATGTCGCACAATAGTAGGCGTGGCAAGCGATCTATGGGGGCTGATGCATATAGATTCTCCTTCTTGGGGGAAGTATGGCTCGTAAGCACCTTTTCAATGTCCGGGATTGCCATCAAGATGTCAAAGGGAGGCCCCCACATATGCTGCAGCTACCAGTCTGGCCACCCAGCGGACTAGGACGCATGTGGGATTTTTCAGCTGCTGCTCAGAGTCAGCCCTCAGTCAGTGGTCATGTGGTGAGCGGGACACACGCTATCAGCCCCCCCAGGAACGGTCAAACCTGGTTTTTCCCCCTCCTCATTCCGAAGGCAGCACATATATAGGGGATCGCTCGTAGGTGTTAGTGAGCTACTTCCAGTACTGTCTTTCGCTCATTATGAGTGTTTTAAGTTAATGTATCCTGCCACGTAAGCCATTGCAGTGTTGTTGAATTTGAGTAGCAGGGTTTCCAGAGTTTCTGTCACACACACACACACACACACATGCTATTTCCCCAAATAGTGTTTTTCGGACTCAGTAGGGTTGCAGTGTATTTTGTATCCTGAATATGTTGTGTATGTCAGTGTCGTGAGTTTTAAGCCCCTTTAATGCCGGCTTTTACGGCCACGCAGAGGATATGGCAGGAGAATTCTATCCCCCTTCCTTCTGCGATCCCAGCTCAAGGTAGGGGGTTCCCAGTGTGTCATGTATGTGGAAGAAGTGTAAGTTGTGTCCCTTTTAGTCCAGCTCATACGAACACGCAGGGAGTACAGCAGTGGAATTCTGAACCACTAACTGCAGGGTGAGCACTGTGTGGTGACAGAGTACACTGTGACGCTCAGCCACAGTTAAGCCTCGTTATATGTAATCCTGCGGGGACCTCATAGAGGCGAGATTGTCATTCCGGCTATTCCTTTTAGTCGGCTCATAGGACACGCAGGGAAAAGTCAGCGGTATTCTGGACTGCAGGGTCACATGGAGCACCAGGCACACCACAGTTCTCGCGCGGGCTACTGCCAGGTGACCATAACGCTGGCGTTTGTAGCACTGTGTGGGGGCTTGGTACTTGCGGATGACGCACCGCTGCCAGGCTTTTGGAGGTGCCTTACTCTCCGCTTTTTTGTGAAAAGGGGCGTGACGTCCCGTGGCTGCAAGCCTAACGCAGGGTTGTGTTCAACAACTTGTTGGGCCAGGTCCTCTATTTGTAGGTCAGTCCACATGTCGCACAATAGCAGGTGTGGCAAGCGATCTATGGGGGCTGATGCTTATAGGTTCTCCTTCTTGTTGGAAATAGTGCTCTAAGCACCTTTGCCACGTCCGGGATTTCCGTTAAGATGACGGCGCCACCTCCCACTGCAGTGCGGATGTCAAGGACTCGGACGCCTGGTGCTTGGAGGTCCTTAGCAGGCACCCTGCATCAATCCTTGGTCGAGGGACCAGCCTCCCCTTTCATCACACGTAGGCGTTATTACTACTAGTTTTGTCGTGGGTTTTTAGGGGGGAGTTTGGTAAGGGGTGGAGCCTTTTTATTTCTGCCTTTGCCTGATTTTGGGTGGGCGACGAGGTCGCACATTGGTCCCGTTGCGTTGACTCTCATTTGCACCTGCTGGTCGTGAATCATTCGGACATATGTAGAAATCTGTTCCATATTGTGGTAGCCAGGTTGCCCGGGCTATTAGGGCGATGAGGGTGGTGAAGGCACTTTGCCTGGTTCTTTCCGCCCTTGTTTGTTGGGACAAAGAGTACATTGCTCATCGTCCGAAGAGGGAGGGGTCGAGCTTGGCAAGCCCGAGGAAGAGACGCGAGACGCAGGTGACGTTTTCATAACCTGCTGATGTTTTAATTGTCTTTGTCATGTATTTTTTACTAGGGGGGGGGGGAGAGATTAAAGTAGCAGACTAATGTAGTTTATTTGTGGTCTGTGTTAGTGGTATGAGCGAGAGGTGCTCGAAGCAGTGTCCTGGGAGCCCCCCCCCCTCTCTCTGGCATAATGATTCTACTAGTCCCTTTCGCTGGTCCGGAAGGTCTAAGGGAGGCCCCCACATGTGCTGCAGCTGCCAGTATCAGCCACCCCAGGAACACTCAACCTGGTTTTTTATCCTCCCCGTTCCGAAGGTCGCACCTATATAGGGGATCGCTCGTATGTGATAGTGAGCTACTTCCAGGACTGTCTTTCACTCATTATGAGTGCTTTAAGTCAATGTATCCTGCCACGTAAGCCATTACAGTGTTGTTGAATTTGAGTAGCAGGGTTTCCAGAGTTTCTGTCACACACACACACATGCTTTTTCCCCAAATAGTGTTTTTCGGACTCAGTAGGGTCTGAAACGTAAAGATCAGAAGAAAACTCTAAAAAAAAAAAATATTTCAGCCGATTACATAACTTTTCTTCCTACTTGGTAGAGCCAAGGAAAATAAAAAACAGGATACCAGAAAAAGGTAGCTATGCCGGTGATCATAATATTTAAAAAGTTTCTAAGTATGTCTTTTGGTTGGTGGGGGGGGTCTATCTCTCTCAACTTGATGTTTTGAACAATCACTCATGTACCTACCTGTTCTGTTCTGTGTTCATTTCTCTTCTTCGCTTCATGAGTGACACCCATGGTAGTTGTGGACACATAAGCAAAAACGACTTTCGTTGTTATTATGGACAACTTGGCAAGTTTTTAAAATGTTTAAAGGCGAGATTTTTATATTCAAATCACTTCTACTACTCTGGTTCTAATTTTGTTGGGTGGATTTTTGCCTCATTTGAGCTCTCAATCTTGATGTAGCTACTGTTGAGCACCTCCCAGAGGTGCAGCACTTGTGTCTGTAACTTTACAGGGAACAAAAATCCAAGGCCTCACTCGTCGATTATCTACACATTGCCAACGAAATCTCCATACATTCCGACTGGGGTCACACGTGTAGATCCCATAGAACAGGCGTTTTAAAGCACAGACGACAAATGTTGATGATCATAGGGCGGAGGTGTTCATAGTCTCCATTTTATTGGTTTAACACAGTATGCTGGCCGCTACTCCTGAGTGAAATTAAGGATTTGGGTTTGCCGAGGAACATGTACCTGGGGAGGTTGCGGAGATGAGAATCGAGCGTGGATGCCCCCAGGGTTCAGTCCTCGGGGCTGCATTCTGGAACCTGGTGTTCAGCGGACTGATGCGAGCACTGGAGGAGGCAAGAATAGCTGCAGTGGCCTACGTAGATGATCTGGCAATAGTGGTGCGAGGCGGCAATAGGCAGGAAACCATGACAGCGGCGGAGTATGCAGCAAAGTTGGTAAAGGAGTGGTGCCAAAAAGCCAGGCTTACACTGGCTGAAGAGAAAACGGCAGTCATCCAGTTTAGAGGGAGGTGTAACCCACAGCACCCAGTGGCCTTTAGAATGGGCGATGTACAAATACGAATAAGCAAAGAGGTAAGGTACCTCGGCGTAATGCTTAGAAGGAGCTTCCTGGCAGCCTCGCAAATTGCGTACCTAAGTGGAAAGTTGTCCAATTTAATGGCAATGATGAGGAAGTTAGCGGGAGCATACAGTGTTTGTGCCTGCTGTCTCGTACGGAGCCTCGAACTGGTGGAATAAGCCCTCGCAAAGCATAAGGAACAGCGCAAATAAGATCCAGCGGGCCATACTGATAGGAGTCACGGGAGCATACAGGACAGCCCCAACGTCAGCTCTCGAAGTAATAGCGGGATGCCCACCTCTTGACCTGTTTCTGGATGCGCAGGTGGTAAAAATAAAGACAACAAGACCGAACAGTGTAATGGTAGCCATAGAGCAGGAATTGGCAGGAAGAATGAAGGCAGTAGAAAGTGTTGAGGCAAAGTAAGGAGGAGGACAGAGTGCCAAGATGTATGTCCGAGCAATGAATCGACCCAGCTCTACACAGGTCACGGATGCTTTAACGGAAAACTGCAGCTGTTCAGGAGGAGAACCTCAGCAAGGTGTCCGTGCGGCCACCATTGCGAAACTGCGGATCACATATTAAGAGAGTGCAGTCTGTTCATAGAGGAGAGGGTGTTGCTCACCGGAAGCGCCCAGTATGACTGGCCGCTAAATAGGTAAGTTGAGCAACAGAACGGCGGTTGCAAGATGGAGACATTTGCTGCAAAATGGCACAGAAGACGAGGCCCAGGTCCAGATATGTCTGTGGGTGGCAGAAGAGAGGATAGACCCGTCGGTGATTAATAGATTATTAGATCTGGGCAAGAAGATTCGTCAAGACTGAGCAACGATGGGAAAACTCCATGCTATGAGAAGAGGGAGTAGAGTACCTAGCCTGATCAATGGAGCAGTCCAGGTAGTGATGGGAAAACCCCAAGATATAAGAAGAGGGGGCAGAGTACCTAGCCCGACGGACTGAGTGGGCCTGCGTCTCCGTCCCTGCCCGGAAAGAAAGTAAAAGACTTTCAGAAAATACGGAAGACTCCGTCTCAGCCATTAAAATCCTGGCACTCCCACGAGGTCCAGCCCAGACATACCTAGAGGTATGACTGAAGCCAGGAGGGCAGGGGGGCCCGCTGTTCCCAGGCACGCCGAGAGACCGTGCTACTGATAAGGCGAAAGCGTTCTTTCAGTCTTATGATGATGAGAAAATGGGGTGACTGGCAACGAAGCTAGATGAGGAAGGAAGAGCACACATGCAGTAAGGCCACCAAGGTGCTGATGGGTTGTTATGGGCCACAAAAGAGGCCCGGGTGCAACCGCCTCCCCACCAGTCAGGAACAGCGGGTTAGTCAATAATCATCAATTTTTGATTTTAGTCTAAAATAAGTTATCGATGTTTGTCAAACGACATACGTTCCATCTGTTCATTACATTTTGCGATGTATTCTTTTGTTACATATTTTGTTTTAACGTAGAAAATATACTTGTTCCACTACCAGCACCTTTCCCAAGTCGTTTCTAAACAAAGCTCGATCTATTCCTTTAACTCCAAGCTTCTCAAGTTAAGTTCAAGGTTTTTAAGTCAGGTTCCACTATTGCCTTAGTCAAAATCGACCATTTCTTATTTAAAGTTTACGTATCTGTTAGGTGAGTCCGTCTCCTCTGGCTGGTGTGTTGTTGGTGGCAAGTGCTTTCGATGTAAAGACATCATCGTCTGGCCGTTAAGTCAGTACTGGAGTCAGTCAGTTGGTCGTGGTCTTTATATATGAAAGGAAGGTAAAACGGGATGATGGAGGGTCGGGGAAGGGTCGGGGAGAGGAGGTCATGTACCTCAGGGGAAAACCCCTAAGGTGAATGGAACGTCTTGAATGATCTGTCAATTGTGGAATTTCCGTCTTTTTTGTGTAGGGTGGTCTGTAAATCCGTCAGTTGGTTGTTCTCGTTTGTGTAATGTTTTGAGTGGTGTGAATATGGTGTCGCATTTTGTGTTGATTTGTTCATTTATGATCTGTCCCTTCCCCGACCCTCCATCATCCCGTTTTACCTTCCTTTCATATATGAAGACCACGACCAACTGACTGACTCCAGTACTGACTTAACGGCCAGACGATGATGTTTTTACATCGAAAGCGCTTGCCACCAGCAACACACCAGCCAGAGGAGACGGACTCACCTAACAGATACGTAAACTTTAATAATTTGCCTTCTGGCGGACATAACCCTATTGCTTTAATTTCTTATTTGAACTCGGCGTTTGAGTTAAATTTAACTTTTCCCTGAGCCAAGTTCTACATTTCTTTGGCCAAATTCGCCGTTTCCTACTCCAAATAATTTCTTTACAAATCACTAACTGTATCTTCCTAGCCATTTCCACTATTTTGAGTTGAAATCAACTCAAAAATTGTTGGTCGATCAAAGAAAATCTGTTGTTTTTTCGTTAAAAATAATCATAACTTAAGTGTGGCGATGGGACAAGTTATCCTTCATGCATTGCTCCAAGAGAATGATTTATGATACCTCCTGAAACTGACTACATGATACAAATTTCCCTTGGTTCTTCTGCAATTTGGTAAAAGTCGTATTTGAGTTTAAAACGTTGTGTCGGATTCCAAAATGATATGTGCGCTTATAAAAATAGCACCCACAGTTAGCGTGTAATTATTACTTTCCTTGCTCTAAGAAGTAGAAAGGAAAGTTATGTAATCGGCTGATTTATTTAAGCAGGAGACAGTTAAATCAGTAAAGCACTTTAAGTGTTCAAATTGGTATTAATGCTTGGAAATAGAATATTCGGGTATTGGGGATAGAATAGTCTCTGCTATTTAATGGGACTTATTTTTTTAGTCACTTGGTAATTGTTCTATGTACCTAACTGGGTGTTGAATTATATTGAATTTGCATATTGATACCTCAGCTTACGCTATAGTGATTTTGTGGCTCTATGTTGAGATTGGAGCAACACTACGTTCACTGTAATGACAATTTTGTTCACTAGACCAGTAGAACTTGCAAAATGAGCATAATGCCCTAGTGGGAGTTGTGCATTGATGAATTGCACTAGATCTACAAGCTTGTAATCAAAAGCAAAGCAAGTTTCGTTCGTATACCAGATAATTATGGCAACTCCCTTTTCCACCCTCGTAAAAAGAAAGTTTGGCTAATGGCCGCTTGGTTTTTGGTTTTGTTGCTCACCCCAAATGCTTGCTTTACGTCTAACTGTAACTAATAATCGCGCTCTGAACTTTCGTATTTATTTGTTATAACACAATCACACGCTTTCACAGTTGCTATTGGATTGCGGATGTTTATTATTTCATGTCTAACTAAACTCACGATTCTTAAGCGCAAAGCATACAAATGTGAATCGTTAGCAGTTGGAGTCTGTCGAGTTTTGTGAAGACCTCATAATACAGTGATTGATTGTGAAGCGATATCTCACATCCAGGCGACACCAGCGTATTTAACTAAACTAGCCTTTGGTCATATCTTGCTAAATCCGGATCATAAATGGCATCTAATAACGTTTTGTGATTGTAAGCAGTACATCTGTAGTGAAGCAATGAAGTTTATACGTATCTCAGGTGTGGAGGGATGTTGGAACATTTCTGATTTGTATCACTTTTCCAACTAATTCTTTCTACTCCTTTCTTTAACTCTTACAATTGATATAATAAAAATGCTATGTTGATACTAATTATTGTTTGATAATCTATTAACTGTGGTGGGGGTGGCCTTAGCACTACTAACATGTCTTGTATGTTATTTTGCCCTACCTTCTCACGTCAACTAGGGTGAAATGATCGACCGTATTGAGTACCATGTTGAGCATGCAGTGGACTATGTGCAAACAGCTACCCAAGATACTAAGAAAGCTCTCAAATATCAAAGTAAAGCCCGCCGGGTGAGTTTCAGCTGTTACAGGCTGTACTTATCTATTTAGTCTGATGGTTAAGAATTAAGTGGACCCTCAAACCCATTGAACGATGTGTTGTTTTTAAAAAGTTTATTTCAGTTTTGTTTTGAAAAGTTGTTTTGTGGCCGAAGTGTCTCATTTTATCTTACAACTGTGATCACGTTTTATTAATTTTTCATTTTTATTTTCTCTCCTTCAATCGCCTCCTTCATCTGTACTCCCTCCTCTCAATTCTTCTAACTAATAAATTTCATTTCATATGTCTCATGGTTTCTTTGCTATTCTGCAAATAATTACGGTGTTTCACTTCACTTTAACAATGGGATTGTTATGTTATGTGTGCTTGTTGTTGTGGTGTTTGGGTGTTGCTTGTCTGTTTTCTTCTCTTTTCCTCGTCCTTCCTGCTTTGTTCCCCGTTCTCCTTTACCTCTTGCCAGGGTGAGTTGGTCGACAGGATAGAATACCATGTCTCCACGGCCACCGACAGTGTCATTCAAGCCAAGGATCAGCTCGTGATCGCTGAAGATTATTCGTCCAAAGCCCGAAAGGTAACGCACAATATCATATCATATCGCACAACACGTTCAATCCTCAAATCACAGTCTGAATATTCATTTTTATCCCTGTTCTCTTTTTACCTTGTTGAATTTTATAGTGATCATTCAACGTTTGATTTCATTTAGCCATTCCATATTCAGTCATTTTATTGAGTCAGTGGCATTTTTCACTCTATTTTAATTGGGCATAATTTGTCTGTTTGTAATTTAAAACATGTTTAGTTGATAACTTTGGTTGTGAGCAACACTTGATTTATATTGAGATGTGGCTAACAGTCGTTTATCGTTTTCCATGTTATAATCACGATGATCATCATGTTCACTGGAGAGACGTCAGAACCACCTGACGGACCTTTTGGCATTAATAGAAATGAAAAACATTCAAATGTCGCCAGTTTTATGGGGTATTAGGATGCTCATCCTGAGTTTCCTTACAACCCTGATGCATCAACGCTGTTTGGATATAGTCATTCTTCTAGACCCCTATTACATTTGACTTCTAGGAAATTAGTGCGAGGAGAACATTGTATTTTCCGCTGCGGAAATTAGCTACTGGTTGGTGGATGCTAGGTTGGATTGGTCATTAAAGATGTTAGTTGTTCCTACCATGGATAGAGCTCGTACTGTGTTCCAATGAGGCAGGGGTCATACTATATGAGCAAAGCGCCCTAACTTAACCCTGTAAATCACACTTTTCTAAAAGAGTCAATGGAAGAGTAGGTATTGAAGAAGGGGAAACTCGTGTCCCACCGCTCCACCCCCAGATCCCACAGCACTAGGATCACGCAGTGTTACGTCACCTATACGCCCGCCCACCTCTTCTGGCTGAAGAAAGCGCCTCCCAAACACATGACGGCGCGAAGCCACGAGTCCATCGCATATGCACAGCACATGCTCTGCTGTCTCTAGCCCCGCCTCAAAGAAACTGCATACCTGTACCTCACACTTGCCAATATTAGCAAGGTGGTACCTCAGTGGTGATCCTCATATCCTTCTTCCCCAGTGTGAGCACCTCTTTGGCACTCCCTCTGGAGAGTTTGGGCATCCCCTGCCAGTGGGCAGCCCTGCACCTATCCTCCCATTTGCCAACCTCTCTACGCCACTCCCTTCTTCCCCAGCCCATTCGTTTCCCTCTATTCTCTGATGACCTGGCACCTAACACAGTGTTACGTTGTTTTTCTCGGCGGGGCCTTCAGTCCAGTCAGACGCTCCCATACCTGCCGCAACATAAGACAATACGAGGCTAAGATTTTGTGAGTGTAAATCTTCTGCCGCTTCAGTCCCCTCTGCAGCAGCTGCTGCACAGTTCCCTGACACCTCTGCCTGGAACACTATGGCCAGCGATCCCTCGTGGGATCGCTGCTCTAATTCTCAGTCCAAAGATACCTACCCCTGCCAAGCTACCCTGCACCGAGTCATCAGTGTTGTATACTAGGGCCCCCACTTCTAACTGGGGAATGGGGGGTATGGGGGGCATCCCACCTGGATCGCTCATGGATGAGAATCAGAAAGGGTTACACGAAGTTGAACCTCATGTGCATTGAGTCTCTTCCACATGCGGTGCGGACCCCTCCACCTTCACCCTGTCAAGGATTAAGTGGCAGGAACCTCTCCTCCCCTGCATGATCGAACCAAACTCCAACATACACCCAACCTGAAGGAACGCCATTGACAAGTATATGGAGTGGAGCTAAATCTAACAAGACCTTCAGTGCAGCTGTATGGCATGTTCTCATACAGCCTGTAACAGCTACACATGCCCTACATTGCAGTTTATTCAACTGCAACTGCATGGCTTTATTTTCCACCCTTGTCCACCAGATCAGGGCTCCATAGGTGACTACAGGCCTAATAACTGCAGTGTAGAGCCACCACATCATTCCAGGTATTAGCCCCCATGTCTTCCCTTCCATCTTCTGAGCTGCCCACAACATTGCCGATGCCCCTGTAAGGCTTTCTTCACGTGTGTGGCCCAAGTGAGCTTCCCATTGTGGTGATTATGCAACTCCATGAAATCATATGACTCGTTGTTATGTATCCAAGTAGGATCTTCCTTAGTTACTCCCTTTTCTCATTGTTCGGTTCCTCTCCTGCCAAATTCGGTACGTTGTAATTTTCGTTTAATTAAACCTTTTATAAAGGTATGAACTATTATATTTCACCCATCAAGGAAAACTCCCAGGTACTTGATCTCATGCTGGACCTTCACCACCTTCCTGCCCAACCTGAGTTCCCGCAGCGCAAGACTGCGCTTTCTAGTGAAAAGGACCAGGAGTTTTGTCTGGATTGACCAACAGCCCTTGCCCATTACACCCTCTCTGTACGGTATTCAGTGCATGCTGCTTGCACTCACTGATTACGCTCACAATTTACCCCTGACTGTGATTACCAGGTCGCCCACGTAACCTATTTTCTTGTAGCTCCCCTCCTCCAGCAGCTCAAGCAGGTATCAGCTACCTGTAACCAGAGGATATGGGAGGGCACCCCAAGTGGGACCACAGTGTGCCCCCTCCCCCCCTCCAAATCCGAAAAGACCATCCTGCAGCCCAGCATCTTCCTGGTCCAAAAAATTAGGTAAGGATCTATGCCCTTCCTCCTGGCCAAAACTATGATTGAGACATGTGACGTATGTCAACCCCCCCCAATATCCAGAAAGCAGCACAATGCAAGCTCCCCGGACCTGAGAGGATCCTCCTGCACTGTCACCAATTCATTCAGAGCAGTCTCAGTAGATCTCCCCCTCTGATAGGAATGCTAAGAATGCCGAATATGGTACTGAGTTAGATAGTCCTCCCTTATCGACAGACATACTATATTCTCCATAGTTTTCAACATGAGACATAGACGGTAGCTCTTCGCCAGGGCCGAGGATCCAACTGGCTTTGGTATAAAGACCACCTTCACCTTCCTCCACATAGTAGGTGTGTACCCCAGGACATAACTCGTCCTGAAAAGTTTAACCAGTAGCGGACCCAGAGCCTCCCTCCCATGCTGCCACATGGCCAGGAAGATCCCATCTGCACCTGGGGCTTTGAAAGGTTTGAATGAACCAAGTGCCAATTTAACCATATTGAGCGTTAACATTTCCCTGGAGGCAGCGGGTCCCACGATTGCCCGTGACAGGTTCCCCCATCTGCACTCTGCTGATGATGGTGGTTATCTTCCCGCTGCAGACTAAGAGATACCAGAAAGTGAGCTGGCAAGAGCTCCTCCAAGGTCCCCCTACTGCTCCTTGTGCATGCTCCTCATGCCTTTTGTAGAAAGCCAATCAACAGCATCTCTTTTCACCTTGGGCATGTTGGACCTTCCATTCCCCCCAGAAGTCTCTCCAGGATTTCCTTTTTGCTTGTCCGAGGGCTTTATTATACACTATGAGGGAACCCCTGTATGCGTCCCACTTACCTTGTTTCTTCGCCCTATTAAAGAGAGCCCTAATCCTAATTCCTAATTTCCCACCAAAGTCCATCTAGTTCCTTGTTCCACCAAGGGACCTCCCTATTAGATCTTCGGGTTTTCAACTAGCAGCTCGCTTCATACACCTATTCCATACCTGTTGCCCTTTCCACACCTTCAACAGTTTGCATCTAACGGCTGTAGCCCCCCAAACTGGAGGCCAGACACATCTATCTAGGCGTGATTGGCTACTGCCCCATTGTCTGGGGTAGCAAACTAACAGTCAATCAAAAGAGAGTGTTGGCCCAATCCCAGAGAGCTGCGTCCTGTGGATCACCAAGGCCTATAAGACTGTATCAACAGAAGCACTCCAGGTGATCACTGGTCAGTTACCAGTTGATTTGGCTGTTGAGTGCATGGTTGACAAGTGGAGAGTGAAACGGGAGCTTCCCCCACTTTGGGCTGAACCCTGGGCAGACCTCACCACAGAACAGAAACTTGCCGCCATCGATGAATGGGCACTAGAGAAATGGCAAGCGAGATGGGAATCCTTGTCAAAGGGACGTGATACGTATGAGTTCCTCCCCAACATCCGTGAACGTCTTTCAAGAAAATGGGTTGAGCCAGACCACTGGTCGAGCCAGTTCCTCACGGGACATGGTGACTTCAATGCGCGGCTCCACTTCTTTTCTCTGAAAGACTCTCTATTATGCACGTCTTGCGCCTCCAGTGCGGAGGAAACAAGAAACCATGTGCTGCTCCACTGTAGTTTCTACAACAGTGAGCGACGGTTGTTGGGAGGGCAAACGAACTTAGCAGCATTGACTGCTTCAAAGCAAGCCTATAACCATTTTGCAAAGTTCGCGAAGAAGGTGATGGCTAAGAAACGTGGTCATAGTTGAAACTTGCCACCCAAGTAAATAGTTAGATCAGGTAGGAAACCAGATTAAGAACTCCTCCCAGATGGTACGGGATGCCTCAGGTGGTCACCTCCGCTCGGTCACACACGGGCAACAGCTCTCTACCACGAGACTGGCTAACGACCAAATACCTGCTGTACCTCCACAGGTCTGAGTTCGGTGGATGCTGCAGGGGCCGGCCTCTTGCATATTAGCGAAACCGCAACTTCTATGACTGATATAACCCTCGTCGAGGGTTTAGGTACAGTCATCAAATAAGGAAACAGACCTGTTCTTGGGGTTCGATATGTCTCCGTCACACTTTTTGGGAACCTCAGTCTGAACATGATCAACTGATGGTGCGACATTGAGGTCTCCCTCGGGGGACATGCCAGTCTTCTATCCTACTGGCATAGAAGGCACTCGGGACCATAATGTCTAATACGTCCCGCCTCCTGCGCGTAACAAGAGTCAACACTCCCCCTATTGACCACCACCATCCCAACACACAGTAAGTAGTCAGGGGGTAGTTGGGGGGCCTGTTGTCCCCATCACCACCTCAACTTAGGTGCCCGGGGCAATGCCCCCTGCCAGGAGGACCACGCACTGGGACTCTTAAGTCACTGCCACCCGACTCCCTCACAGCAGCAGCAACCCCTCTGCCCCTGTCATCCTCCTCAGGGGCTGGCAAGGAAGGGACTCTCCCGGGGCCCTGTTTCCTCACTCTGCTGGCTCAGCCTCCAAAGCTGTTGAGGCTGTTGATCCACCAGCAGGCTCAGAAGTACCACTGACTCTTTGTGTATCCGAGACTGCACAGACCAGAACGCAGACTCGTCGAGGCCAAACATGGCTTCCACCATGCTCTCCTCCCTTGGGCCTTTATCTTCTCTGCTATGAGGAGCTCTGCCGGGTAATCTGTGTGGAACACTCCCAGTTTCACCACCATCACAGCAGAGCTCTACGAGGCTGGCGATCGCAAGCCAGTGCTGCTGGGCATTACATGTAGAGGGACCCGTAGCCCCCAGGATGTACTCCATCCCCTCACTCCCAAGAAGCGCCTCACCATCTTCCTCTCCTCAGGAGTGTCCCCAGGGGAAGGTCGTTCTCTCATCTGGCCTCCCTCAACCTTCTCTACCCTTCCTCCTCTCACCCCAAGAGCCCTGGCATCTGCCAAAATCTTGCCCTTCTGACAGGAGTGCTCTAAATCAGTTTTTCTTTGGGTTCTCAGAACCCCCGAGGATGTCCCTGCTTGAGGAGGGCCCCGCTCCAGCACCACCACATCAGGCAGCATCCTGGCACCAGGCCCTCCCACCACCAGCAGTGGCCCCCAGAAGTTCCCAGTCCGCAGAATGTGACCTTAAGTCTCTGTCCGCAGCAGATGAACCTCCATCCTCAACTGGGAGATTGCTGTCCTTGTCTTTGACCTCCTCCAAAACTGAGGAGGGACTCAATAACAGTCCCTCTTCCTCAGCTAGGGTAAGTTCTCGAATGCTTTGAACAACAACTTTAAAAAAAAAAAAAAGGTGGTGACGGGGAGCATGTGAGGGCGCCACAACTCGCCCCCTCCCCTCTGCACCACGTAAGAAAAACCATCAACTCCCGAAAATGCAGAGAGGAATAGCCCAACATTTGTCCAATCAGTCGGCCCACTCCGTAGGCAAGACTAACAGGCTAGATCGCGTGAAGATTGGGAGATGTTTTTAAGGCTGGCTTTGCTAAGTGTCCCCTAAGGTAAGGTACATAAGTCATTGGGGGATCCCAGCAGCTCGCAAAGTACCAGCTTACTTTTAACCCACGCTTCCTCCTAACAGTAGCAATGAAATTCCTTGCCATCTCGCTATTTCTAATTTTGTTACAATTTCAAACAAGCGCGACAGGTTCCTAAATTTATTGTCAGAATTGTTATTTCTATTGCTCTTCCTGTGCTGTATCTGAAAATGTCAGCATCTTCGATTCGAGCTGGATCTACATCTTTTCGAATTTCTGCCCTTTGCTAATCGACTGAGCTTAGGGGTTTGCTGTGTCTTCCACACTGACCATCCTTCTTTTCTGCAGGTCGAGACACAAATTCCGTACAATACGTTTCTTTTGCAGAAAAACTCAACTTTCTTAAGGTTTCCGGATTGTAAATTAAAGGTTATCTTAGCACATTTCCTCCGCATTTTTGACTACTTATACATAAAGACTGGCGATCTAATATCTATCAGCCTTAGAATACTTGGAATGTTGATCTCAATCAAATGTATCGACAGAAACATGTGAAAAAAAGTAAGAAAAATAACAAACAACTGGTCAAGTTCAGAACATTTTAATTTTATTTTATTATGTATTTTGTAACCTATCTTACATCACATCCAAAATGTGTAGAGTAATAATTATAGATACAATACTTCCTACCTGAGCACGGTCTACTGCCCGCACAGCCACCCCACGGAGCACTTAGCCTTCCTCAGGCTGAAGTGCTCGGACCTCACGGCCCAAATACGTTCCTTTTCGGGATTGACTTGGGAGCCTCATCCGGTACCACTACAACTGGGCTGTGTTCGTTCCTATGGTGCAGTATGCTGCGGCATCGTGGTGGGTGACTCCAACACGCTGCGACCAGCAGCTGGCCCTCACAGTCCATCGGGACATCCTGCTGGCATACCACACCATGTCCCAAATACTCACCGGAGGGGTCTCACAGCTCCTCTCTAGCAGGGCGGAGTTCCACCGGTCCCGCCTCTTCGCCCAGGTGTGGGCAAACCAGTGGAAGAGCCTTCAGTCATGGTGCCTCAGTGAGTCAAGGACCAGGGAGACAACTCCCATCTAGCCCTAGCCCTGCGCATTTGCCGTGCTGTGCCTTCACTAGCAGTCAATGACTGCCTCAGCATAGAGTCAGGCGCCCCCCATTGACCAATTAGCCGGCAGCCAACACCTAGCCTGGCCCATTTCCCCTTTGGGCGATTTCCACTTTAGCTCCTATTCATGGCAAACTTCGTCTATGTTTTATTCTTATTGAATGTCAACGTCAAAGTAAAGAATCAAATCGTTTTGAACATAACGTTATCCCACAAAGTTGTGCACTTCTTCTATTTTATGAATGCCAAACTTTAATTTAACCTGGAAGCTGTCATTAATAATAGAAGGGTTGAACCACAACTTACTTGTGGTGGGAAGAACATGTGAATTACCTGTGACTCCCTTAACTTCAACTAAAGAGTTGATTGTTTATTATGAAACATCTCTCAACTTTATCGACCGTGGCTTCAGTTACAGAAGCATTTCTCACTACGAAGCTGTAGATACCATTATTGGAAATTCCTCTCAATGGGTTGGGGGAAGGGATAAAGTGGAGCTTGAGTTATGGCCCAAGGTTCGTACCCCTCAAAACTTATTTAAATAGTAATCACTTGTGACTCAGCACATTTCTTTATACCGGCTGTGACATAAAAAAGCTATTTGCACAATTCAAATTACAATATTGGGAAAATATTGCAACAATGGCAAATTATATCATCACCAAATTGGCAATCGACATTTATTATGTAAGCTGCAATTGATCCCAATTCAAGTCACCAGCGACATTTCTCATGCCTTCTTTTGAGGTTGGTTCAAGTATGGGTATAGTAGCAGCATGTTGATAAACTGTTTAATCTTTCACTCCCCCCCCCCCACTTCCTCATCAATGTGCTTTGTGGTCAATTAGTTTCTTTAGTGTGTCGGTTACCTTTTTAATGTTCATTTCTTGCATAGCTGTTCCATGGATTTTCATTTCTGTTTCACCCCTCTTTATGTCGTAGACACTGTAGACGTACTCCCTTGTATTGCATCTCATTTTAGATTCCTTGTCAAAATCTATTCACTTCATTGATCAATATATAAATTGTGATCTATTCAACTTTGCACAGTCAATAATTCATCATTTTTTTAAACAAGCTTGAGCCCTGTACTTTCTTGTATGTCTCTCTACAGTCGTCAGCGGAAGATCAAGTCATAATCACATTTCTATCCAAGAAGACAGGTCCACAATGGGTTCTTAGACTTCATTTATTCTCTTTAAACTGAGTTTCAACGCATTGATGCTACAAAATTACTTACTCTGGCTCTACAGTCGTGACAGCTTTGTTCTTCGTGTTTTGCTAAAGAGAGCGTGGTACGGGAAACCTTAAGTGTACGAATTTTCAAAGGCTACTAATGGGGAGGGGAGAAGGAGATGAAGTTTGTCACAAGTGGGGCGATTTATGTTAATTAAGGGAATTTTGACTAAGGGACACACAAAAACACGGGGTATAATGTCTGTGCAGCTGAAATCCAAGCACTGGTAAAGAGACTCAAGTGAGTTGAGACCAGAAGGCTTTGAAGATTTGCTTTTGATACTTTATTTTGTGTAAAGATATTCAGGTACCATGTTTCAACCTGTTTAAACAGCTTTTCTTGTGGACGAGACTTGAGTATCAGTTTGTGAAAACTATTTAAGTTTAATGCAAGTTTAATTGAAATCGTTTCAACCATTTTTCAGAAAATTCGAAAAATAATTAATACTGAGAGAAAATTATTTTCTGAGTGGTTTTGCACCATATCTGTTAACTGGGAGGGAGAGGCTGTAGAAATCAAAATGGAAGTACTTAGTGTTGAAAACTGAAAAACGTGTTATTGATACCTTACAATTTGTTCCTCAGCTACCCTAAAAATCCTTTATTTTGCAATCTTACTGAATAGCCTTTGCAGTTGTGTAGTAGTGACCTCATTTATCACGGTTTTGTGATAAACTACAGATAAAAACTACTGATGGCTTAATAGGGTTGCCAATCTATTTTTCAGTGATATAGAGTATCATCAAATTGGGGTTGATGCAGTTGTGGTAAAGGGGGCCTAAAATAGGAAGGGAAATCGTCGAGAGTCGTTTAATTCCTGAATCAATCGCCGGGTTCTTTAGGTAGGCAGTGAGATGTATCGAATCTCATCTTTAAAAAAAATTAAATTCGTAAGTAACTCAACAATGAACTTTTTCGGAACCTATGGTAAAGGCTAACAAGCTTGATTAAGCTAACGTTTGTCAGTTACCACATGTTAACTTATCTGATATTAAAAAATAAGAGTTGCTGTGTTGCACCAACAAAATGTTGACTCATAGTAGTTTACTACGAATAATAAATATTCAAATAATCTAACTAATCAAACCGCGTTTTAACACACGGGTTCTCACCTCTATCTTGTATTTATTACCTTCAAGTACGGAAACATCAGTTGTCTGATTGGTTATTAATTGTTTTTCACATTTGTGAACGTTTCAATTATTAAAAGGGGTTGAAAGAAGCAATTTTTCTGAAAACAAAAGGCAATGCACCATCTCACTGCAATTTCCAGGCATTTTCAACAAAGTTATTTAAAATAGAACGAATAAAATGACAACGAGTTTAAATTATACTTTTATTCGATTTGAAATCAGATTAGCAATGTGTTTCATTTATTCCAGCGTGAAAAATCTTATTTACACGCTTTAAAAGACATTTGTCAAAACAATAATGTCGGTAATACGTACACCGTATCAAGTGGTCTGTAAGTTGGGACTGAGAAGGTGATAGTATGATCATCAATACCAGTTAATTAAAAACAATTTTGGTTTCTAGCTAGGAACCTAGTGTAATCCGAGTCATTTCGGTGTGTACAAATTGCCCTAAATAGTCGACATTCACTAAATAAGTTCGTCGTCTCGATCCCTCAAGCTTCTAATCTACCAAATTTTCGTACCCAGGGTTTTTGTTGGTGGGTTGAGTATTGAGTTGACAGACAAACAGTAAATACTTTGCGTTTATAGTTTGGCAGTGCATTGATGGCGTAATAATATTCGTAAGGAAAAACTTGACAAACACAGGTCTGTTTCAACAAACTATTTCGTTCAGTACCGTTTTTGTGAGAATTAATTTTTTTTTACTCGAATAATCTAGGTATAGTTTCTCTCATATTTTCTATTTACAAGGGTCACTCCAATGAATGATTCTCCGTTCCAACCTCATCATGGAAAAATCATTGGTTGTTATTGTGATCACTAATCATTCACGTTTTTTGTGGCTAGATTAAAGTTACAATGACAACGCCTTTCTTAGTACTGTTACTGCCCATTATAATTCAGGTCTATATCAGTATTTCCAAGACTCAACAAAAGCGAGAAATCCTGACACATTTCTGATGGGTTGTATATGGCATATGCTCATGATGAAGGCTTGTTCTGCCCCCCAGCCCCTCTCCCTGATCACCTCAGCATATGTGTAGAGTTTCTGTCTCACGCATTTCTTTCAAATTGCACAGAACTGTATCACAACACATATCTGTACCAATTTCATGTCCTGTATAAATCTAATATACCATGGCTGAACGAGAATTGATGTTATATACCAATGCAGGGCTCAAGCGTTGTGGTTCTTTTCTGATGATCATTTAATAACTTTCTTCTTTCTTTTCTATTTCAGAAAAAGATCTACATTATCGTCTGCCTAACGATAACTTTATTGATATTAATAGTAGTTCTTATTTTCTTTCTGTAAATGAGAATCTCACTTCTTGGAAATTGAATCTTGTAATTTTTACAGTTTACGTCTACATTACCCTACTGTATTTACCATTTAATTTTCAAACGCATCACTTGTGATCCTCTGTTAGGGAACTGCGCTCTAACTTATTGTTCTTATCGTATTAATTGTTAATATTTCGTTTCCGTCCTGTTTCTTGTTTCATTATCATTGCCTCGCTCTTGCTGTCGCTACGCTTAGTCCCTTTCAGTCTCACGATAGATTGAGATTTGTCTGGAAAAGTCAAAAACGGGAAAATGTTATGAAACTCGGATGTGTTGAGTGTGACGAAGTGCTGCCCCAAGGGTGAACAAGCCAAGCGCAATAGTTTGTACATTACTTTGTAATTTATTGCCACCAATTTATTGAGTCTCGTTGTTAATTAGTTCCCCTTTATCAGTATGTTTACGTTCTGAAATGAGCGTTGTGCACAAGTCGACTGTCCTTATGTTGTGGATGAATATCCAGCTCCAGTTTTGGCGTTATCGGCAAACAGTTAATTTATGTCAAACTTAAGATTGAAGTTGATTTATACCAACTTCGATAATAGATGTTTGGAAACGCAGAAAAAAGGTTGAGGAAAATTTAAATATTAGCAGTTAGTTTCCATTACTCGTTAAACTTTCACTACTAGTGGTTTCAATTGGTGCACAATATTTTTTTTGAGGAGTTGGAAGTACATTTCTACTTTTTGAATTGATGAATCAAGCTATATCTGTGGTGTACAGTGCCACTAATTTGGTCCTAATTGTCCCTTAATCTTGAATGAGAACCTTAATCTGCAGAGGGTGGTGCTTGGAATCGGGTCTTGCTCTCAGGTTTGTCCCTAGTGGTATTTACAAACTTTCACTTACATCCTCTAATTTGATTTTGTGTGTATTAAACCTAATGACAATGTTTTTTAAGTGTACATTTGAACGTCCAATCAAATACACCTACACTGAGACAACTGCAGGCAACGTATTTGATGCTTTCAATAATATTTACAATCCCATTAACTGGGCTTGCTGAAGAAGGAACGTACAAAGACTGCTGTACTCACCAGGAACCCAACTAATTTCTACTGAAGATGACACTTGAAAGCACGTGTTGCTTTATGCACAAATTTAGCCTACCAATATGCTTTCCCAAACAATTACATCGACCCCCCCCCCTTCCCTCCAAATTGTTGATATTTTGTGACTAAAAGTATTAGGAGCGGCTGCCTCAGAGTTTACATGTACGTTATCTTAATCGTTCTTAACGTCTGCCTTTAGAAATGTATACAGCTCTCAACTCTTTAAGTCGATTTTTCACAATTCTTTACTTTCAAGGGGTAGATTGTTGCTTTCAACGATTTTTTCTTGTGATAATTTTGTTATTTAGTGTAGTCCTCTTCTTCACAACAGTGCGAACACAGAGTGAAGCAATAAGTCAGTACACTGCAAACCGATGACGAACTTCCTCAACAGGGTACCCTGACTTATTGGCTGAAGTAACCTGGTCACCTCATGCGTACATTTTTCATTAAAAATAATTTATACTGACAGATCTGATTGTTTTCTTATAAAGTTTCAAATTATTACTTAATTTTATAAGCAGCGAAGAAACGAAATATTTACTTTGCTTTCCTTACGAAACTGCACTGTATACAAAAAAAAAAGCTGATTCTAAACTGATCAAGATTGTGAGGTAGTTACGTTCAAATTTTGTTTAGTTTATTACGATCATTTTCTAGTCATAAATTCAGTGTTAGTAGTTGTACAGCTCTTTCGGCTGAATATGCGTAATGGGTCGCACAAAAGTGGCGTGCAAAAAAAAAGAACAAATTAGTAACATATTCATAAGAACCTTCAATGGAAGTTTTGTCTGTTTTCCGTCAAAATAATTGGTGTAATTTGTGTTTTCAGTGTAACTAGGCTAAGTGGACTGCTATATTTAAAAGATATCAATGACCTAATAGTATAATCAATATTATTAAGATATTAAGTCTCCCTCCCTTCCTACCTGTAACAGGATTGGTGCCGATGTTTTAATCATATTATGGATGAAAATATCGAACTCTACTCACGATATTTTTGGGGTCGTCGAACAACACGCACAGAACATTTAAAACTTTAAGAATCTCCACAATTACGTCTACTCAAGGTTTCAGAACTTCTTCCTTTAAACTTTGCTTACTTGTACAATTCATAAACTGACCATCGGTGTGTCAATCATCACTCAAACTACTGCTCTACAAGGTGCAATTAGTCTACAAAAAAAACGGGATAACCTCGTAACTGAAATAACTGTAACCCCAAATTTATTGCCAGATCCGTATCTCTATATATTTTCATAACTCATGATAAAGCCTTGGGTGATTTAGAAATGTTGAGGTGATGAGGTAGACCGTGCAGAGTTTGAGGAAGTACAGATGTTCGTCGTTCGATGTGGAGCCCCAAAAATGAACGATCATGGAGGATCTCTAGCTTGCAAATGAGGGAGCAAAGCAGGCCATGAAGCTAACCAGTGAGCGATTGAAGAGGTGCTCTTATTTCTTCGCATAATTCTACCTAGACACTTATAATAAACTACCATGCAGCAAATACCAGTAGAGCATGTATGTTAATCAATCAAGCGTTTAGAAAAGTTGAAATCAAACCACGTTGGCTGGTAAACAATAACTGCGACTGTTTTTCTTACTGCATGTTGGAAATTTCAACAAGTTTGGTCTCCAAAAGCTTCCTGTAATTGTTGATAGATTTTTAATTTTCAATGAACGAAATTGGCCGAAAATATTTGTGCATCGTATCTTCATAGTCCCCCCCCTCCCCCACTTAAATATCTGTAAATTTCATTAAGTAGGGTTTTCGTTATTTTTTCGCGCACTGTAGAATCTTCAAAGTTGGTCATTTTCTGCGTTTTCATGATTGACTGCAGGAGTTTCAAAATTCCCTCCACGTGGCAATTACGTGGCTCTGAACAGTTGGAGATATCAATACGCGGCTGCCCCCATTTTACTAAAGCAATGAAAAAAGTAACTGCATGTAAAGGTAAAGCGGCCGTTTTTCGTTAACTCCAAGTAGTTTTTGAGTTGTGAAAATTACACGTGAACTTGTTCCAGTTACAGGATTTTGCTGGTGAGACCTTAGCCCAGAAATATGAAATAACTATTTGGACCCCTGAACATTTACCGTTGAAGCGGTATGGCTTCTAACAGAATCTTCTAATGTAACCTATTTATCAATCTTAGTAGGAAATGGTTACTTTAAAATTCGAACTTCTGTTATTGATTAAAAGTGTGCATGTGTGCCATCCACTGGCTGTGTACTCTGTCTCATTAGCTGACTATCGGTTCACCTACCAGTAACGAGAGACATTGTAGAAGGAGTAAACTGAACTTCAAAAAATTGCCACCTTTTGTGGATAGGAACCCATGTATAATGCAAAACCATCTTTGATTGGCTGGTTGGCTAGCTGTCACATTCCACGTCTGCTCCTCTGCAGTTCTCACCTTGAAGTTGCACTGGTACCTCAATGTTTCATGATGTCGTGAGGCTTAAGAACAAAAATGTCAATACTTTGATTACAATAATCTTGCAGCACACAAATAATCGAGGAAAAACAAGCAAACTGATTCGATATTTTTAGCTCACTCCAATCGCTTTTCACTCAAATTAAGACGTGGTCTCATTTGGATGTCAACTTGAACTGGTTTCAGGTGCTGGACTTATCTGTTAGCTGTTTGTAAGGAGCAAACTTTGCTGCGCTTTTACATTTGCCTCATAATTAAGTTCCCATTTTTTGAATAAATGTATTTGATTTATTTATGTTAATTTTGTTTTGTTTACTTAACATTCTCAACTATTCGATGTTGCATCTGAGTCCATGATCTTGTGAGTTGATAGTCTTCACAACGGGTGTGGGGAATTGTTGCCTATAGGTTGCAGATGGGAAATGAACGCACGCTCCTCATCTCAAGATTGCCTAAGAATTCAGAGAGCTAGGAGGGTATACATCACTCAACGTTTACGTCACTCAACTGTAGTCATTCGTTCGGCTGTATATACTGGGGTATAAATCATGAATGTCGACTCAAGTTCATGATTTGTGGTTAATCACAATTCATAAAATAAATTCAGCTGAGGTGGTACTTGGATGTGGCAGAGCCGTTCACATTCACACTTAGTGTTGTTGTCTGTGTGAGGACACTTTACTTCTCTCTACCTAAAAGATAATAAATATTACGGGATATTCGTGAATCAGATGTTTACAAAAGATGAAAGGAATTTCCGTACCTTACTGACTTCGCTCTTTTTTCGACTCTGCACATTATCAGACAATGCATTTGTTAACTGTATTTGTGTTAATCCTCCACCCAGACTATGAACAGCACAACAGGAATCTAATCGCTGCTTATAGACGTGAAGATTATATTGCATTCATCAAAGTTGAAGTTGTAGGATAGAAAAATACTTTCAGAAATCTGACGATTAGTTACATTATCAAAATAAACACTGTACAGGTAGTATGTGTCACGTTATACTCTTGATTATCAATCAATGTGAATGAATGAATGAATGACTAGTGTGATGTGGGAAAGTGATGAAACCATGAGCCAATCAAATCAGTGAGTTTGTTTCCCTGTGTTGAACATTTTGTTTTTCGTAAATGTGTGTTGGTTGCTTCCATTGAGTTTTCATTCATTTCACTTGTTTTGTGGCTTACAATATTATGCTGTTAATTAACCTTAAATTTGGTGTGCTCAGTTTGTTAAAATTTGAATTCATTTCTCTTCAATTGACTTCTCTTGTCGCAGGGATTGAAATTGGTTGTGTTTTTTGGTATGGAATTCCAATAGTTTTAACGAAATGGTTGCTGTTGACTGCAAACTATTGGCTCCAATGGGAATGGCAAATGGGAAGGGCCGAAAAACTTATCGTGTCACGTGAACACTGGTTGACTCAACACTGTTTTCTGGATCACATTTTGAGAAGTGAATGAAAATTAGAGCTGAATTAATGGAACGCTGCCATCCATTAATTGCAACCAATCCCCATCTCCCACGAAATTAAAAACAAAACCACTGTACATTCTCAGGGAATGTGAGATGTCATAGTCGTGGACCCATTCAAGTAAATGCTCCATTGTGGGGGTGTTAAGGTGCTGCAATAATGGTGGGGTAGAGAGATTGTGCTAGGAACCAGTATCAACCAGTACTCGTTAGATTTCGAAGGGGCAGAAAGTAAATCAGAACAGCTAGCGTTATTTATTGTACCTAAAAAGCACAAATGGAAGACCAGCAATAAGTATGCTCAAGGAGGTCCTCCACAAGCATGCGTTAGCAGGCAATGGTTTGGCCAACCCCTTACCCCCTATCTTCTCACTACTTCTTCTACAACATTAAAGGAGAGGGAACGCTGCCATCCATTTTGGTTTATTATTCATTCTGAATAATAACCCTATGTTTTCGGTCACGAAAAATTTTTTACAACCCCCCCTCAAAATTTGATACTTTACGTTTCAAGACATGGAGATTCCAAATTTGCAATGTCCGTCCACCGTCTGGGCCGTTTTGTGCCTTTAACGTGGTCTAAAAAATTCGTTCTTTCGCCCAAAAATCCGATTTGGTATCTAGTTGTGCCCGCCATCTCAGCAATCCGATCGGACGAAGCCCGTGGTTGTAATGGGCAAAAAACGGTTAAAAAAATTAACGAAACGCAGTACAACGCGGGAGCTACAGCGTTTCGTCGTTTGAACTCCCGCCCGTCTCATTAAATAACTCGAGGCGAGTGAGCAGCGCGCCTCCCGCTCGCTTCCCTCCCAACACTCAACTCCCCCCGGGTTCGCTTCGAGCGCCCCCGTTCCAATTTCCCCAACGTTTTGGTTTTAATACGATTCAATTTTTTTAGAATCTTTCGTTTCATTCTCATTTTGTTTTTTTTTCATAGATTTTTGGTTAAATTTTGATATTAGTATTTAGCGTGCATGTTTTCATATTAAAATGCAGTTTTTTCTAGATACTTTCGTTTTTGTTTTTTTTGTTTATTTTAATATTACGGTTCAGTTCTTTTCGACCTTTTTTTGGGTTTAATTATGATATTTTTCGATGCTGAATCGAACAGGATGGGTCTCAGAGCATTAATGCTAGGTCAAGCTGATTATCCGAATAATAAACCGTTGTTTAATAATTTTCATGGTTTTTCTTTGGAAACTAAGTGTGCATTAACGAGGGAAAATTGTTCTCACCCATCAACCCCATATGTTATGGATGTAAGAAAACCTGATTTCCTATGCAGTGGGTCTCATTTCGTAGGGTCATAACTACATTTTTTGAACGGGTTGTAGGTACTATTGTGAGAAACTAGTTGTTAGTGACTTGACAAATTAGTATTCCTGCTTTCAGGTTCAATAGGCAGTCTGGCTAGAATAGTAATTGTTTTTTGTTCGATTATGGTGTGATAGCGCTTGTTTTGGTTCTGAACATACTGAGGAGAGTTTTTGGAGCAAGTGGTGGCTGATGGAAATTCATAACATAAAGTGACTCCTTTATTATGAGTGATGTGAGGAAAGATCACTTTTATTCTAGATACTATTTAATTTTACCAAGAGCCAGAAGATTAAATGGAAGCGTTGTTGAGAGGTTTATCATTAATCTGTAATGCACAATTCATCAGATGTACAAAAAACCTTTAGTTTCTGTTACGTCCTTGGAACTCTACAGAGTATTCCTCTCGGTGTTAATCTGGCTGATTTGTTTTCTACTCAGGTTGTTGTAAAGAATAGGTTGTCCAGGGTGTTGTGTTTCAAGTCTGATGGTCGCCAGCTATCGAACTGAGATACTTGTTATTCAGTCAGTAGACTGCAGGACTACAGTACTAAAGCATCGTTCCCCTTGGGAGGGAACCACTAACCATAGAGTAACCCTGGCTTAGTTGATTAGCCTCAAGACGTACATGTGATCCAATCAGTATGGAACAGTTTGAGAAATATCCACCAGCTAACTTGACAATTTAAAGGAGTGGGACGAGATTTTTTGCACTCGTTTCCTAATAGCAAGAAGGGTCTCATATTAGAGTTATAACTACGTTTTTAATTGTGTCTAACACAGCCGATACTGGCTGATTACCTACATCTCCTCACTTTCATAACAGAGCACTTTCCGCTGCAGTGGAAAAGAACTCTTGGGGTTCAGGGAGATCGCTGAGCTCGATAAAAGTGAGTGTGTCTGTTCTCTGGAGGAGATAGACACAGCTCAATATGCCCTCCACCTCCCCAAGGAACATTTGGCCATTTTCACAGTTCTACAAAGTTAAACATTTAAGCCTTTGGTCAAGTTAAGGGACCTCTAATATCAGTTCAACTGTGATCACCAGCCTTGCACGACTGGGTTGTGTCACTATTTATTCATCAATCCTCAAAACCTGTAGTCGTGGTTCTCTCGCCAGCCACTTTTCTCCTTACTTCTGCTGGGCTACACTGTAATCTAGTAAAGCGTCTTTGTTGAGCAAGCAAATTGTTGAAAGTATTCGTAAACTGCCTAGAAACATCGAACCTCTTCCCAATATTGGCAGTCAATTTATCATGATAATGTCGCGTGTATAGCATCAATATTATGCCAAGGGACAAAAGTCACAGTGTAAAACCATAAAAGTACCACACTGCAGCAAATTTGAGTATACACTGCAAAATATGGCAGTCTATAGCTCAATCACATTATAGAAATTGTCCAACCTTCTCGAATCAAGAACCGCCAAACTCCACACTTCACTTTAGTGTTGGCTCCGAACTGTACAAGAAACATAATATCAATTTCAATCCCGGGATTTTCGAGTACAAGTTTCACACAAGATTTCAGCCGTTCAGTGGTTTGAGTATTTGGAAAGTGAGTGCCGTCATATTGCCCTCTAAGTGGATTGTCTTGTTAATTCTTATTTTTTCGTTCTGAGCAGAAGAAGATCATGATCTTGATATGCCTGTCTGTGCTTGGCCTCGTTTTGGCATCTACGGTTGCTGGCTACTTCGGCTTTTAAGTAAGTAACGGAAAGAAACTTAAGTTTTATCGTATTTCTGATGTTGAATGTTTGTGGATTTTTTTCTCATCAAGAGTCTTGTAAGTCACACATGTTTGAATCAATTATTTGTCTTCGTCAAACTATGGGTAATATTTGTAATATGTATGTTGCCCTTGGTGTTCAGACAATCTGACTCAACAAGTTTCCCCTGAAGGCTTGACAGGCTGCTCTTTCACTGATGGAAGGGAGAATTTAGCTTCACAGCTGGGCCCAGGACCAACTCATAAGTTAGCTCTAAAACCAAGTTCTGAATAGGCACCATTTCAATTATTAAAACCATTTTCCTTCATCGCAAATTCGCAATTACCAAGACTGAAAGATTTACAAGGAATATTTGAAGAAGTAAACTTCTGAAGGAAAATTTGTGTGAACAATACGAACATCAAATGAAGCTAAGAGATTGAGAACATTTACACTGAAGTTCCCTTAAGCCGTATTTTCCTAGTGTCGGGGTTTTTCCGCCATGTTGAGCGGGGTGTGCTGAAAGGGTGACGTCGACCACTCGTTCAATGGAGAAAGAATGCAATGGTTTTCCTAGAGAGCGGAGCACGTCTCCAGCTGGTGCGCTTCAGGAGGTGGTCTTTTCAATGATATCGTATTTTCCTTCGGTAAATCAAACATTTGTGTCTCACCACTGATACGAAATGGCTTTCCCTGCTGGTATGCATCTCTGACGAAGTTATGTAAACAACAAGAAACAATTTTATTCAATTTGAAATAATTTTATCCACAGTCTCAGGTTGTACATTAATGGGCGTGAAAAAAACTCGAAAAACCGAACACAAAATACCATAAGTGTTTTCAGACACCCTTTTTGGTATCCTCGTCCAATCTGAAGGCTTCATCTCCCAGTATGACATGAGGCAAGACGACGTCTGAATCGGGCAATGAACGTGGGGTTGGGATAAATGACCAATTTTTCAATCAATTATCCCATTTCATACTTGTTAAAAATTCCACCATCACCTTCTTAACCATAAGAACCAATGTCAACTTGGAGAAATTTATAGTTGGCGTCGACCATTGTCAGAGGAACGATAGAAAAAAAGGTTTGGTAATTGAAACATAAACTTCCAGTATGATTAGGTGCCATAATCCTGACATGCTTCCCGCCTATAGCACCAATGACATTGGGAGAGCTCAAACGTTTCCAGAATTCTTCTTCAGAGGTCATGGCTGTATGACGTTGCAATTCCTTGTGTAACCTGCCTTACTTTCCTTGCATTTATTGCTGCACCTCTTGGATTCATGGATCAATTACAACGTCTAAGGGCCATTTGTATAAGAACAGCACTGGTTGTGATATACCAAATCAACGTTAAGTAGCTAAATCAATCGATCTCCCCATGCTAACCGAGATATCTGTGGAGTGCAGTTAGACAAGCCGCGATTTAAGCAACATCGAGAAAGCAGTGGACTTGAACCTCTGTTCCTAAACCCTCGACGAGGGTTATATCAGTCATGGAAGTTGCGGTTTCACTAATATGCAAGAGGCCGGCCTCTGTAGCATCCACCGAACTCAGACCTGCGCAGGTACGGCAAGTATCTGGTCATTGGTCAGTCTCCCGGTAGGGAGCTGTTGCCCGTGTATTATTGTGCGGAGGTGACCACCTGAAGAATCCCATACTGTCTGGGAGGAGTTCTTAATCTGGTTTCCTGCCTGATCTAACTATTTACTTGGGTGGCATGTTTCAAAAGGACAGATCAACTATGACCACATTTCCTAGCCATCACCTTCTTCACGAACTCTGCAAAATGGTTATAGGCTTGCTTCGTAGCAAGTTTATTTATTTTATTTTTTTCTGCTAAGTTCGTTTGCCCTCCCAACAACCCTCGCTCACTATTGTAGAAACTACAGTAGAACAGCACATGGTTTCCAGTTTCCTCCGCACTGGAGGCACAAGATGTGCATGTCGGAGAGTGAAGTCACCATGTCCTGTAAGGAACTGGCTCATCCAGTGGTCTGCCTCAACCTATTTTCTTGAAAGACGTTCACGGATGTTGGGGAAGAACTCATACGTGTCACGTCCCTTTGACAAGTATTCCCATCCGCTCGATGGCGGCAAGTTTCTGCTCTGTGGTGAGATCCGCACGAAGTTCAGCCCAAAGCGGGGGAAGCTCCCGTTTCACTCTCCACTTGTCAAACATGCACTTAATGGCAAAATCAACTGGTAACTGACCAGTGATCACCTGGAGTGCTTCTGTTGATACAGTCTTATAGGCCTTGGTGATCCATAGGAGTGCAGCTCTCTGGGATTGGGCCAATACTCTCTTTTGATTGACTGTTAGTTTGCTACCCCAGACAACGGGGCAGTAGCCAATCACACCTAGATAGATGGGCTTATACATGAGGATAGTGTCATGGTAACATACACCCCAAGTGGTCTTAGTAATGGCACGCAGTGAGGCAAACCTTGCAAGGGTAGTGCCTTCAAGGGACTGGAGGTGTAGGATGAAGCCCCCCCCCCCTACCTCACTTCTCACCAATATTCACTCCTAAATACCTGACGTGCTTTTCAAGCTAGAGCCGGTGGCCGCCAAAGCGTATTGAGGGTGCATTATTCACTTTTCCTTGCAAGAGGATTAGCTGGGTTTTTTCCTCTGCCACCTGCATCTTGACATGCTCGCGCCATTAGGTGACGGTACGGAGCACATGGTGGGATTTTCTTCGATTTGGTCGTCCACATAGGCGTATAGCTCGCAGTCAGTCTCCATGAGCCTCCTGAGAAGACCTTCGAAGAAGGCATTCCAGAGTGCTGGTCCAAGGACCAAGCCCTTCTCAATCTTTCTCTGAAGGGAGACATGCCTGCATTCGATCGTAGCAGTTCCGTCTGTCAGGTAATTTCTGACGAGTGAGTATAGGTTGGGGGGGGGGATTATTACCCTAGCTTTAAGCTCATTAAGGAGAGCTGGCCACCAAAGGTTGTCAAACATTCCCCTGATGTCAATCAGAACTGGACCTTCCTTTGTTACAACCATATTGCCTGCCTGTGAGGTTGTGGCCAAAGATTCCTTCGAGGGACTGCAACATCAAGAGTTCTAAAGTTTTGCCTAATATGGAAAGAAGGCTGGGAAGAGGGTCTCCATGATCGCGAGTCTGACTGATTGCGCTTGCCTCCCTTTTGAAGAGTGACAACACGCGCAGACTTCCACTGAGTTGGGAACCGTCCAACCTGCAGACAGTCATTAAATAAATTAAGGAGGCCGCTGGAGATTCTCCACTCAGCCTGCCTTAGTATATTGCTTTCTATTCTATCTGGCCCAGTGATTAGCTTTAAGGTCGCAAGGGCCCTGCCGAGGTGGTCGCCTGTTGTTCACAATGGGATGTTGGGTTCATGATCAGCTCCCTTGCTGCCCTCTGGGCTTCAGTATCCCGAGCTACTTGTTCGTCAGAGAACACTTTCTTTTTTTTTTTTTTTAAGTTGAACCTCGCGGGCATCGAGTCTACCACATGCAGTTCAGGCCCCCCCACCTTCACCTTGTCAAGGATCAAGTGGCAGGAACTCCTCCTCCCCCGCATGATCAGACCCAACTCCAACATACGCGCAGCCTGGAGGAACGCCATCCTTTTAACATGTATGTGGAGTGGAGTTAAATCTAGCAAGACCTCCAGTGCAGCAGTAGGGCATGTTGTCATACAGCCTGTAATGGCTAGACACGCCCTACGCTGCAGTTTATTTAGCTGCAACTGCACTGTTTTGTTTTCCACCCTAGTCCACCAGACCAGGGCTCCATAGGTGACTACAGGCCTAACAACCGCAGTGTACAACCACCGGATCATCGCAGGCCTCAGCCCCCATGTCTTCCCACCATTCTGTGAGCTGCCCACACCACCACCGACGCCCGCTGTAAGGCTTTTTTCACGTGTGTGGCCCAAGAGAGCTTTCCATCAAGAAAGACTCCCAAGTACTTGATCTCATGCTGGATCTTCACCACCTTGCCACCCAGCCTGAGTTCCCGCAGCATAAGGCTGCGCCTTCTGGTTGAATGGGATCAGGCTCGTTTTGTCTGGATTGACAAACAGACCTTGCCCATTGCACCATGTCTGTAGGGTATTCAGTGCATGCTGCATGCATTCACTGATTACACTCACGAATTTACCCCTGACTATAATTACCAGGTCATCCGCGTATCCTATTACCTTGTAGCCCTCCTCCTCCAGCAGCTCGAGAAGGGTATCAGCTACCAGTAACCAGCGGAGAGGGGAGAGCACCCCCCCCCCCCAACTCCGAGAAGACCACCCTGCTACTCAGCATCTTGTTGGTCCAAGAGATTAGGTAAGGATCTACTCCCTTCCTACCAGCTGCAGCCGTAATTGAGGCACACGACGTATTGTCGACAGCCCCCCCAATATCCAGAAAGCAGCACAGCGCAATCTCTCCGGATCTCAGAGTATCCTCCAGCACTGTTGCCAGTTCCTTCAGAGCAGTCTCAGTGGATCTCCCCCTCTGATAGGCATGCTGGGAACTCCGAATGGAGTTCTGAGTAAGATAGTACTCCTTTATTGATAGGCACACTATCTTCTCCATTGTTTTCAACACGAAGGACATGAGACTGATGGGGCGGTAGTCCTTAGCCAGGGCCGAGGAGCCACCCGGCTTTGGTATAAAGACCACCTTCACCTTCCTCCACATAGTGGGTATGTACCCAAGGACATAGCTCGCCCTGAAAAGCCTCACCAGTATCGGACCCAGAGCCTCCTTACCATGCTGCAACATGGCTGGGAAGATCCCATCCGCACCTGGCGCCTTGTAAGGTTTAAATGAACCAATAGCCCATTTAACCTTATTAAGTGTGAACATTTCTCTGGAGGCTGCAGCTAGCAGTGGGTTCCTTGATTGCCCATGACAGGTACCTCCATCGGCGCTCAGCTGATGGTGGTGGCTATCTCCCCACTGCAGGCTTTGAGACCCTGGGAAGTGAGCTGCCAGTAGCTCCTCCAAGGTCTCCTTGCTGCCCCTTGTGTATGTTCCCCTGCCTTTAGGAGAAAACCGATTTGTGGCCTCTCTTCTCTAGAGAGGATCTTCTGTACCTTGGACATGGTAGACAAGTCTTTCATGCCCCCACAGAAGTCTCTCCAGGATTTCCTTTTTGCCTGTCTAAGGGCTTTATTGTACACTGTGAGGGAACCTCTATATGCGTCCCACTCACCTTTCTTTTTTGCTCTGTTAAAGAGCCTCCTCGTTTCTTTCCGAAGCCTTTCCAGTTCCTTGTTCCACCAAGGAACCTCCCTATTGGATCTTCGGGTTTTCAACTCGCAGCTTTCTTCATACGCCTCTACCATAGCTGCGCAGATCTCCCCTGTCGCCCTTTCTACACCTTCGACAGTTTGCATTTCACAGCTGTAGCTCCCCAAACTGGAGGCCAACACACTGCTGTACAGAACCCAATCCGTGTTCTTGGGGTTCCAATATGTCTCCGTCACACTATTAGGGAACCGCAGCCTGAACCTCACCATCCGGTGGTTAGACATTGAAGTTTCCCCAGAGACATGCCAATCTGTTATTCTGCTGGCATAGAAGGTACTTGAGACCGTGATGTCCAGCACCTCCCTCCGCCTGCGTGTAACAAAAGTTGGCGTGCTCCCCCTATTAACCACCACCATTTCATTACACAGTAAGTAGTCAAGAAGGGACTCACCTCTTTCATTTGTGTCTGTGCTGCCCCATGCCATGTTATGTGCATAGGCGTCGCACCCGACAATCAACTGAAGGTCTTCCCTTCTGCAGTAATAGATCAGCTGCTGCATCATCAGCGGGGGGACCTCAGCGTCATCGCCTGGGAAGTAGGTTGACGCCACCACTGTCCTCGCCTGGAGTCCTTACTGTCTTGAGCTTCCAGCAACACCGCCACCCCCCACAGAACTCGGGAATTTTTAGAATATGCAAGTTGTGTCTTACCAAAACAGCCGCCCTAGGACGACCTTCTGTGCCACAGTAGACCAACTTACCTGTACTAGTAGGTATCCCTTTTACGTCCCTGCTGTCCGCCCAAGGCTCCTGCAGTAGAGCCACATCACAGCTTCCCCAGACAAAGCTCCTGCACATCACTGCCGTGACTCACTTTGTATCACAGCTAAGACCTGCTCTACGTTTGCTTTCCCTATGGAGGACTTGTAATGTCTGCCCCAGGGGTTCTCAGAGCTCCCTGCTTCTACCAAATTTCGCCAGCCTTGCTGTTTGGCTCGTTTGATGGCGCGGTGGAAGGCCTTCTTCTCTTGGATGAAGGCAGTTCGGTGGCTCTGGCATCATGAGTGTTTTGGTACATCCTTCTGGCTCTCTTTACACTTTGCTTGATGGGATCAAGTTCCTCAGTCCACCATGGGACTAGGATCGCCCTGTGCTTCTGTTGCCCAAGTACAGAGAGCCCAGCAGAGTGCAGTGCTGTGGTAAATATGTCCACTTTGCTGTCCACCTCTTCCGGTGTGGCAGCTTGCACTATTACCCTACAGAATTGTGGCAAGTCAGCACTTTTTGTGTGGAATCATTTTTCACGCGTGTCTGCACACAGGATGTAGTCATCTGTGATGGCAAAGTCAATAACCGTGATGTGATCACTCAGCGTTGCACCTGGAACGGCTTGTCAACACTGCAATTTGAGTAGCAGGGTGTGAGACACGGCTGTGACATTTATGCACAACCTTCCTCCCGGCCCATCATAGGTCGCGTCAGTCATGGGGTCGTTGGCAGCAACCATGTTGTATATGGTGAGCAACTCTATATACGCCTCGCCTGCCCCATCAAGGGTCGGGGATCCCCACAATGATGATCTGGCGTTTGCATCACCACAGACTATGCAGGGTCGTCCTGATAGGCCTACTCGAGTGGTTGGAGGCTGTTGGCAACTGGTGCGCCAAATTGCCTGTATAATGATATCACTACCAGCTCGGATGAGCACAGCAGCCAAGTACTGGCAGTTCAGGTGGGTGAGTGTGAGCATGCCAATGGATAGGTCAATGCAGGCGACTGCTGCCTTGGCTCCCATTCTTGCTCCAGCCACCACTCATGCCTGTGATCCCATACCAAGAGTTTTGGATCCTATGTATGGTTCCTGTATGGCAAGAACACTGCAGCGTTTCTTGTGTGCACTTTGCAGCTACTCTGCCATAACTGGGGAACTCTTATTTGTGTTGTGCTGAAGGATTCGAACTGTTTTTAACCTATTCATAATCCACTCGTGACTTCTTGAGGGCAAAAGCTCACTGACGAATGGTACAGCGTGCGTCTCGTGTAGAGTGCAAGACCTGTTGTAATTTGCGGTCAATGCAATTGTCACACTTGAGTGGAGCCTCACGCTTGCACTTCTTGCTAAGATGTGGCATGGAGAACCAGGCGCACACCACAGTTCTCATGCAGGCTACTGCCAGGTAGCCATGATGCTGGCATTTGTAGCACTGTGTGGGGGCTTAGTACTTGCGGATGGTGCACTGCTGCCAGGCTATTTGGAGGTGCCCTGCCCCCTCTAGTTTTTTGTGTAGGCTGGGTGATACCTTGATCACCCTATCCTTTTGTCTGCCACGCTTTTTCTTGAAAAGGGCACTGCCGTTCTGCGGCTGCAAGCCTAACGCAGGGTTGTGCTCAATAACTTGTTGGGCCAAGTCCTCTTTTTGTAAGTCAGTCGGCACATCGCACAATAGCAGGCATGGGAAGCGACCTAGGAGGGCTGATGCTTGTAGCTCCAACTCCTTCTTCGTGGAAATATGGCTTGTGTGCGCTTTAGCCATATCTGGAGTCGATGACGGGGCCACCTCCACCTCGGTGCGGGTGTCAAGCACTCGGATGCTTTGTGTTTGGAGGTCCTTAGCAGGGACACCCTGCATCAGGGCCTCTCCATCTTCACATGTACGCCTTACCACTACCACGTTTTGTCGTGGATATTAAGTTTTAGTTTAGTTTGGTAAGGGGTAGAGCCTTTTATTTTTATTTTTGCCCTTGTTTTTGGGCGTAGGCGTGGGTGGGGCGCTGCCCTCGACCTGCACATCCTGCTTTTTCGGGGTCTTTTTCTGTTTTTCCCTGCGCATCCTGCCCTGGCAGGCTGCCATTCGGCCTCGGCTCTGTGAGGGAGGGTGGGTGGCTCGGTGGAGCTCCTTGAGCTTGGGGGGCTGGTGGCACTGGCTGTGCAGGCTGCTGGGCAATAGCCCTACGCAGCTCTTCCCTCACGACAGCCACCACAGTTTCCTGCAGAGTGGTAACGGCAGGGGGCGATTCATTGGGGGGGGGACTCTCTTTGAGCGCCAGCTTCAAGATTTCGAAGAGGCAGCTGGGTACGAGGCGTTGGCCTCATCATGTCATGTATGTGGAGGAAGTGTAAGTTGTGTCCCTTCAAGTCTGGCTCATACGAACACGCAGGGAATACAGCAGTGGAATTCTGGACCCCCAACTGCAGGGTGAGCACAGCGACAGAGTACACTTTGACGCCCAGCCACAGTTAAGCCTCGTTGGATGTAATCCTGCGGGGACCTCGTAGAGGTGAGGTTGTCATTCCAGCTAGGCGTACACAGCCCTATAGCTGTACATCCCATTGATGCCCAACCATCAACAGACCAGATTTAGGCAAATTATAATTTCTAATAATTATTAGAAGCCAAAGTGGTCGCATTAGCCTCGGCCTAAGCTGAAACTGATGAGGAGCATGTACAAATGCGCGTACTCGAGCTGCGGGGAAAATCTATAAGAATGCATAGGTTGAACAGGTAAAATCGAAAGCTATACAAGAAAAAATAAAAACCGAAATTGTGAGGTTACAGCTTAGAAGAAGGGAGAATAATTATGTTTATAAATGTTATTTAACACACTAACCTGCATATTAGTGTGTTATTATTTAACATCGCCTACCTATCCGCTTTTAAATACATTCGGTTGAGCCCTTAGTGTGTGGTTTTTCTAGCACGGAGAAATGGGGTCTCGATTTTTCTCACTTCGTTTTTGAACTGCTCAACCGACGAATTTTAAATGAACAACAATTTGTTTTCAACGAATGTAATACTTTTGTTCTGATTTTGATTTCATATGTCTTGAAGTCGTTGAAACGTCCTCTTATACTCCTGGGGCACCGTGAGATGACGATAACTGTAGTATAGTAAATAAGTCGTTGAAAAGCAACTGCAATAACTTCACACGTGTATACAGCATCTTTGTTGTTATTATTATTATTATTATTCACAATACTAACAGAGATAATAATAGAAGAGTATAATGAGCAAGGCAATGGAGAACAGATATGAGGATACAATGAGGAAATTGATATGAAGGTTAGGAGCATTAACCGAGTCTAAACAAGATTTACACAGTTGGTAAAAATGGCTGTAACTTAGAGATGATGGGGGCAAGAGGAAGAGGTTGGAATTAGTTAGGGCACACAATCACGAGCTCTTCACTTTAAAGAGTGCCATGTTGAACACTAATATGTTGGCTGCAGCCATTTTGAATCTAAATAAGCTGTCATATTTTTGTTACAGATGAAGCCTCGATATCTTGAACTTCTGAAGAATGCATCCCTTCTAGTCATTTTCTTTTTTCCTAAAATTTAGCCTACTAGCTATTCTATTAGTAAGTTTGGAATTCTATATTTTGAATACTTACCTGGTAGTACTTATATTTGCAGTTATACATTTCTGTACAGGTAGTTTTCAGTTTTATGTCAGTACACATATATATTTGTATCATACAAGATTTCTCAGAGAACTTCTTCATCTAAGCTTACCGAAAAAAAAGTTAAATTAATAATCAGGTGGAGGAGCTGATAATAATAATTATCACATATTGGCCATAGTTATTTTGAACGCTCGTTGATCTCTGGCGAACCATTTTTGTTACTACACTTTCTTCCAATCAAATGTTTATCCCCTTCCCCACTCCTTTCTCCACAGTCAACCCTCCTCCTTCCTAACCACCTTTCACCCCACCCTCAATCCCTCGGTTCGCTTAGCAAATTGTTTGTGTTATTGAGCGCATTTGACCTTGGAACGTCGCCTTTATTTAAAAAGAAAAAAAAAGGGAGTTACGTCAAGGTCTCCCTCTAATTTGGCTCAGTTGTTCAACAAACGCTTGCCTCTACTCCAAACTGCCAATATATTCATTGCTACTTATAAGTGTTGGAGGCACCTCAAGCTGTCGTTTATTAGGCTTAGGAAGGACAATTGTAAGACCCTCCCTTTATATTAAAGTTCGTTTTCAAACTTTCGAAGTTGTTGTTCCGGATTTGTGTTCATATTGTTGTATTAATTAAGTTGTCTTCGTTTAGTTTGTGAATGCGATTTGAAAGAAGGATTTTTCAAGGGAAAAAGGGGGTTTTTTAAAGGAGGACGTTTTGACTGCCAAGTGACAGATTGGGTTCTAGGGGACCACCAGGTAATTTGTGGTAGGAGGAGGTATCAGACATAGCTAGGGGGCTAGTTGTTGTGTCTTTCTTACAAATACGTATGTATATACTTTTTCTTATGTCAGTAGACAGCATTTAGTTATACCATGTAGGCCAAATGGTAATGAAAGGGTTTCTACCAGCACAGTAATAACCAACTTGACATGATTTCTTACATTACTTTGGGTTTGGTCTGTGCATGCTGACCCAGTAGTTGGAGTGTTGACCTTACACCTGCAGAAAATCTGGGGTTTGGGGGCTGGCAATGTGGTGAAATACTGTCCTTTGTGAATGTTGTGGTACTAATAAGAGCTCCCCCTCCCCCCCACCACCAATAAGGTTTGCTGGCTGCCCAATATCAATCACATTATTATTGTGTGTTGTTGACTAGGAGGTGTTGATTGGGTAGACTGGGAGCTTCACCTAATCAGCTATAATATATAACTCTTATTAATGTGCAACTAAAATTACTATGTGGAAGTTTCAGAACTGGGTTTCCTGAATTTTGATACCCTGATAAGACGATAATACTTAGGGTGGTTGCGTTTCAGAAAGATGGGAATTGGTGATGAGTATCTATGGAGATAAAACAAAGACGTTGGCAATGATGTTAATGACTAAACGGACTAGATGGAGCTTCAAAACCCCTCTAGAACTGTACACCTCAAAATTTCACTCACACTATAACATATTACGTAGGGGACCTCCTCATTGTTTGAGACAGGCAGCAAAGCCCCAGCGATAAGCCATAGAGGCTGATGGGTATCCTACAAAATCTTACGCTCCTTCTCAAATCCCAAGGGGACCGATTAGGGGAGGACTACACGCATAAACCAAGTCTGGTAGCTGCGCCTAACCCTGAACGATTCATGGAAAAGGCGTTCGTTTTAATCTTTTACTGCCAAGCACTGACTGCCGAGTTGTAGAATTTAGTTTTTTTACTACACCAACTTCCATATCTATTTTCCCCTGCTCTAACCTGCTTGGAAGACTTAAGGTTCTCACTAGAGGGCTGGTGGCACAATTTAATTGATCTGCATCGCCACACAGCCCTGTAGCAGCCATCTGGGCCAGGACACAGTGCAGGTGGGTGGTCACTTCACCCAGAAGATGATAGAATGGCCACGTCAGAAGCCATAATGGCGCAGAGAGAGCTCTCTGCACCTTCTATTGTTCTGGTTAGGCTGAAGTAGGTTGTCTAACACCAAAGTCTGTCATCTTGTCAGGTTAGGATGATATCATTTGAATGTTCCTGCTTGTGTATGGCAGTAAGATCCGGTTGTCTGGCGAAAGGAAGAAAGAGTAGCCCTTTATCCTCCTTGAAGTCAGTCCAGAATGGTTCCAAACTTTGCTTCAGGCCATGTCAGAAAACCGAGAATGTTCTACAGGTTCCTCCAACCTTATTAGGTTGTTTGAAGAGGAGGATTGGTAACCTAAAGACTAAGCTGGCTAAAGCTCTCCTTCCTTCTCACTGACGTGTTCTGTGCTTTTTGTTTAGTAATCCTGTAGAGTATGGCGTGAACATTTGCATTCAAACATCTCCTATTATAGGAGGAAGCTGATTTACTTTGTCAAAAACAGCTATTTAGTTTTATTCTTAAGCCTCTACTAAGCACACACAAAATCACCAAGCTGTTACAATTACCCTAGGGAGCCAGGCAGTGAAAGAGCACGTTGTTACCAGAGCCCTACTAGCCATAAACCGAAACAATTACGTCAACCATTTTTTTCACTTTCTAAAACTTTGAGTAGAAATAGTGGAAAAGTTTCACCATGTCTTGGCCACCCAACTCAAGTCCACTATCAAACGATGATTTTATTATTTTACCTGGTTAGGTTCCCCTGAACTTACCAATCACAAACCCACATAGCACTAACAGTAAACTCAAGCTCAAAAGTATTAACAGCAAGGCTGACATTGGGTTAAATGAATAAAATAGCAGCCCACGATGTTTTGGGTTCTTTCAACTGTTCTGTCTCGACTTTTTTGTGATTCAATGGTTTCTTCTTGTGATTGTACACACAAACCATGATGGCTGAGCAGTCCTTCTTTTCGAAGTCATCTCAGCTGCTTGCTCGTCTTTGAGCGTCCATCTCAGAAAGAAGCCGTAAAAACTGTAAGCTCCCCAAAATCCGTTCTCCTTCTTTCAACTCACGCGAGGATTTCAGCCTTAGTTGGTAGGATTAAGAATGAAACTTGTTAAGCCAGTCGGAATCAGGAAAATAAAGAATTGGGAATCTGTGAAATGTTTTCAAAAGCCCAAAACCGCACTGCACAAATATCTTAACTACTCACAACGATTAGCGCTCTAACGTGCTGCATTTGACAAGAAAAGAACAGGTTTGACCTGTGAATGTGCCTCCACAATACGAGTCATTGATTTTGTATATGAAGGTTTTGATGTTACTCTATTGTTGTTGTTGTTGTTGTTGTTGTCGTCGTCGTCGATTATTTATTGTTCTGTAGATAAGTTACATTTCCTTGGTTCATTTCCTTTGCAGTTTTGCTTTGATTACTTTATCGAGTTCCGGAAGGGTCTAGGTCTACTTTAGCAATAACTGCGTTGATTTTTTGAATTAGAAGTTATTGTTATAAATTTTCTAATGTGATATAAGTGGCCTGGTGTTCGATTTTCAGTTAGTTCTCATGACTTTGATAATTTGTCATGTAAATCTCGAATAAATCAATGTAATATGTATATAAGGCAACGTATGAACTAGTTGTTTTTTCCATCGTAAACAAGTTAATTTGACAGAAATTTGCTGTTGTATGGAAGATGCAAGAACAGGTTATACACACAATTTAATTGTAAAATAAGAGGTCTTAATAGTATTTGAAGTTATAAGGTCTATCAATCGCATGTATATAAGAATTTCAATTTCAGAGCTGTTTCATGCATAAGAAAATATCAAATGTAGGAAAAATGTATTTAAACAAAGAATTGTTCTTTTCACTTCTCCTCTCTCTTTTACTCTCACCTTCTATCTATCAATGGGGAGAAATTCGTTCATTGTTGCTACAGCCACTATAGTGTTGTGACTGGACAACGTATAAACTACGTTGAAGTTGTTTGTTAATTTTTAAAACAGACTGGTTGCCTTACAAGTCCTGGATGAATTGAATGCACACTTGAATATGGCCTTTGGGTGACAATAGCCATTGTGGACAGAAGTGTTGAGGGGGTATTGCATTGCCGTGTAGTGCATGTTATTGGCAAATATTTCAACGATTCTTAACTGTGCACCCCTTTCCATCCTCAGGGTATGATTCTTCATACTACTCCACTATGCTACAGTTGCCAGATGCATTCAATCGGCTTCACATGGTACGTCTCTCTCATCAGTTGCAAATGTGAAAACCAATATACATTAACTGTTCGCACTATAGCTTATCGGTGATGAAGAGGAGGATGTGTAAAGGAGCCACCTTGTTCAACAACTTTGGGAAGCTTCATCTCTTCCGATGACTTAGCCTCACGCCCCCTCACTGTAGTGGATCCAAATAACTCCACTTCTGGCACAATTTTATTTAGGGGATTACATTATTGGGGAGGCCCTAAATGTTCAGGGTCCCTGAGCTCCATTATTCAGAATATGATTCTTCATGCAAACTCTCTACAATACAGCCTCCAGGAGCCTTCAATGGGAGTCAAGTGCCACATTGCTCCCTCACATTTTGGTGGGTCCTCCTGATGCATCAACGAGGTTGAACGAATTTTGGCAAACCTATAGTGTTACAATTATTTATCACTGAAGAGGAGGCGGAATGGAACTACACTAGAACTTGATTTTCACGTCTCATCTGAGCATTAAGCTCATGAACTGCCTCATAATTTTTGTTTTCTCACGGTTGTTCGTATTTTCCAATTCTTAGGCTTTTTGTTCTGCTTTATTTCCTTTGAACATTGTGTTGTGTGTATGAAACTGTTCCGAAATCCGCCGAAACACACACTTGATAGCTATTACTAGTTTTGACCGATTTTGCCCATACCCTTATTAGAGCGTCTTATAGTGATCTGCAGGCTAAATATTAAAGAGTTGATTTGGTTCAACTGCTTTGACTCAGAACCCTTCGCAATGTCTGAAGGCGACTTGAAGATCTGAAGAAGACGCAAAAAATAATTTTATTCATTTACATCACTTTCCTTGGCTCTACGAAGTAGGAAGGAAAATAATAACCGACATCCATTCACTCACATACGAAACTACCTATTTGAAGCGTCTAAGAAGTCATGTCAACACTAGCTGTCCATTTACATGGTGTTAACGACCTACCTAAAAGATAGAAGTGAACAAGCCACAAAAAGTCACAGTGATTGTAAAATGATGGACTAAAGTAATACTCGTATCAAAATTGTAAGGAATGAGTTCTGTATCTGTTTTGTATACAAGTATAGTAGTAAATTAGAAAAAACCAAATTACTATTAAGTTGTAAACCTGGAGTGATCTTTTTTAATAGGTCGCATCACAATACAGTGCAACATATAACCAGTCAGTGATTTGAATTAAATTAATGTGAAATTTGAAGTTCTTCTCATAATGATATTAAAACAATCGAACCCTAGCCAGTTGGACCATACTGTTTTGAGGAAATCGCAGGCTTAGAATATTTGAGTTTTTATTCACTCGGGGCATTGTTTTAAAGTGGTACATTCCCTTGCTCAATGAATACGTTTCATACCAGCGTTGCCATTCCCACAGTGCAATGTGTTCCACTACATGTAGTGCGAGCATGTCAAGATGCAGGTGGCTGAGGAAAAACCCAGCTAATGCTCTTGAAAGGCAAAGTGAATAATCCACCCACAATACGCTTCGGTGGCCAGAGGCTCCTTCTTGAAAAGCACATCAAGTATTTAGGAGTGAATATAGGTGAGAGGTGGGGTTTCAACCAACACCTCCAGTCCCTTAAAGGCACTACCATTGCAAGGTTTGCCTCAGCTCGTGCCATTACTAAAGCCACTTGGGGTGTGTGTTACCATGACACTATCCTCATGTATAAGGCCATCTATCTAGTTGTGATTGGCTACTGCCCCGTTTTCTGGGGTAGCAAACTAACAGTCAATCAAAAGAGAGTACTGGCCCACTCCCAGAGAGCTGCAGTCCTGTGGATCACCAAGGCCTACAAGACTGTATCAACAGAAGCACTCCAGGTGATTGGGTGACGGTGTGGAGCACGTGGTAGGTTTTTTCTTCAATTTGGCGGACTGACTCTGCAAAGATCAGCACAGTCAAGTCATCCACACAGGCGTATGGCTCGCAGTCAGTCTCCATGAGTCTCCTGAGAAGACCGTCGAAGAAGGAATTCCAGAGTGCTGGTCCAAGAACCGAGCACTGTGGGCACCCCTTCACAATCTTTCTCTGAACGGAGACATGCCTGCATTCGATCATAGCAGTTCTGTCTGTCAGGTAACTTCCGACGAGCGTGAACAGGTTGGGGGGGATTCCCCTACCTTTTAGCTCATTAAGGAGCGCAGGCCACCAAAAGTTGTCAAACACTCCTCTGATGTCAATCAGAACTGCTACGACGTACATAGCCGGTGCCAGCAGGGAAACACGCCGAATCTCGACAATGACATCCTGCGTGGACCTTCCTTTCGTACACCCATATTGCCTGCATGTGAGGTTGCGGCCAAAGACTCCTTCGAGGGAGTGCAACATCATGATTTCTAGTGTTTTGCCTAATATGGAAAGAAGGCTGAGTGGTCTCCATGATCGCGGGTCTGACTGATTGCGGTCGCCTCCCTTTTGAAGAGTGACAACACGCGCAGATTTCCACTGAGTGGGGAACTGTCCGACCTGTAGACAGTCATTAAATAAATTAAGGAGGCCGCTGGAGATTGTCCGCTCAGCCTTCCTTACATATTGCTTTCTATTTTATATTTAGTTTGATGGCGCGGTGGAAGGCCTCCTTCTCTTGGCTGAAGGCAGTTCGAAGTGTGGCTCTGGCATCTGGGTCACGAGTGTTTTGGTACATCCTTCTGGCTCTATTTACACTTTGCTTGAGGGGATCAAGTTCCTCAGTCCACCATGGGACTAGGATCGCCCTGTGCTTCTGTAGCCTAAGTACAGAGAGCCCAGCAGAGTGCAGTGCTGTGGTAAATATGTCCACTTTGCTGTCCACCTCTTCCGGTGTGGCAGCTTACACTATTACCCTACAGAATTGTGGCCAGTCAGCACTTTTTGTGTGGAATCATTTTTCACGCGTGTCTGCGCACAGGATGTAGTCATCTGTGATGGCAAAGTCAATAACCGTGATGTGATCACTCAGCGTTGCACCTGGAACGGCTTGTCAACACTGCAATTTGAGTAGCAGGGTGTGAGACACGGCTGTGACATCTATGCACAACCTTCCTCCCGGCCCATCATAGGTCGCGTCAGTCATGGGGTCATTGGCAACAACCAAGTTGTACATGGTGAGCAACTCTATATATGCGTCGCCTGCCCCATCAAGGGTCGGGGATCCCCACAATGATGATCTGGCGTTTACAGCACCACAGACTAAGCAGGGTCGTCCTGAGAAGCCTGCTCGAGCCCACTCGAATGGTTGAAGTTCCTCAGTCCACCATGGGACTTTGATCGCCCTGTGCTTCTGTTGCCCATGTACAGAGAGCCCAGCAAAGTGCAGTGCTGTGGTAAATATGTCCACTTTGATGTTCACCTCTTCAGGTGTAGATGGTTGCACTATTAGGCCAGTGTCTGCAGCACGCAGTTCACCTTCCAGTACCCTACCGAATTGTGGCCAGTAAGCATTTTTGGTGCGGAATCGCTTTTCAGGCGTGTCTTTGCACAGGATGTTGTCATTGGTGACGGCAAAGTCAATAACCATGTGATCGCTCTGTTTTGCACCTGGTGCGACTAGCCAACCCTGAAATTTGAGTAGCAGAGTAGTGAGACACGGCTGTGACATGTATACACGACCTTCCTCCCGGACCATCATAGGTTGCCTCTGTCGTGGGGTCGTTGGCAACAACCAAGTTGTACCTGGTGAGCAGCTCTATATACGCCTCACCCAGGGTTGGGGATCCCCACAATGGTGATCTGGCGTTTGCATCGGCACAGACTATGCAGGGTCGTCCTGATAGGCCTGCTAGAGCCCGCTCGAGTAGTTGAAGGCTGTTGGCAACTGGTGCGCCAAATTGCCTGTAAAATGGTATTACAACCATCTCAAAGCCACCAGATGAGCACAGCGGCCAAGTGCTGGCTGTTCAGGTGGGTGAGTGAGAGCATGTCAATGGACGGGTCAATGCAGGCCACTGCTGCCTTGGCTCCCGTTCTTGCTTCAGCCACCACTCATGTCTGCGATCCCAGACCAAGAGTTTTGGATCCTATGTATTGTTCCTGTATGGCGAGAACACTGCAGCATTTCTTGAGTGCATTTTGCAGCAACTCAGCCATAACTGGGGAACTCTTATTTGTGTTGTGCTGAAGGATTCGAACTGTTTTTAACCTATTCATAATCCACTCGTGACTCCTGGGGGGCAATCGCTCGCTGACGTATGGTACAGCGTGCGAGACCTGTTGGCATTTGCGTTCGACGCAATTGGCACACTTGAGACTTGACTCACGCTTGCATTCCTAGCTCAGATGTGGCAAGGCGCACACAACAGGTCTCGTACAGGCTACCGCCAGGTGGCCATAATGCTGGCATTTGCAGCACTGTGTGGGGGCTTGGTACTTGCGGATGGCGCACCGCTGCCAGGCTATTTGGAGGTGCCTTGCCCCCTCTAGTTTTTTGTGTAGGCTGGTTGATACCTCGATCACCCAATCCTTTTGTCTTCCACGCTTTTTGGTGAAAAGGGGCCTGTCGTCCTGCAGGGTTGTGTTCAACAACTTGTTGGGCCAAGTCCTCATTTTGTAAGTCGGTCCGCACGTTGCACAATAGCAGGTGTGGGAAGCGACCCAGGGGGGCGACGCTTGTAGCTCCAACTCCTTCTTCGTGGAAATGTGGCTCGTAAGCGCCTTGGCCATTTTCTGGAGTTTCCGTCACAATGACGGCGCCACCTCCTACTGCGGTGTGGATGTCTAGCACTCGGACGCTTAGTGCTTGGAGGTCTGTAGCAGGGACAACCCGCATCAGCACTTCCATTGCATCTGGGGTGGAGGGACCAGCCTCTCCTTCCTCACACGTACGCCGAACCACAACCACGTTTTGTCATGGGTTTTTAGGGGGGGGGGGGGAGTTTGGTACCGGTGGAGGCTTCTTATTTTTGCTTTTATTTTCATGTTTGCCCTTGTTCTTCTGGAATAAAAGTCAATATTATTTCCCGTTATCGTTTGAATTGTGGCATACTATCAAGAGTCTGTTCCAAGAAGTTGCTCTCACGGATTCCCTTCTGTACAACTTGTTCTGCCAGACACATAAGGGAGGCTCCCCTGCTTCCCCTAGGAGAGCACTGATTGGTGATATCCTAAATGTATCATGCGTCAGTCAGATTGTGGAGTTGAGGGCTACATCATACTTCTGCAATGTTTTGACGATGCTGAATGCAAAAGTGTTGAGCCATATTCTAGGAGTGATCAAACAAGAGCTTGGCTCACGGCCAGTAGAAGACGGATGTCCTTCACAAGCTGTGCCAGCTAAGGAGCACACAACGTTGGAGGAATTTAAGGCCTTCCCGCCCATTTCGAGAATGTGTTTCGAAAACAACAGTCGACTGTCCAGCCACACCCCTAAGAATTTATGTACCTTAGTAGTTGGCAATGTGCTTCCATTCATAGTAGCTCTAACAGTGTTAATGTCATAACGCCGTCGTGTAATGCATTACCACTGCCTTTGTAGGGTTCATGGAGAAGTTAGGTTTCTCCATCACTAGACCGAGAGAGGTGAAAATTAAATGTAAATTCGAAACTGCTGTAACCCAGCTGCTGTGAGTTGAAAATAACATAAAATCATCTGCAAACTATTGCAATCTTCATTGATGTTGGTTTGTTTCGTGTAGTGGAGTACAGAAACGTTGAAGCATGTATGTGATAGAACACACCCTTGGGCCAATCCCTCACAGACCATTCCGTCTTGGGTTTTGAAGACATACGTTTTCGTAGATAAATATGAGCGTATTCACTGAACTATACGTTTTGGTACTTGAAGATCCGTGAAAAGTTGACAAAACAAAATGGGGTTGGCCCGAGTATATGCATTCTCAATGTAAATGAAGGCGACGATAACATACTGCTTACAGTTAAATGCCTCGTGTACATAATTGATGAAAGTGTCAACAACCATAGTGGCTGATCTGTTTCTTCTGTAACCAAATACATTCCTACCTATCAACTAAAATGTTCTAGGTACCATTGAAGCCTCAGTTTTACCATAGAGTTGACTAATTTGGCTGGGCAGCACATCAGGGCTATTGGTCGACTAGTTGTTGATACAATGAGGGTAGTAGTGACAGTGAGGTTTATTGGGCTTAGTTATTGGGATAATTTCCACTGGCCTCCAATAGTTGGGGTACTCAGATCTCATCCAAAAATCGTTGATAGAGTCCAGGAAACGTTTTATCTCCTCCAATGCCCCATGCGCTGTACTCACCTTACCTTGTAAAGCTGCTTCATACTCAGCTATAGTAAATGGGCCATTGCACAGGTTGTGTGTGTCAGTATTGGTGCCATGTCGCAGAAGTACTGTTGAGTTATTTTTCATGGATGGCTCAGACTTTTCTTAAGAACTGGCGTCCTACACATAAAGATTGACGGACTAACGAAGGGGCTTTGGAGAGTAATTGCCCCCTAAGAGCTCGAACGTTGGCCCGTGTGCCAGCCATATTGCCTGGTTTTATGTGAGAGACAAAAAGCTTCCAAGATTGCTTCTCTACATTTCTTTTAATCTTATTGAATTTACGTATGGCGAGTTGCAGGATGTGGTAGTTCATTGGGGTGGGGTTTATCCGATTCTGACGTGCCGCATCTTTCTTAGTAGTGAAGGCTTTCTTGACGTCTTCGTCCCACCAACTTTTGGGAGTGAAACGGAGAGGAGCAGAGGAATGCATGCGCTTCGTCACCTTCTCCGCAACTTCGTCTATAATTTCATGTAATGGTGATCCTCTTTCTTCTTTCCTCATCAGAAGAGTTTTTTGAAATCAATTCGTCAAACGACTTCAACCTCCGCTTGCTTTTGATTCCTTGAATTTGTGTTCTTTCCAGTTTAAAGTGTATGACACGTTTTATCTGAAACCTCCCAAATTAAGAATTGGGAAAGAGGAGGAGTAACTATAGTTAAGAGCTGTGAGCTAAGTAGAGCTCTAACAAGAATTTGGCCCAATATATGTTGGCTCTCCATTGTTCATAATAATGAAATCAGAATCTTCTAGTTCTTCTCTCAAAAGCTTCCCCCTCCAACACTCATGAGAATGGCTGTTCCAAAGTTCGGAGTGGGCATTGAAATCTCCAGCTAAAATTGAATGACTAGGAATGGCATGCCACAAGAGCCATCAATTCTCTGTATGTCCGTGCTGTTGTCGATGCTCCTCAAGTTTCAGGAGGAATATAAAAGGAAACTAGGGCAAATTGAGGACTGTGTTAAGTGTTTTAAGGGCTACAAGCTCTACAGGATGCCAAACTGTGACAGTTTCATCCTTACAAAGTTGATTGCTGAGTGGATAGGCAAAGCTACTCCCCTTCCCCTTCTTGGTTGGCGTAGCTGCGTCTCCACGTAATAATTGGTTGCTTTACAACAGTGTGACTCTTCCAAGTTCATTGTTTCACTGAGGAAACCAATTGCGATTTTGTTGCAGTTAATGTAATTTATTAGTATCACTTCGACAGTTGTGTTGGATAGATCATATGTTCTGCAGACGTGATGTCGACTGTGTAGTTGTATTATGCATTTAAGTTTCCGGCAGAGTAAAATTATATTTTTGATACATGGCGGCCATAGGAGTGGGGTTTGAACTGGTCAGTGTGCACCGATTGTGTCATGTGCTTGTTCTTCATTGAATTTTGATGTTCTGGTTTTCTTTAACAATTCTTCGACTTGCTTCCACTGGTAAAGACTTATGAGGATTCTTTATAATTAGTGAGGAATTAAGCATGAACGTGAAGTCCAATTTTGGAAGCGCTGGTCGTTTGTTCTCTCATGGTAGCAGCGAGGACCACGTTTTTATGTCGAGTTGGGCTGCTGCTGTGGGATAATGGGAGGGTGTTGTGAGCGTTCACAATCTGAGAGGATTAAGGGTGAGATACCGCCAAGTTTTGGCAGTTCAGGGAAATCTAGTAAAATTTATTGATAGCAGTAATAGGAGTCACCTGTTGAGCAACGTCCTTATAAGTTGAGGCTTTTCCCCCCATCAATCGTTTTATCGATGTTTGTCTTATAAACTCTGAACAGTTTTTGTCATTGGCTTGGCTCTTCGCTGCAAGCTACGTCAGAGTGTTCTGTTGAACCACATTTGAGACACCTAGGTTTGCTTCTATTTAGGCAATGTGGCCAAACCTGTAGAATTGCAGGCATTGGGTCACTTTAAAGATGAAAAGACGATTCAGCCCGTCTCTCACCAATTTGTCTATAGAAAAACCATTTCACAAGTCTAGTTAATTTGGATTGGTACATAACAAATTGTTCCCAATAAATGTTTCTGTATAAAAGATAAACGGGTAAAAGCAAAGAACATGGACCGCTCCGTCTGATAAGGTAATAAATTGATATATCACAACCGAGGTCAGGTTATCGATATGCCCGACATCATAGGCTCTGGCGCCATGTTTGAAATTAGAAATAACGACATTGTGTACTTACAGGTTCTAGGAAGTCCCTCTCCTCCACCGTTCACTTTGTACACCTGTACCACATCCTTCAGAAATGCCCTCGTTAGATCATCACAGTCACTTCTCGTCCCTCTCCAAATATATTTGAAGAGGTACGAATCAAAATGATCTGTGACCGATCTAGAGGGAATCCCTCACTTGATAGCGGCCCATGTTCCCTCGATCGAATTTGTGTGGGCCTCTGTTGCCGGGTCCTTGAAAAACAAGGAGTGGTTAACGGTTAGGTGACGGAAACCTTCGTCCTCCAGGCAATCATAGGCCTTCCAGCAATCGGAGATCACAGTTGTGCCCGGAAGAATGAATTCCTTTATGATTGCGAGGAGGACTTCCTTCCCTCGGTTTTCAACGACCCAAAAAAAGCACTTTTGGGACCCACGCTCCACCCCACCAAACACCCAGCGTCCATCTACCGATTTGCCCCTACGTTTGAATCGTGTGAAAGTCTTCTGTCCTGCTCTATATTTACTCTTCCCAACTTTATATTCATAAATCATGAGTTCTCAAAGACTTACAACTAACTTTTTCCATCGTTTGAGTGTGAAATCTCTGATCCTACCGCTACCGACTGGATGATGTTTTGTCGTGAAGTATGTATGGAAGTGTGTGGTGATCAAGCGTGCATGAAGTTAGGTGGCGATGGAAAAGTTGTTGAGATTGACGAATGTAAATTTGGTAAGAGGAAGTTTAATAGGGGCAAATCGGTAGACGGACGCTGGGTGTTTGGTGGGATGGAGCGTGTGTCCCGAAAGTGCTTTTTCCGGGTCGTTAAAAACCGAGGGAAGGAAGTCCTCCTCGCAATCATAAAGGAATTCATTCATTCTTCCAGGCACGACAGTGATCTCCGATTGCTGGAAGGCCTATGATTTCCTGGAGGACGAAGGTTTCCGTCACCTAACCGTGAACCACTCCTTGTTTTTCAAGGACCCGGCAACAGATGCCCACACAAATTCGATCAAGGGAACATGGGCCGCTATCAAGCGAGGGAGTCCCTCTAGATCGCTCACATATCATTTTGATTCGTACCTCTTCGAATATATTTGGAGAAGGACGAGAAGTGACTGTGATGATCTAATGAGGGCATTTCTGAAGGATGTGGTACAGGTGTATAAAGTGAACAGTGGAGGAGAGGAAGCATCCGGCAGTTCGTCAGGGACTTCTTAGAACCTGTAAGTACACAATGTCGTTATTTCTAATTTCAAACATGGCGCCAGAGCCTACGATGCGTCACAGGCGCAGTTGGCGGGGAAGAGCCTACGAGCGATGTCGGGCATATCGATAACCTGACCTCGGTCGTCATATATCGATATTATTGCCTTATCAGAGGGGTCGGTCCATGTTCTTTGCTTTTACCCGAAGTCGTATTAATTCGCTTATCCACGGCAGGTAGAATTATAACGAACGAATAAACGCGAAGAGCTTCCCTCGCAGAAGCTGCTCGGACGGGCGCGAAAAAAAAGGATACACAACAAACGGAAACAAATGGTTACGCATGCGATGTCAGCAACTCGACAAGTGAAGGACGATAATTCGGTTACATCGGAAAATTGACGAAGTTTGTTCAAATATAGTTCAACGGTCAGTCGAACGATTGAATTCGTATTTTGAAGAATACTAGTGCTACAATGTTGCCAGTGATTAAAGGTGTAACTAGCACCAGTAGCAGAGACTGGCTTATATCTCCGTTCAACATATATATACAGAAATAATTATAGAGAACGAAATGTGGGTATGGGTGACTAAAAGACACTCCATTAAGATTTATCACATCTGGTGAAAAAGTTACCCTGGAATTTACGGAAATGTTAGAAAAAACGTTATTTTCGACACATTTTGATTTTTATCTCTGTTCAATGGACCGTCACAGGAACATTTATTGAGAACAATATGTAGGTATCAACTATTTGAAAACATCCTGTGAGTTTGGTGAAAATCGCTGGAGCCGTTTTGCCAAAAAGGGTAAAAAACCTATTTTGGCTTCATGGGCCTATATCTCCGTTCACCGTATTTTTATGGAGATATGTATGGAGAAGAAAAGTTAGGTATTGATTAGTAGAAGATAATTTGAAAGTGTAATCAAAATCGGTTGAGCCGTTTTCGAGAAAAATGCGAAAAACCCTAGTTTTTGGTACATTTTCGTCCCCCCCCCCCCCATTCCCATCGGCCGAAATCGTCCATAACCTTATTTTGGTGTCTACAAAAAATAACAAACAAAACAAAAAAAGAACCAGCTCAATCGGATCAGCCGTTCTCCCGCAAATCGAACTACAGACACACACACGGACCACGCACCGAAATTAGGTTTTTTAGACTCAGTAGGCCTCAAAACGTAAAGATCTGAAGAAAACCCAAATTTTTTTTTGGGCCGATTACTATACTTTCCTTCCCTTCGGGTAGCGGAAAGTAATAAAAAACGGCTGCAACGCAGCAGGGCAGGCGGCTCAACTCCCCTTTCGCCTCCCAATGGGTTCGCTCGAACCGCCCGACGGGGCAAAGTCATCAGACGTTTTGTTTTCGTAGTTCCATTGTAGCCAAGACATGTTTCGTATGGTTTACTAGTATTTGATGCTGAATCGAATGGGATGGGGGAGCAGTAATACTAGGTCAAGCTGTTCATGAGAATAATAAACCATTGTGTAATAATTTGCTGGGTTTTTTATTTCTGTGCCAGTCTCCTTGACGATTGTGATGCTATCCTTTTCTGGAAAAGCTATCAAATACTGATTAATTTCAGGTATTAATACCTGTCTAGTTCCGTTGTTGGCTTTCAGAGCAAAGCTCATTCATCTGTTCACATTGGCGATAACGCCCTTCCATTTTCCTTCCTCGGACTTCCAATCACATCTCAGTTGTACGTCTTTTGTCTCTCTTAAACCAAGCTAATGTGAAAATAAATGAAGATAAATCTGCGTTTTTTGTGCGCTCTGTCGAATAGTTGGGGTTTATAATTTCAGAATCTGGTCGAACCTCAGCTCCATCTAAGATCGCTATTAATGCCTGTTCCTTCAGATGTGTCACAGTTGACAGCGTACTTGGGTCTGTTGAATTTCTTCCATCAGTTTTTGCAGTGTCCCAGTGAGACTTTGGAGCCTCTGCACAATCTTCTTCGCAAAAATGTAAAATGGGTTTGGGGTAGTTCATGTGAGAGGACTTTTGCAGCTTCCAAGTCACTTCTCTCGGAGAGAGAGGCACTTACTTTTTTTGACCTAGAAAAGCCACCGGTTCTTACTGTTGATGCCAGTTTAATTGGGGTAGGTGCTGAGAGTAGGTAAGAAATGGGGTTTGAAAGCCGGAAGTGCCGGTTTTAGCTCAATTGGAGTGGGGAAAGAAAACCACGCCCCCTGGCCAATCGTACTATAGTACGAGGTAATTGGCCACGCCCCCCAACCAATTACGTTAGAGTACCACCCTTCCTATCCCCTCAACCCTGCCCCCTTACCCCCTCCACCACAATTATTAACCAATCGTACTGTAGTACGACCTTTTTACCACCACCCCCTGCCCAAATTTCCGGAAGTTGTCCACCTCTCCTTCAGTTTGCCCCTCCCAATGCTGTCATGACAATGCACTCATCAGCATGATGCAATAGCAGCTGCCTCAGGCTACTGCGTAGTATTCTCAGGAATGTTAAATAGGTTTCAAAATATGATGCAATAGCATGACATGTTCACGTGATTGTATAGCCCCAGGCATTCTATTCTCGGAATTTAATATTGACGCACAAATTATCTCTAAACGTGTTTCGACTCGTCTATTACACAGTAAATTGGATTTTATCGCCTCTAAAAGTTTTGTCACGTAGTCAAAAATATAAATGCGCATGCGTGAGGAGCATGATATAAGCAGCATACGCCAGCATAAGAGCACAGTCATACAATGGCAACATTCGTCGACAGATTCAACTCTGCTTCTTGCAAATACAATAAAACGTTAATGTTGGAGCAATTGAAAGATAATTCCTACTATCCGGTTAGAAAGCTGAAAATTGTTCATACTCAGTACGGAGATAGTCTCGTTGCTACGCTACAAGAACCTATCGAGGAAGGCGAACTATTTGACGTGTTTCTTTCAAAACGCTACGTTAAAATTTTCGATCCGAGCCAACCTATTCCAGACAACTTGGAACTCTTGCGTGGACAACGTATTGGAACTACTTTCGATCTTAAAATAATCGAGGTAAGTAAAAAAAAAGAAACAATTTAATTGTCAAAATTTTTCATTTATTTGTCGTACATTATTTGCAATATTATTCATTCGTAGTAACTTTAGTATAAGTGTAACGAAATCTTTCCATAAACTCTCGATCTATGGTTTCCAAGTTTTTTTGAAATTCAGTCCACTGATCCACATTGAACGTTACACGTTGTCCCTTTGACTCAATAATCAGAATAGTATCCAATTGTACATTTTTAATCATCACACTAGTGTTGTTGGTTATAGTGATTGTTTTACTCTCCATGATGCTCGGTACGAATCGTTGAAAATAATGATGAAAATCATAAATCGTTTTCCGCTTTATATTACAGAGACAATGAGTGGTGTTACTCGACGAGATAATCCAAAAGCCTCCTAGCATTGAGCGCATATGCCGTTGCCAAAAACACCAATACCTGCATGGACATTGAATCACTCGGTCTACCACAAGTTTTGGATAAGTACGTGAAAGATATTTGGAAGGTTGTCACACTATTCTGCGAAGAAGAAATGCCCGAAGAAGACGATTTTGACAATATGGATTTGAGGAGCCTATCAAAGAAGAACGTTCGTGCTATTATAAATACCAATGAAATTCCGCCGTTTCTAGGCGAATGGAATGACGTGGTGTTTGAGCAAATTTATTTTTCCGTAAATGGCAGAAGCATGCAAGTTTGTCCCAAGTGTGTCGAGATTTTGAGTAAAAAGCATCGGCTCCATAATGTAACGTACAACTCTATAACTATCAACGCTGAGGATTTCATAGCTGAAATTGCTAGTGAATTGGATAATTGGTGCGACAATTGCGCAGTAACTCCGTTGTTTCATATTAAATGTAGCGAAGATGATGTATGGCAATGTTAAAATAAATTGATGAATCCTAATTCTAGTCTTTATTTCTAACCTTATCCTATGGGGGAGGGGAAAAGAAACATTTACGATTTAAATTTAAACCATTTATTGATCCACTCGTATAATTGAAATATTACTGGTACATTCTTTTATTCTTTTTATAAATGCAAACTTCATCTTGTAAACGATCAGCTTCCCATCCATTGAGTTGTTGAGGCGGTGGTACGTAAACTGCTTGGCTTCTCATAACGGCGTCAATATGCTCTAGCAATACAGGCTCTCTTATACACACACACACACACGCACATACTCGGTATATCGCTTGATGCACGGTAATGTGCAAACAAAGTTGTGCCATTCCATCGGATCAAAATCATGCTGCGACCTTGAGATCTAATTTCCACGTGTGGTATAAAGTAGATGGATTTCACTACGACTTTGACGTCATCGGTGACTTGGAAACTTTTGACGTTGGCTGTCTTGACGTTTTGAAGCACAAAACTGATTGAATCGACCGCTGTAGACAGCTGGTTGAACTGGTCGAAACTCAATAGCACAGACTTTTTCATTCCTTGTTTGAAGAATAGCACTCCAACGTGAAAGTCTAGTTGTTTAAAAAGTCCATTGGCACAAATTTAGTGTTTATCGGATTGACGTTGAAGGTGACTTGTAGAAAGGCGGAGAAATCTTCTTGTTGCTGCGGTTTGTCCAAAGGGAATTCTACAATGGACACATCTTGTGCGATGACTCATCTGATGGTTCATGATTCACCTCTTGGATATTTCCCTCCTCTCCATACTCGGGCTCTGCTAGCTGGTTGTTTGGTAGGTGATCTTCCATCTCGGTTGCTTGACACTTAATGAAGTTTTAAAGTCATCTACCGGGTTTATATACGCTGCGACACTAGTGGACTCTGCTGACAGTTCCAGGCAGTGGACGGACGGTATTCGGCGAGAGAGTCGTGCACGATTAAGCAGTATGCGGTGGTACCGGCTGGAAATTGCTCAGCTGCTTCAAACTTGCTTCAATCTTGGGGCTTTCATTTTGCTTGGAGCAATCAATCACAAATATCGGACACATTCCAAAAGTTGTAGGATTCATAAAGGGTTGAGGACTCTTCCCGTAATACGATGCTTGAAATTTGGCGTACATTTCATACATCAAAGCAATATCACCTCGTAGGTTATCGTAAGGATAATATTGTGAATTCAAATATAGCTTGACTTCTCTCAAACTACACATATCAAACGTGCTAGTGTGTCTCCCAACGTGGTTTTTTCTCAAAGTTTGAAACGCTAGAATAACGTATCTCGGCTTTTCCAATTGCGAAGATGTTTTGATGGTCCATGATTGACGAGCGGTAGTTGGTAAGGTAGGATACTCGTGTAGCTCCCAACTCCTATATGGCATTTCGATGGTAATGTCTTGCTCCAACATCTTGAGCAGTGGCAACTTTACGGCCTCCGATACTTTTACGTGAGGAACTCTCCAATACATATTGTGGATATTGAGATTGTAATCGTTGAATGTAGCATCTGCTCCTTCTTTATAAATGGAATTCGCAGATGTGTTACTGAGAAGAATAATGAGTTCCTGTTTCTGGTTCACAATGACGCGCTTATAGTCCCAGTTCGTATTTCATCGATTAGAAATGCTATGGCATTGCTGGTTAGTTTCGGCGTAAGAGCCTCAGTTTGTCTATCAGCCTTGGTCAAAATACAATTAAAGTGAAGGAAACTTTCACATGGTCACTTAGGTTGAATGTTGTCGATGTAAAGGGTGTATTACTTTATTTATTTCGTCTATCAACGTTTTTTTTATCCTTATTTTTCAAACGTTTACGCATTCCACCTCCCTTCTACGGTTTCAAGTACAATCCCTTTCCTTTGAGAGCGATAGCTTCCATAGATTGATTGTGTCTTTGCATCTCGGACAACTTTTTTGCATTGTTGTTGGCCTCTGACATGGTTTTAGCAACCATGCTGATCCACCTACCACACTTCCCAAAGCGCTCAAACTGGCTAATATTGGAACCAACGGTAGTATACCTCCTGTTTGCTTCTTTACCACCTTTTTTTTGTTTCTTCTTGTCTCGAGTCTTGGTCGTCTTTTTCTTCAACGAACCTCCCAACTTTGCTTTAGCCTTCATTGCTGTTGCTACTGCTAACCCTGCTGCTCGCTCCCCGAGGGAGGCGTCTGAAGACTTGACACGAGCCCACGCACTCTCTGCCAAACGCTGATCAGCCAGTCCACGATGTACGTTATCTTTGTACAAAGCGTACGCAATGTCATGTGTCTTACAGGCTTGATCCAATTTGTTTATACCGGGATCACCACGAGCTAATCTTTCTCTCAATCTTGTGCCTGGACCGCAATATTTATATCTACCAGGAAGACGAAGTTCTATCGGCAGTGCGTCTATTGCCTTGTTGATTACTGTGCCTGTCTTCTCAATTAATCCGCAACCTTTGATGGTTTGTTGACGATTGAGTCGTTTGTTCCTTACTCTACCCATCATATATCGATACTGACGTTTTATCGTGGATGCATTCGTAATTTATTGTATACTTCGCAGTACTTTTGTTGTTGGATCGATAAAGTACTTGTTAACAATGTTTTCCATGATCCAAGCGTTTTTAATGTGTATCGGTATTTTGAATTCAATAGGCACTATAGCGTTGTGCATATCGTAAAACATTTCACTATAGTAATCTCACGAGATAGTTAATTGTTACAGCATCACTTATATCTTGCGGATCACCAACGCTTCTCAAAGGTTTATCCTCGAAAAGCCAGCCAACCGTTTAACGTTTTGAGTGGTACATTTCTTTGGAAATGCTTTAGGCTTACTGCATCGTTTTCCTCAGTGGGATCTCCTATGTACCGTAAGGGTAAAAATATGAATCCCCAACAATCAGTGAGTGAATAAGGAGTCATTTTAACAAGATAATCTACATTAACTGCGTCTTTTCGTGACGACGGTTCATCCACATTCGTCAATCGTTTATTACAACAATTCCATTCATCATCCTTAAACTGCAGTGCTACTTGCTCCAGATATGCCCTGTTTACAGCATCATTCGGCTCTCTTGGTGGTCCCTTAACATTTCTTACGAGTCCATTCTTTACATCAATGCCGTTAGATTTTTCGTCAAACATGACGCAATGCTTCTTCACATATTTCAATCCAACAGCGTCTCCATCTTCAGTAGGTTCTCCTAGGTTTGATATTCCACTACCAACAGCATCGTATTTCCTCTTGCGCTCATTCAACTTTACACACTTGTCAGATATGGCGTATAGTGATCGTAGATTCACAGCATCTGTTTGCTTGATTGGGTTTCCAACGTTTGATAGTTTTTTGTTATTGATATCGTAATTTCCTTCGTCGGTTATTTGAACCCCTCTCCCGGTGGACCTCGAACTGCTTTAGCCACCCTTCCATCACCGAACCGACCAAACTTGTCTACGGACATTTTTACACTAATTAAAATACGACGCGGGTAAAGTCTTTTATAATCCCAGCTTCGTAAAGCTCCTCCAATATGGATAGAATCTCGTTGTTGTGTCCGGTATTGCCAGCTTGCTTGGAGGCTACTAAAAGTCTCAAACGGTCACAAAGTTCATTGGGATCGTCCCAATGTCGGTAGTCGATTTGTGTCGTTCCAACTTTCATAGATATACCTTTACCGGACTTGTATTTTTTCCGTATTTATATTGCTCATCGTCGTCGTCATCCTCTTCAACATCCGAAATAATAGGATTGGAAAGTTTCCTTTTTATTCCCTTGACAATTGGAAAGGCGTCAGAGCTCAACGTCATTCGTAAATCTTTAGGTACGAATGTGGAATCCATTGATGCTGGTTCGTCAAACTTTTTCGAAGTAGTTGACTCACTCTTATCATCATCCAATTTTTTCTTTCGCTTGTTGTTTGGTGGAAACAGGGCAGATATGATTTTCGAATACTTGTATCCTTTATTTGATTTAGTTCGCCCGTCTTCACTCTGATGCACTTTGGTTTGTTCCAACATGGTTCTGTATGTTTGTAAATCTTCGGCAGAATAAATATCGTCGGGTAGTTTCTTGAAAACCAACTCAAACAAACCCGGAGTTCCAGCGTACGTGACATTATCAATTATAAGGTTATTATTGTCAAAGTGAACCGGGTAAGAACCCATCTTCCAGTTGGAGCCATCATAGTGTATCCCATATGTGCTATCACCGTAGGTTTTTTCATGTTTCATAATGTAGTTCAAGTAAGGAGCTATTTGGTCACCAATCATCTTAACCATGGTTGAATCGAAGAAGGTTTCAGGTTTAATTTCAACTTCCTGTTTCGGCTCTTTCTTGATCAATACAGTCTCCATCTTGTCTTTAAGTTCTTGAAGCGGTTGAGTTAATGGCTTATACTGTTCCACCAATGATTGTTCATACTGTAGCTTTTGGTTTTTCTGACTGCGGTACTTTTTCCTGATACTGTCTTGTAACTGGTCAATTTTGAGAGTGAGATCGTGATCGACAGAAGCCATGACGAGGAATGCGTGAAATGAGTTACTTTCTCCAATATATCTAGCCCTCTACTACTACATTCACGTTCGGGTTCGCGTTTGCGTTTAGGTTCGCGTTCACGTTCGGGTTCGCGTTCGGGTTTGCGTTCGCGTTCACGTTCGGGTTCGCGTTTAAGTTCAAGACTGATGTTAATATTGCTTACAATTGCATAATACGTCGTTTGAACCTTTCTCGGTCTCTAGCCATTTCTTCCCAGCATGAAGTTCAGTCTTCTTGGGGAATGGGATATGTACATCTAACTGATGGATCTGAAAACGTTACTTTTCTACACTTTAATAAATGAGTCGAAATTTTCTTGATATCTTCCATCATGAAGCTCTCTCTCCTTGTCTATAACGACGAAACTCTTGTTATTCTTCCATACACGTGCACATAGATTTTTAAGTTGGTCAAATGACATGTCAGTGTTGACGAGATCGTTGTAAATGTGTCTCAAGTTCATTTCATCTTGTTTAAATACGATTAGAAGATTGGCGTTGTCGCGCACCAGCTGCTTCGGTACTCTGCTGTATGTTTGACAGAGATAGAATGTATCGGCACCATTATGCCTTCCCATGGTAAAGTAGTTTCTTATATTGTCTTGCTTTTCACGCGCCACATCGTCGAATATCATAATGGAATTTGGTTCGACATCTTGGGGTTGAGCCACAAGACTGTTGTCGATAAATGGGAAATAACCAATATTAGGTACACTGGTCAACACATTTTCCAACAACTTGTACTTGGGTTGGTGTAGAGATTTGGAGAACACGTAAACGTTTTCAAATTTCAATCCGTTGACGTTGAACAAAAGATTTAGCATTACGTTCGTTTTCCCCGAATCGGAAGGACCGCACATAAGACATCGAACATGATTTGGTAGTAGAGGACTGTGCTTTCTCTCCTTCACAGTATTACTCTCGCAATATTCGTCAAAATTGACGATTGGGAGCTGGGGCCGGCACTGTTTCTCGTGATGATTCATCGTATATTAACTCGATTAAACGAGTTCGTTCTTATTTATCCAAGAGTTGTGGGTACCATCAAAGCCCAACCACTTGACTAATACTCTATCCCCGCTCTTTTTCACTACCTTTTCTACGAGGTACACGTCACCGTATTTCGCGCTCTTCAATTCTTTCCCGTAGAATTTACCTTCCAACACGTTGTTGCGATAGTTGGTAAGTGTGTAAGTCACCGGTATAGTAGCCTCTACAGAATGAATCGTGATAATTTCATTCGTCCAATTTGGTAGATAACTTTTATCAAATACCTGTTTATACTTGCTTATTCTAACCTTATTCCCAACTTGAAAGTTGGCTACCTTATCGGCTTTGGTATACTTTTGTCTATTCTTGTCAATGTTGTTTCTCACTCGATCCTCGTTCTTCTCACTAACCTTAATCGGTTTCATACCAATCGTCCTATGCTTTCTGTTATTGTACTCTTCCACAAGGGTAGGTAGTATCTTTACCCAATGATACTTGCCCAACTCTGTAAACTTTCTGTACATTAACGTCTTTAACGTTCTATTGAATCTCTCAATTATCGATCCCTTCTTTTCACTGTGAGAAGAGTAGTGATTCACTCCATGTTTTTTCACGACATCCTTGTTATAAAATTCTTTCCCCTTATCTGTTTGAAAGTGATTCATAGGATTGTAATTGGGGATAGCACTGCAGCTCCCAGGAACTTACCATTGAGATGGTTGTGGTTTGCTACACGATCTTCTCCCAACGGTTTCTTACAGAGATGGCATACAACCGCTTCTTCAAAATCCTTACTATCCCGATCAGTCATGTTGATTGGAATATTTGTTTCTATTACGGTCAGTAGATCCTTCGCCTCATTCATAAGGCTATTCAAAAATTCATCCACCACGTTGGGTCCACTATACACCACTGGTGGTTTAAGCGCCTTGCCCTCGCTGTCGATGATTACGTAACAGAATCCACATGGAATGTGCTTTGCAGTATTGTTGGTGTAAGAGCATTGTGGGTTGTTGGTGCTGGTGTGTATAGGAACGGTGAATGATTCGAAATCACAGTATATGGTAAATGGCACTTTGTGGCAGTAGGTGTAATTTTTAAAATAGAGCCACTTTTCTTCTTCAGTCGGCAATCTAGTTTTCTGTGCACCGTGAGGAGAGCACAGCGGTTCGTGTTCCACCAGTAAATCATGACGAGAGAAGCGATGGAGACAGTAATTGCAGTAGTGCGCTGCTTCACGATGTTTGGTGAGATGTGCAAGGAATCGAGAGAGGTTAGAGATTAAGAAGATTGAGTTTCTCTCCCCTTCTCCTTCGTTATCCTTCATTCTCATATCCGAAAATGTTGACTGATAACCCAATATTCTTCTTTTCAACTTTGTTCACATCATCGACTTCTACCGGGTATTTGATCCCCTCCATATTGATGGTGAGCTCGTGTTGTTTGAGGATCTCCACATTGCTATTTCCGTGATATGCGCACAAGATGGCCCACAGGAAGCTCTTTACATCGTTGGGATTTTTCACATTGATGACGCCAATAGTGTTTTTTGAGAGTTTTTTTGGAGTTGGTAAGTAGCAAGATTTTCTGCTCGATGTATTGATAGGAAGAGAGATGACTTGGGGTGGATTGCAATCGTGACTTTCCAGTAAATCGTGACGAGTAAATCGTTTTAGGCAGTAGTTGCAGTAAAATTGTTGGTGTTGGTGTTTCGTTAGATTGAAGAGCAATCTCTATAAATTTTTAATGAGGCAGTAGTGACTGTTCCCCTCTGGATGCGATAGTAGTAATTAAAGTAATTAGTAGTAAAGTTGACAATTTTTAAATTTAGTTATTCTAATGGGAATCTCTTCATTCTCATAACCAAAAATATTCACCGACAAATTTGCATTGTTCTCCTCAAATTTATCCACATCTGAAATTTTTACTGGGTACTCGATCCCACTCATGTTAACGGATGCTTCGTAGCGTTTGAGAAATGTTAGGCGTTCGTGGTTTTTACTGGGATTCAAAGCGAACAGCACCGACCACAGAAAGCACTTTTCATCATTGTTCTTTATATTGATGATTCCCAGCTGTGGTTTGGCTAAATTCAATGGAGTGGGAATAAATGAAGAAGCGTATAATGGTTGATATTTCACCATGTACAAGTCCATTTCTTCAATGTACTCCAACTTCCATCCGCTTCCATCTTGCACAAATTTCGTCATACTTTCGAGGATTTTATTGGTGGCTTCATTGTACTGCACCGTACAATCATCACTTTGTAGTAATGGACGATTTTTTCGGAGTTTCCCATTCGGAGTTCCCAGCATGCCTATCAGAGGGGGAGATCCACTGAGACTGCTCTGAAGGAACTGGAGGATACTCTGAGATCCGGAGAGATTGCGCTGTGCTGCTTTCTGGATATTGGGGGGGCTTTCGACAATACGTCGTATGCCTCAATTACGGCTGCGGCTGGTAGGAAGGGAGTAGATTCTTACCTAATCTCTTGGACCAACAAGATGCTGAGTAGCAGGGTGGTATTTTGGGAGTTGTGGGGGGGGGGGGAGAGAGAGAGAGGCACTCAGTGGTGCCCACCAGGGGATGCCCACATGGGGGGGGGGTGCTCTCCCCTCTCCTCTGGTTACTGGTAGCTGATACCCTTCTCGAGCTGCTGAAGGAGGAGGGCTACAAGGTAATAGGATACGCGGATGACCCCCTTAGGTTTGGAGCTAAGACGTAGTACCATAAGGAAATTAGAGTATGAAGGCAACATTAGTACTTGTGGAACAGGCCAGGTAATGAATCTATTGTTTGCAAGCCATCGAAACTAGTTTCGGGTCATTGCCTTCAGGAGCTACGTCTGCCTGGACTTTCCACTTTACTCTTGTTCTTAGTCTTAAGTTTAGTCTTCCCTGTACTCTACCAATTTTGCGTAATCTTGTTGGTACTACTCTTCCGTCAATTTCTCTCTGTATCTACTATACTCTGTAATTTTTTTTTTTTGAAACGGTGGATGCAGGCAATACCCTGACTGCAGCCACAAACGGGCCTATTGTAAGGGTGTCCATGATACTCGGATCATGGCCCACCTGCACCACCCCCAGGCCCCACAGCACTGGTCTCACTTGGTGAGACGTCACCTATGCACCCCCACCACCCCCGCACAAAGCGGAGGATATCTGCAAGTTCTGCATTTGCCACCTCTTCGGGCTGAAGAAAGGGCCTCCCAAAAACAGAACGGCGCGATGCTACGAGTCCATCGCATACCCACAGCACATGCTCTGCCGTCTCTAGCCCTATCTCGCAGAACCTGCATACCTGTACCTCGCACTTGCCAATATTTGCAAGGTGGTACCTCAGCGGACAGTGACCTGTGAACAGGCCACATATGATCCTCATATCCTTCCTCCCCAGTGCAAGTACCTCCTTGGACCTCTCTCTGGAGAGCCGGATGAAGAATTTTGACTGTCTAAGGCCGGGATGCCCCTGCCAATGAGCAGCCCTGCACCTGTCCTCCCATTTGCCAACCTCTCTACGTAGGTGGCTCCTGGTAGTCCCAACAAAGGGCTCAGGGCCAATAGGGATCTACGCTGATCCCTTCTTAGCCAACCTATCAGCCCGTTCATTTCCCTCTATACCCTGATGCCCTGGCACCCAACACAGTGTTACACTGTTGTCCTCTGCCAGGGCCTTCAGTCCAGTCATACACTCCCACACCTGCTGTGATGTGAGACAGTATGAGGCTAAGGCCTTGAGAGTGGCCTGACTGTCCACCATGATGTAGATTCTCTGCCGCTTCAGTCCCCTCTGGAGCAGCCGCTGCACACAGACTGTCACTGCAGCCACCTCTGCCTGGAACATTGTGGCCAGCGACCCCTAATGGGATCGCTGCTCTGATCCTCGGCCCAAAGATTCGAAAGCGGGAGCTCCCCCTACCCGTCTAGATCGCTCATGAATGAGTATCCGAAAGGGTAGCGCGAAGTTGAACCTCGCGGGCATTGAGTCTACCACATGCAGTTCAGGCCCCCCCACCGTCACCTTGTCAAGGATCAAGTGGCAGGAACTCCTCCTCCCCCGCATGATCAGACCCAACTCCAACATACGCACAGCCTGGAGGAACGCCATCCTTTTAACATGTATGTGGAGTGGAGCTAAATCTAGCAAGACCTCCAGTGCAGCAGTAGGGCATGTTGTCATACAGCCTGTAATGGCCAGACACGCCCTACGCTGCAGTTTATTTAGCTGCAACTGGACTGTTTTGTTGTCCACCCTAGGCAACCAGACCAGGGCTCCATAGGTGACTACAGGCCTAACAACCGCAGTGTACAGCCACCGGATCATCCCAGGCCTCAGCCCCCATGTGTTCCGCACCATTCTCTGAGCTGCTCACATCACCACCGACGCCCGCTGTAAAGCTTTTTTCACGTGTGTGGCCCAAGAGAGCTTTCCATCAAGAAAGACTCCCAAGTACTTGATCTCATGCTGGATCTTCACCACCTTGCCACCCAGCCTGAGTTCCCGCAGCGAAAGGCTGCGCCTTCTGGTGAATGGGATCAGGCTCGTTTTGTCTGGATTGACAAACAGTCCAGGCCCATTGCACCATGTCTGTAGGGTATTCAGTGCATGCTACATGCATTCACTGATTACACTCTCGAATTTACCCCTGACTATAATTACCAGGTCATCCGCGTATCCTATTACCTTGTAGCCCTCCTCCTCCAGCAGCTCGAGAAGGGTATCAGCTACCAGTAACCAGAGGAGAGGGGAGAGCCCCCCCCCCCCCATGTGGGCATCCCCTGGTGGGCACCACTGAGTCTCCCCCCCCCCCCAACTCCCAAAAGACCACCCTGCTACTCAGCACCTTGTTGGTCCAAGAGATTAGGTAAGGATCTACTCCCTTCCTACCAGCCGCAGCCATAATTGAGGCATACGACGTATTGTCGAAAGCCCTCCCAATATCCAGAAAGCAGCACAGCGCAATCTCTCCGGATCTCAGAGTATCCTCCAGCACTGTTGCCAGTTCCTTCAGAGCAGTCTCAGTGGATCTCCCCCTCTGATAGGCATGCTGGGAACTCCGAATGGGGTTCTGAGTAAGATAGTACTCCTTTATTGATAGGCACACAATCTTCTCCATTGTTTTCAACACGAAGGGCATGAGACTGATGGGGCGGTAGCCCTTAGCCAAGGCCGAGGAGCCACCCAAGGACATAGCTCGCCCTGAAAAGCCTCACCAGTATCGGACCCAGAGCCTCCCTACCATGCTGCAACATGGCTGGGAAGATCCCATACGCACCTGGCGCCTTGTAAGGTTTAAATGAACCAATTAACCTTATTAAGTGTGAACATTTCTCTGGAGGCTGCAGCTAGCAGTGGGTTCCTCAATTGCCCATGACAGGTACCTCCATCGGCGCTCAGCTGATGGTGGTGGCTATCTCCCCACTGCAGGCTTTGAGACCCTGGGAAGTGAGCTGCCAGCAGCTCCTCCAAGGTCTCCTTGCTGCCCCTTGTGTATGTTCCCCTTGCCTTTAGGAGAAAACCAATTTGCGGCCTCTCTTTCTCTTCTTCTGTACCTTGGACATGGTAGACAAGTCTTTCATGCCCCCACAGAAGTCTCTCCAGGATTTCCTTTTTGCCTGTCTAAGGGCTTTATTGTACACTGTGAGGGAACCCCTACATGCGTCCCACTCACCCTTCTTTTTTGCTCGGTTAAAGAGCCTCCTCGTTTCCTTCCGAAGCCTTTCCAGTTCCTTGTTCCACCAAGGAACCTCCCTATTGGATCTTCGGGTTTTCAACTCGCAGCTTTCTTCATACGCCTCTACCATAGCTGCGCAGATCTCCCCTGTCGCCCTGTCTACACCTTCTACAGTTTGCATTTCACAGCTGTAGCTCTCCAAACTGGAGGCCAACACACTGCTGTACAGAACCCAATCCGTGTTCTTGGGGTTCCAATATGTCTCCGTCACACTATTAGGGAACTGCAGCCTGAACCTCACCATCCGGTGGTCAGACATTGAAGTTTCCCCAGAGACATGCCAATCTGTTATTCTGCTGGCATAGAAGGTACTTGAGACCGTAATGTCCAGCACCTCCCTCCGCCTGCGTGTAACAAAAGTTGGCGTGCTCCCCCTATTAACCACCACCATTTCATTGCATAGTAACTAGTCAAGAAGGGACTCACCTCTTTCATTTGTGTCTGTGCTGCCCCAAGCCATGTTATGTGCATTGGCGTTGCACCCGACAATCAACTGAAAGTCTTCCCTTCTGCAGTAATGGATCAGCTGCTGCATCATCAGCGGGGGGACCTCAGCGTCATTGCCTGGGAAGTAGGCTGACGCCACCACTGTCCTCGCCCGGAGTCCATTACTGTCTTGAGCTTCCAGCATTACCGCCACCAAATCCCTGTGTCAGAACTCGGGAATTTTTAGAATATGCAAGTTGTGTCTTACCAAAACAGCCGCCCTAGGACGACCTTCTGTGCCACAGTAGACCAACTTACCTGTGCTAGCAGGTATCCCTTTTACGTCCCTGCTGTCCGTCCAAGGCTCCTGCAGTAGAGCCACATCACAGCCCCCCCAGACAAAGCTCCTGCACATCACTGCCGTAGCTGCTTTGGCCGTGTGCAGGTTGATCTGGAGGAAGCCCATGTGCTGCGCAATCATCGTTGCCTACGTCGACCCCCAAACCCCCGTGGGACCTTACGTCCCTGCGTAGCGCCCTGGGGGCGAGCAGGCGCGACCTGCCTGCAGCCTATCTGCAGTTTGGGCCGGAAGGACCTTGACGTCCCTCCTGCCCTCCCTGCCAAATCTGGACCCCCTAGCCCCACCCCCCGACACCCCCGCAGCAGCAGCAGCGCTCCCTCTTCCCCTTCCACCATCTCCAGGGGCATCCAAGGAAGGGGAACTCGAGGTAGGTACCTCTCCAGAGCCCTGCTTCCTTACTCTGTTGCTGCCTTGCCTCAGCTTTATGGAGACTGCTGGCTCAGCCTCCAAAGCCTGGGCAGATTGCGCATTTATCAGCAGGCCCAGAAGCACCGCTGATTCCTTGTGGACCTGAGAGAGCACTGTCCAGAACCGCGTGCAGAGTCTCGCTTCGCCAGAAAGCCCAGGATCCTCGCATCCGGCTCATCCTCACACCCCGGCAGGTACGCCACGGCTCTTCTTGGTCTCGGAAGGTCCTTACCTTCACAGACCTTCAGCCTGGCACCCTCCCAGGGCTGTGCAGTGGCAAAATGCTCCCTCAGCCATGCTGCCGTGCCCTCATCCTTACAGGTCACCACGTACCACCCCCTTCTACACATCGTACCGGTGAACCCTGGCTCCGGCCCCTCATCTTCGTCGAGAGCTAACAAGGCCTCCACCATGCTCCTCTCCACGGCCTCCATCTGCTCCGCTGTGAGGAGCTCCGCCGGGTAGTCCTCATGGAACACCCCCAGCTTCACCCCTGACTCAGCTGAGCTATACGAGACTGGTGGTCGCCCGCCAGGGCCGACCTTAGGCACTCCCTGCTGCCTGGAGCCACCAGCCCCACCGAGGTGGTCTGCAGACGTGGAACCTACGTTCCCACACTGCACTTCACCACCTCTCACTCCCAAAGAGCGCCTCGCCTTCTTTCTCTCCTCGGGAGTGTCTCCAGTGGAAGGCCGCTCTCTTTTTTGGCCACCCTCCACCTCTTTTGTCTGCCCTCCTCTCATCACAAGAGCCCTGGCATCAGCCACGCTCTTACCCTCTGTGCGCCAGTAAACTTAACGTGGCGCCCTCGCTTGTGCCCGATGGCCCCGCATCTGACCCTTCGGTCAGCGGCTCCAAGCCCCCGAGGACCCCCCCGCCCGGGGAGGGCCCAGCACCAGCACCCCCCTATCGGGAGGCGCCCCGGCACCAGGCCCCACACCGGCAGCAGGGACCCCCAGAAGCCCCCCGCCCGCAGAATGTGACCTTGCGTCTCCATCCGCTGCAGTTGAACCTCCTTCTACAGCTAGGAGGTCACAGTACAAATCCATGACCTCCTCCTCCATCACTGAGGAGGGACTCAATAACAGTCTCTCTTCCTCAGCTAGGGTAAGCTCCTGAATGCTCAAATCTAAAGTATTTGGTTTGTCGTCATTCATGTTCCCACGAGTAGCTAGGGTAATCAAGAGTCAATCACGGCAGAGCCCCGCATGCCGTGACAAGGCTACTTACTGCAAGGAGGTCGCCTGGTATCCTTGAGGCTCCGTGTTTGACACTATGTCCCATGTGCCATCCACCCTTCGCCACGGGTCGCTTTACAGCTTGGGCCCTCGTGAAGGTTTGGAGATGTTTTTAAGCCTGGCTATGCTAAGTGCCATCCCCAAAGGTCTGGCATAAGCCATCGAGAAAATTCGGTGGCTCGCAAAATACCAGCTTACTTCTAGCCCCTGTATCTACTCTAGTCAACGCCTATTTACTGCTGTAAGTCCCCACCTTTGTATAAATTAGTAGGGGGGTACCTTGGGGCCTGTCCATTCCCCTTGCCCATTTCCATTCCCACTTCTCCGTTCGCTACTGATGACTACCTTCCCCCACACCACCTGCTGCTCATCTCCAGCCATGGCCAGCGCCTCATGTTCCTAAACACTCCAGCCCTCAGAACCCGATTACTCTGTGCCCCGCATCAGTGTACCTTTCCACCTGCCTGCGCCACCACCAGACGAGCCTCGTTGCTACCCACTCGGGGAAGACGCTCAGCCCTTATGCAAGGGGGAGTGATGTTGCGGGCACGATTGGATAAAGCCGTGGCCAGGACTTAGGAGCTGTTCCTTTCGGGCAGAGCCCTTCTTTTGGAGCAGTGTTCCTCAGAGTTGGAGCTAAAGACGAAGTCGGCTGAAGAACAAGGGGGGGGGGGAGTCTGCAACACTTGGCTCACTCTAAGTACTAAGGGCTTTTCTACCTATATTTGTGGAACGAACCTCAATATACAGATTGATTTGGAAGCATTGATTGATAAAGAGATGACCGAATATTATTCCTATAACAGCATTAGTGGGTCTGCTACTTTACCAACTAATCCAATATGTTTTGAATTCACTTGAAATGAACTCTGTAGAGTTCTGGAATTTATTGGGTAGCCCTACTTAAAGTATAGGTAATGTATGGAACAGTCAGCATAGTTTTACTGAGAAGTACAGAAATTATATAGGAAACACTACGAAACAAAGTTAGTAAAAGTGTCGATACTAGTTTGAATTTGAATCAAATTCTAATGTATAACCAGCTTATTCGTCTACCACCCTGACTTTTTAAAGAACGATAGTACCACATGGGTACCATGGGATTTAAGGTGAACTGTACTAATCGATTTTTGTGAAGGGCTGCTCTATTTTTGTGAATGTACATTTTATGTTACCGCTACATCATTGGCATCAATGTTCGGTATATAGGTCACTATGATAACGATAGTTAGTTTTTTTATAGATTGCTCTCACCCTTATTTTGGCCTCCCATGTCAATCTGCTGAATACCTAACTTGATCTGATTTGGTGCAGCCGTTCTTTTTCAATTGCCTTCACAGAGTTCGTATGGCTAAGGAAAGTAAATATGACTACCCCAACGATGGGCCTAGGCTTTACATTGGCCATAGGTGGGTAGTTGGCAATCAAGATAATACGTAACAGGGTTTCTCAATCAACCTTCGTCCAATCGATTATGGAAAATGAGGTATAAGGAAATAAATCTAAAAGGTGGGAAATGAAACACTGTAACAAACATAATCACTTTTTTTTAAAGAATTACAATTTACAATTATTAATTATAGACTGGAAACATTTACGCATTGTATTTCATTTTGATTCCCCATCAAAAGATTAAAAGAAAACACACATTTAAGGGGAAAATACAACAGGATGATGAAATGTACTTTACATAGACATACAAACCCAACAGAAAGTACAAAGACTTAGACAGCGAATTACACATACAAAGTCAGGGAGGTAACACAGATTGATTCAGATAGAGGAATATCACTACCAACAGTTCACCATTGACTGCACTGTTTGTTATCAAACGTATACAAAGATACAACAAGGGTCTAGCTATCGATGATGAGGCTGAATAGGCCAGTGGTGTGATTGATCATCAACGTTGTGAGTGAGGCGACTGAAGGAAGATATTCCTAATGTAAACTTTACGTTACGTGAAGGGGGGGCCGAGACAAGAAATAACATTTTCAAAAAAGCTCTAAAGATGGCATGTAGACATCGAAATGGAAATGCACTTGTTTAACGGAGAAAAGAACCACGATATTAAGTACTCTGTGCCACACGTATAATATGTATCATCCGTATTCACATTTACTCAGGTTGTGATTTGTAGTTCGTAAGAAAACGAGCTTCCAATTCCAATCGCATTTTCTGCTTCACATGAAACAACCAACTACACGAAACCTTTGTGCTTTACAACCAACAAACATTTCAAACTTTTTACAACCTCCGAAAAAAGGGGCAACGTGGAGGGGGGGGGGCATATGCTCAATAACTATTCTTCGTTGTGAAACTAACGAATCGGAAGGCTCTACATAGCATACAACAAAATCAGTACGTTAAATTTAACGGGTAAGTGGGACTGGTGTGCTTTGTTGACTCATCGAAATGATATACATAACCATGTAAGATTCCACGAGTTTCCAGGACTTCAACACGAGGGGATTTGGTTTGTAGGATGTAATAATCAGGGATTAATCTGAAGTCAGTAATCGTAATTATTACAGAATTGATAGGGCTCCTCCTACTCATCTTCCTTCTCTTATTCAATAACTAATGCAAAGACTTCACTGAATAGCTTACGATAGAACTGGAACAAAATCCGGTATTTTCTGGTTCACTTGGAAACGATATTTTGATCGCTTTTCATTCTCCACTGTCCTCGATCTCAACAAACAGTCCTCCAGTGGCCATCTGCCTGACGCCTTGATATTCAAACAGCCTCCTGCGACGTGGTTAATTCTATACGAGCCACATTACTGCAATAAGAGACCAGAGGCAACAAAGCCTCAGGGAGAGGCGTACTTTAAGCTCAGCAAAGGAGGACGCTGTGCTGGCCAACAACAGCTAACGCTAAGGGTGAGATGGCAATTGCAAGATACTACAAGGAGGATATCAGACATTTCTGAAAGCAGAGACGTGAAAATGTAATGACAATTTTGACGTGCATTCCCATACATTATCTACCCATCATCGCACCCCTAACCCGATTTTCTTAGCACCCGAACTGAATTTACACATAAATGTTGACAAAATACGCAGAATGTTTTGTTCAGCTGTTAATCGTTGCAGAAATTCTTTTCATTGGAAATTCAAAATTAGAAGCGAGTTAGTTAGACTTCACGCACACTAGGTTTCCCGCATCAGAGTACATTATTGGCATCATGCATAACTTCTACATGGCCACTGAAGTCCAGCTAAAACAGGATTGCCTGGCTACTCATCATCTACACTCAACTCGCCAATATCAGCAGTAACATGACTTCTCTCGAGTTTCCCAACCCACCAAATAATTATTTCTTGCAAATTTCAACAACCATCTTGTTGTCATCAGTTGGTATTCAAGAACCTCAACTCAAAAGAGGTATCAGTACCATTAACAAACTACTTGTGATGGCTTAATCTCCAAAACTGGCCCACCTTTAACAGTTACCATGTGACCACCTAAACTGTAGTCTTTCGCCATTAACTTTCCAATTGTGGAATAATGTAGTGAAGCTATAAATTGTCGAAAATTTTATTGTTTAAAATGATTACAGTTTAGCTTTTGTTCCACTCTCACGTAAGAAATTTTTGTGGAATCACACAATAGACGTTATGAAAATCGCTAGTCACGCTGAGGAAAAAATGATAGGCCGTGTTGATATTTATGGTTACTTCAACCAATTTTCGTTCATTTCACTGAGAAGTATTCAAGTATCAACACGAAAGTCACCGATAAAAACGTGAGCAGTGCTGCCCTACGTAGTAAAACGTATATTTGAACACTAAAACTCGAAGGTGATCGGTGAAACCCACACCTTGTTGCACGCTCCTCACTTTTTCATGTTTGTATTTCAGATGATATAACGGGAATCAAACAACAGAAAAAGATAGTGCCCCTTGTGTTTTGCTAAATTTTGATGGGGGGGAGGAGGGATCAAAACCCACTTGGAAGTACATTGATTGGAAATGAACTGACATACTTTCCAGCCTACGTTTCTTGTTTAGTGTCATTCCACCTGTTTGTGAAATTCTGTAATTTTTCATCAACCTGAAAATGGTTGTGTGTGTGTGGGGGGGGGGGGCTACTCCCCTGTAACATATGCATCTATAAGTCAGAAATCTTAAACGGCGTTTACAATTTCAACAGATGCGAGTGAGGAGAAAGGGGATTTTGTTATACTTTTGTGTCTAAAGTGATGATTTTTTTGTGTACCATATTAAATTTGCATACTACTGTAAAATTACGGCAAACCAAGATCTTGCTGGCGTGAAAGACATTTTATCATGTATAACTAATTATACTTAAGAATTATCATTATTTTAAAATAAAAGAATCACATTTTGTTCGAAAGTAACAGATTTGGAACAACTTTTCTACCTTTGACGCGTGTTTTACCTCCTGGATACGCTTTTCCTGAGTGCCTAGGAACCATAACCCAAGAGCCCCCGAATTTAAAGCACAGACTTCAGCATCTTTCATCGATTGATCGAGTTCCTTCGGCGTGAAAACCCTCGAAAGCAAACGCCTGATCGTCATATGGTTTTCCTATTTTCGCCTACAAAGCCAACGCTTCTAGGCCCCAGGACGGATCTCACAACACTATCGCTAAATGTCTTGTGTTTGTGGGAAAATGTACAAAATATCAAATGCTGCGGACGCTGCTCATTGTAAAATTAGGCACGTAAAATTTGCAGAGGTAGTATTGCTTCACTATGTACATCAAAATATTTCATCGAACGAATGAAATTAGAAAAAAGACGAAAGCTTGATGTGATGCACAGGAATTGTAGCTCAGATTAAACAAACGAAATTAGTAGACACTCAAAATTAGATTTAAAACCACAATTTTAAAAAAGTAATAAATAGTTTTATTGTAAGAAGTAAGTATTTGACTAAGACTTCAGTTCAATTCAATTGCTTTCATCGTTAAAAAATAAATTAACGTTTATGTACACTACTACTCATGAACTAGATTATAAAATATTCAATTCGAAAACTGTACAAAGCGCGTCGGTAGTAGAGTACTTTGCTCTACTCAATTTCCTTGCAATTTGTTTTCTCTCAAATTTTTCACTGACGAGGCAAACGACGATTTATGTAATGATAAATTTACCCTAAACGCGCGTGTGTGAGCGCCATTCAGCTGAACCAGACATCTCGTCGGTCCCAAAAAAAAAAAAAATCCTGCACCTGAATACTGGACGCAATTTCAAAAAATATTCGATCTGCCAATAAACATTGAACATATTTCAAAAATACGGTATTTGATTCCAAGAGCATTTCATGTGTCGTATTTTAACTTTCACGATTATTATCACTGTCGTTTAGCTGCCTCGAAGGCACAGGTTAGATAGTGAAGTGGTTTTCAAAGAATGGTAAATCAGCAAAAAGCTTGCAGTAGTGTCAAAGAATCAGGCTTTTACCCGTTCCGACTAATGACGCAACAAGTTGAAGTTAAAAACCATGAGGATGGTAAAACATCCTTCGTAAGTCGTTGGGAACGTGGAGAAAAATATCACGGGGGAAAACAATAGATTAGGAATGAACTTTAAGTTGCGAGATTCAACCATCACACCTGCATTATTTAGGTCATTAACAACCGCTCATTCTCAAAAACGCAAACTTCTGTGACGTTCTTTGGAACAGAATTAGTTCTGCACAGGACCTTGCAGTACCACCAAGGGTGTGACGGCTCCTTAGTGAGTTCTTGAGCCCAGCAATTAAGGGCAAAAAATCGCTACCACGCATAATGAACTCACAAATCACGACTACTGTCTGACATCTGCGTGAAAATGAGAAATAAACCTGTCCGTAAGTCCAAAACGATTTTAAACGAAAAATTAACACAAATTCAACATATACGTTGGAAGAGCTCCTCTTGGTGGTGTAGTGAGCAGTGGGAAAGCGATGTCATATTTGCGCTGAGCTGCCGTTACAACGACAGTGCCCTAACTGCCAGTGGTAAGTGGGTTGACACAGCAGGTACAATACTTCGATCTTACTCCTACTGGCAGACATAACCCAATCACTTTAACGCAAATTTACTGTTGTCGTGATTAAACAAAAAATGGAAAGGTCGGATTTTTTTGGACATGATTTGATAATGTGTTAGCCCTAAGACGAAGCATGCACAATGACTACCTTGTGAAAGAGGAATATGGCTGTTCGTATTCAAACAGGACTCATAAGTGATGAAAAATAGGTGAATGTATACAAACAGCTTCCCCTCAAGTGGAATTGTTCTTGTATTAAAATGAATATACGAGGTCTTACGCAACCACAGAAAAACTAAGGCAGTTGGTTCTTACCGGTTAAAGAAATGTTGACATCCTCAACCAAAGCTTTAAAGTGGCCTCTGGCCTGGTGTATGTGGCATTGCATCACAAAATAGTGCCTTAAAGGCATCAGGCAACCTCTCAGGTAGTCACCATCAGCTTTTCTTTCCCTAATAACTTGTAAGAGCCCATCAGGTTGTAGATCAGAGAAAAATAATCATTTCCAGTGTTTTGAAGAGATGAAGAGGAAACTAGAGGGCACAACTATTGGAGAAAAAATATATCGGCAGAGTATTTCGATCGCAAATGGCAAAAAACAAATAACAACGAGTAAGTCACAATTAATGCTGCACATCAGAAACACGAAAGACATGTCACGAACTAACTGTTGAACTTTATTTCAACATCACAAATGGAAGCTGTTGTCTCACCATAGCAACACAATTACCAAACGCATCTGACAACAGATGTCTTATAATAAAGATTGGCCTTCCCAATGACAACATCCAGCAACCAAGGGGTACCGTGACCCCCCCCCCCCTCCATTGGATTGTGGTGGAAAATCAGGCGAGGTACACGCTGCAGCCAGAAATGCCCGTGGGGGAGGCTGCCGAAGACAGATGAAAGTAAGTTTGATATTCTAAAGGTCTCAGACACGATACGACTTGTTGATACTCAAAAAGTTCAGTATACAGGAACTGGATCATTTGATATGGCACCTACTATCCAAGACCAATCCGTTTATACAGAAGCATGAAAAAACATGTCAGATAGGAGCTGAGCTAGAATGTGGACTAGAACACCACAAAGAAGCAGAATGTGGTAGGAGTACTGAGCAGGATTCTTCTCGTTACAGTAAAGATCGAAGGGAATGAACAATTTAAAAGCCATAGTCCCTACCATTGGACCAGTGCACTCCCCTTGCGTAGTACTGGGTGAAACATGCCAAACAAATGTAGTAATACCCTAGTAACAAACATTGAAAGCTTGTCCAGGAGAATATTCATTCCAAGACCCTTCTAGAAGATTCCCAGTAGCATTGGAAGTCCTCAGGAGCAGGAGGAATAATCTGTGAATTGCAACAGCTAAACTCAACACCCATAAAAATGCATGAAACTTGTAAACTGTATGATTTAGAAAGTTCTACTGGAAGAATGTGACGTAGTTGACGTTCAATAGACCCATTGAAGAGCTTACCCCACTAAAATTGAAATTAGTCGTGGATTTCAAAACGAGCGAGCATTCACCCGCTTGTTAAGAGTGTAGTTACAATACTCCCAGAGTATCAAATCTGAATTTGAACACTTCATAACAAACTGCACGACGAATATTTAGCGTTTGGTTCGCTTTTGGAGCGTGAATGGGAAGAATTCAAGGTATGCCAAAGCACGAAAACTTTACAATATTTATGTACGAAGATGAGTGAGAGGTAGAGGCCTGGGCGAGTGCAGCGAAGAGTAATAAGCGCCATCACAGGAGACACGTTGATATGCTCTTGGAATATAACTTTCACTACTGAATCTCGGACGTTCAAGTTTAAGTCTAAAATGTGATGACAACCAACAAACAATGGAATTCATTCTTCGCTTCCTTCAAAATACCGGGCGCTTCACGGTTTTGGGTTCTACATTTCACACATTCAGGACATTATCGAACGTTTAACTAAAAATGAGGTCGTCTAAATCGAAGGCTGCATAAAAAATTGTTGAACATCGAATATAAACGCTTAACTCGCGCTAATACCTCGGCAATAAGGAGCTCCAGGTTCACTTTCGTCCCTGGCTATTCGTTAAATGGGTACTAAGGAGACTAATTTTACTAGAAAAAAAAGAAATAATAATATAAAAACTAAGTAGGTACGCACATAGGTGAATCACAATAATAAGCCCATGGAAGGAGAACGATTTGATTATTACGACACAAATTTGAACGACGAATATCACAAATTTACAGAGATATGAAGAAAGAGATAGAGAGAGAAATATAGTAGGAAATAGGAAAAACAGCGAAAGTTGTTAAACAACTGTACTTTTGACGTTAGTCATCTCCAACCACCTCGTTTCAAAAAAGAGGCGGAGGGAGTGGCCGGCTTTACCAACTGGAGAGTGGTCCTCGTTGAACGTCTCACAGTTATCGAACACCAGGCGAACGTCCGTGACGAAATCGTCTCTCGATTTGTACCTGAAAACAATACAAAACGAGAAATGGAAACATTCTCTGATACTATACCACGTCCTGAATTACTATTTATAATCAATCCTATAGTTGGAACTGGAAAGCTCCACAATTGCTGCGAGTACTCATCACAGACGGAAGGCTTACAGTGCCAGTGTGCTGATTGACTCCTTGAAGGCAAGGTTGATCGTGGTCTAGCGGTAAGACAGTCGATTCATAATTCTCGACGTAAGTTGAGGATTGTGGATCGAATCTGCGGCGCGATTGCCGTAATTTTTGCCTGAGTCAGTAGCTCTTCAAAAGCATCTCCAAACTTCCTCAGTACACCAGTGTGCTATAACTTTCATGACGTCATCATTGGCGGTTTTTACATGACTAGGAACAGCTGGTGATAATTTATTACTGTGATAACGTGCAGCTCAGAGAGCCATAGCTTTCACTACCGCTGAATCGAAGCCTTCCTCCCTGCAGAAACTTTCTTTTTACAACACACAACATTGAAACTGCAGTCAGTCAGAAGCCATGGTTGATCCACTCTGTATTCGGCAATATTCTGATAACACAAAAAGAAAATATACTTGTGACACGACTACGTTGGTGGCTGGTGTAAACATTTTTGAATACGCCCGAACAAGATTGTTCTAATCAAGCGATTTAGCTGGGCGTTCTGGGCCTAGCAATGGGAACAAATTATACTACAAGTGACTTGATCCTACAGACGCATTAAGCAGTTGCGCCTTTTTTTGTGTGGTATAAAACGTTTTTAACGTCCAGATAATTATCGAACTGATCAATATAGCTCGGAAACCTTTCTTTTTGTTGCAACATTTGAGCAGAGAGCGTCACTAACAGTAACAGGTTTCTGCGAACGGATGGCTTGTGCAGCTCAGTGCGTTGCATGAGTTTATTGTGGAAGTAATGGAAGGTGTGAGTGCTGGTTGAACTTTCAGAATGCCGTCAAAACTGCGTTCTATTTCAGTTTTCTCCTGATTTAGTAACGTTTGTATTTACCTAATAAGATCCTCGAACCGTTAATGTGTCAGAAAACGTTAAATAATAAAAGTCGGGGAATGCCATGGCATGATCTTCCACTTGTATTCTGTGTGCTTGTTTTCATTAAAACACAGCACAGCCAAAGTTGCAACACAACGCCTCAATAACAGTTTTTCCCCCTTCTCAATTTGCTGCGATACGCACAGGTCTGCTTCCTTATTTAATGACTATTCCTAAACCCTCGACGAGGGTTATATCGGTCATGAAAGTTGCAGTTTCGCTAATGTGCAAGAGGCGGGGCCCTGCAGCATCCACCAAACTCAGACCTGCGGAGGTACGGCAGGCATTTAGTTGTTAGCCAGTGTTGTCCGGTAGAGAGCTGTTGCCCGTGTGTGATCGTGCGGAGGTGACCACCCAAGGAATCCCGTATCATCTGGGAGGAGTTCTTGATCTGGTTTCCCACCTCATCTAACTATTTACTTGGGTGGCGAGTTTCAGAAGGACAGATCAACTGTGACTACGTTAGTTAGCCATCACCTTCTTCGTGAACTCTGCAAAATGGTTAAAGGCTAGCTTTGAAGCAGTCAATGCTGCTAAGTTCGTTTGCCCTCCCAACAACTGTCGCTTACTGTTGTAGAAACTACAGTGGAGCAGCACGTGGTTTCTTATTTCCTCTGCACTGGCGGCGCAAGACATGCATGATGCAGAGTCATACAGAGAAAAGAATTGAAGCTGTACCTTGCAATGGTAGTGCCTTTAAGGGATTGGAGGTGTTGGTTGAAACCCCACCTCTCACCTATGTTCACTCCAATAATGACGTGATTTTCAGAGAGGAGCCTGTGGCCACTAAAGCGTATTGAGGGCAGTTGTTCACTTTTTCTTTGAAGAGGATTACCTGGGTTTTTTCCTCAGCCACCTGCATCTTGACATGCTTGCACCATAGGGTGACGGTGGGGAGCACATGGCGGGTTTTTTCTTCGATTCGAGACTGACTCTGCAAATATCAGCACAGTCAAGTCATCCACATAGGCGTATGGCTCGCAGTCAGTCTCCATGGGCCTCCTGAGAAGACCTTCGAAGAAGGCATTGCAGAGTGCTGGTCCAAGGACTGAGCCCTGTGGGCACCCCTTCTCAATATTTCTCTGAACGGAGACATGCGAGAATTCGATAGTAGTAGTTCTGTCTGTCAGGTAACTTTTGAGGAGCAAGTACACGTTGCAGGGGATTCCGCTACCCTTAAGCTCATTGAGGAGCGTTGGCCACCGGAGGTTGTCAAACACTCCCCTGATGTCAATCAGAACTGGTACGACTTACTTAGCTGGAGCCAGCAGGGAAACATGCCGAATTTCGACAGGACGTCCTGCATGGACCTTCCTTTGGTTCACCCGTTTGCCTACCAGTGAGGTTTTGGCCAAAGACTCCTTCGAGGGACTGCAACATCAAGATTTCTAATGTTTACCTAATATGGAAAGAAGGCTGAGCGGTCTCCATGATCGCGGGTCTGACTGATTGCGGTCACCTGCCTTATGAAGAGTGGCAACACGCACAGACTTCCTTAGCATATTGCTTCCTATTCTATCTGGCCCAGGAGATTTGTTGGGCTTTAAGGTCGCCTATCATCCACAATGGGTAGTTAGGCTCATTTTGGAGGCCCATGATCATCTCCCATGCTGCTCTTTGGACTTCAGTATCTCTAGTTACTTGGTTGTTAGGGGATGCCTTCTCAAGGAGGGTTTCTAGTGACCTTTCGATGCTGCAAGCCCAGCCTGACTCATTTTGCATTGCAGCTAAGACCTGCTCTACACTTGCTTTTCCTATGGAGGACTTGTAATGTCTGCCCCAGGGGTCCTCAGCGTATTTCTGTTAACAATAACGTGTGCGTTTGTACTTCCATCACATAGCTACTTGTATAACTTTTATTGCAGCGCTGATTAATAAAATTACTTACTCGTTGCTTGAGAGCCGTTTCGAGATGGTTTGAAGGTCCATTGGATTTCGAATGATCTTCTTGTAGGTAGGGAACTGTTTGGTGTTGACAGCAAGCAGGAAGGGCCAGGCATCATCGTGCGACTCCAACTCATCCAGAAGTGTACGACAAACAGCCATCTCTTTGGTGAGACGTTTGACTGCTTTGTCTCGTTGTTTGGAGGGTGTGGTGGTCGCAGCAGTAGTAGCGGTAGTAGTAGTAGTTGATGTTGTCGTCATGGTCGTTATTGTTGTGGTTGTTGTTGCAGTTGTAGCAGCAACTGTTGTAGCCAGGGAATTGGCCACTACAGATCCTTCTTCTTCTGCCACTCCTCCTCCACTGCTACTGGCTGTCCTGCAAATTAATGAAAGCCAGCAAGAACTCGTTTTGAGGATTTTTAAAGCTTGCTCATCAGTGCAAATGAGAGATAAGAGGAATAGAATACTTACGTATGGATGTTGTCTGGAGGAGCAGTGGTTTCTTCTGATTTGACAGGAGCAGGCGAGCTAGTTGGTGCTGACCGCCTGGTCGTTTTCTTTTTAACGTACTTGGTGGCACAATTTGAGCAATACCACTTTCCCCTAGGCACCTGGAAATGAATCAGTGTGACATAAACCGTAATTAACCTGATCCTGTGGTGTGGAAAAACTTAATTACTTGATAAACGCCATTAATTTGCAAGGCAGTAACTCAGAGAACACTAAAATCTGAGATCTAGACATGCTTCAATCCAAAGCCACTGTCTCGAATGAGGTTGTGGTGATGAAACAGATGGAGGGTGGAAGGGAGGGAGAGAGAGAGAAAATAAGCAGGAAGGCTAATAAAGTGAGTTCAATTGTATGTATTAGTGGCATGAGTGAGAGGTGCTCAAAGCAGTGTCCTGGAAGCCCCCCCTTTGGCATATTGATTCTAGCCCCTTTCACTGGTCTGTTGAGGATGAAAGGGAGGCCCCCATATGCACTGCAGCTGCCAGTCCAGCTACCCACTTGGACTAAGACGGACGAGGGATTTTCCTGCTGCTGCTCAGAGTCAGCCTTAGCCACTGGTGATGGGGTAAGCGAGACACTTTTGCTAAATGCCGTCCCATGAATGCTCAAACCCGGCTTTTCCCCTTCCTCATTTTGAAGACCACACCTATATAGGGATCGTTCGTAGGTGTTAGTGAGCTACTTCCAGGACTATCTTCCACTCAATATGATATTTTGGGTCAATGCGTTTTCCCACATAAGCCGTTGAAGTGTTTTTTGAATGTGAAATATGTTGCGTATGTCAATGTTGTGAGCTTTAAGGCCGGCTTTTACGGCCAAGCAGAGGATATGGCAGAAGAATTCGGTCCTCCTTTCTGTGAGGGGTGTGTTCTGCAATCCCGGCTCAAGGTAGGGCATTAACAGCGCATTGTGTATGTGGGCGAAGTGTAAGTTGTGTCCCTTTAACACGTTCACTGCGGCGATTATTGTTCAAAACCGATTTTCTGCGCGGCAACTTTGAGGTTGATCTAAATAAGGGATGGGAGATGTCGACAGGTAGTCGACGTCCGCCGGGGGGAAGGGGTCTCATTTGTCGACTACGTGTCGACATCCGCAGTGAACGTGTTAAGTCTGGCTCATACAAACACGCAGGGAGTACATCAGTGGAATTCTGGACTCCCAACTACAGGGTGAGCACAGTGTACACTGTGGCGCCCAGCCACACTTAAGCCTCGTTGGACATAATCCTGGCTGGTAGGTGGTCTCCAGAGGAGATCGTCGGCCTGGCTGCCAAAAATATTGTTCATTGGTTGACATCAACAGGTCTGTTTCCTTATTTGATGACTGTACCTAAACCCTCGACGAGGGTTATATCAGTCATGGAAGTTGCGGTTTCGCTAATAAGCAAGAGGCTGGCCCCTGCAGCATCCACCGAACTCAGACCTGTGGAGGTACGGCAGGTATTTGGTCGTTAGCCAGTCTCCCGGTAGAGAGCTGTTTCCCATGTGTGACCGCGCGGAGGTGACTACCTGAGGAATCCCGTACCATCTGGGAGGAGTTCTTAATCTGGTTTCCCACCTGATCTAACTGTGTACTTGAGTGGCAAGTTTCAAAAGGACAGATCAACTATGACCACGTTTCTTAGCCATCACCTTCTTCGTGAACTCTGCAAAATGGTTAAAGGCTAGCTTTGAAGCAGTCAATGCTGCTAAGTTCGTTTGCCCTCCCAACAACCGTCGCTCACTGTTGTAGAAACTACATTGGAGCAGCACAAGGTCGTTGATGGAGGCAAGTTTCTGTTCTGTGGTGAGATCTGCACGGAGTTCAGCCCAAAGCGGGGGAAAGCTCGCGTTTCACTCTCCACTTGTCAACCATGCACTCAACGGCCAAATCAACTGGTAACTGACCAGTGATCACCTGGAGTGCTTCTGTTGATACAGTCTTGTAGGCCTTGGTAATCCACAGGAGTGCAGCTCTCTGGGACTGGGCCAATACTCTCTTTTGATTGACTGTTAGTTTGCTACCCCAGACAACGGGGCAGTAACCAATCACACCTAGATAGATGGCCTCATACATGAGGATAGTGTCATGGTAACACACACCTCAAGTGACCTTAGTACCCAAGACGCAGTGAGGCAAACCTTGCAATGGTAGTGCCTTTAAGGTATTGGAGGTGTTGGTTGAAACCCCACCTATATATTGTGGGTGGATTATTCACTTTTTCTTTCTAGGGGATTAGCTGGGTTTTTTCCTCAGCCACCTGCATCTTGACATGCTCGAACCATTGGGTGACAGTGCGGACCACATGGTGGGTTTTTTCTTCGATTTGGCGGAGTGACTCTGTCACTGCACTGTCAAGTCATCCACATAGGCATATGGCTCGCAGTCAGTCTCCAAGAGTCTCCTGAGAAGACCTTTGAAGAAGGCATTCCAGAGCGCTGGTCCAAGAACCGAGCCCTGTGGGCACCCCTTCTCAATCTTTCTCTGAACGGAGACATGCCTGCATTTGATCGTAGCTGTTCTGTCTGTCAGGTAACTTCTGACGAGTGCATACAGGTTGCGAAGATTCCCCTACCTTTGAGCTCATTGAGGAGCGCTGGTCACCAAAGGTTGTCAAACGCTCCTCTGATGACAATCAGAACTGCGACGACATACTTAGCTGGTGCCAGCAGGGAAACACGCCGAATTTCGACAATGACATCCTGCGTGGACCTTCCTTTGGTACATCCATATTGCCTGCCTGTGAGGTTGCTGCCAAAGGCTCCTTCGAGAGGCTGCAACATCAAGATTTCTAATGTTTTGCCTAATATGGAAAGAAGGCTGAGTGGTCTTCTTTTCACAGGTCTGACTGATTGCGGTCGCCTCCCTTTTGAAGAGTGACAACACGCGCAGACTTCCACTGAGTGGGGAACTGTCCGACCTGCAGACAGTCATTAAATAAATTAAGCAGACTGCTGGAGATTGTCTGGAAGATTTGTTGGACTTTAAGGTCGCAAGAGCCCTGCCTGTAGTCCACAATGGGAAGTCAGGCTCGTTCGGAGGGTCCATGATCAGCTCCCTTGCTGCCCTCTAGGCTTCAGTGTCTCGAGCTACTTGGTCGTCAGGGAATGCCTTCTCAAGGAGGGTTTCCAGTGAACTTTCGATGCTGCAGGCCCAGCCTGACTAATTTTACATCGCAGCTAAGACCTGCTCTACGTTTGCTTTGGTTGACATCAACAGTGGTGACCCTTCAACATTGTATAAACCCTCCCTAAAATGTACCTTGATAAAACTTACTTTAGCGAGTGGTGGATTCAAACAGTCTGAATGGTAGGCCACTGGGCAGGCTTCACAAACAAGTAGATTCCTGCCCACCTTCTTTCCACAAACAATGCAGTTCTTTTCCCCTTTAGCTTTGTTCAAACACAAATGGCAGTACCTGAAAAAAAGGATACCATTAAACCCATTTTGTTTCATTATACGCTTGCTTGAATGTTCATCTAAAGAAATTCCAGTTTTAGATCACATGACAAGGGTTCACGTTCACAGAGCTAGACTTAAGAGTTCGCAGACATGAGCAGCATGATGACTGCTCTACATCATGAGGATCTCCTTCTGATCATTTCATTGGCTACATTTCTACTGCCTCGGTAGGTAGTTAACTAAACCCTTCCTCTGCTTGTGGAGCCCAGCTCCTGGATTAGTGAGGTTCCAACAGATCTAACTTGAAACTACAGCATCCGTTTGCTAACAAGTTTAAGTGTTCTTATTTCGCTTTGATGTTAGCTTTTTAGAACAATTTACCTTGCACTGCTAATTTTTTGTGATTGATATCAAAGTTGATAATGAGTGAAACTCGGAGAAATATTTTCAACTATCAGTACGCAGAATGCGATTTGAATGAAGGAAGGATCCTCGTAAAACTCACGCTAATGGCTTTCCAAAATCAGTGGGGTCAATGTTATTGTGGTACCCTACTGCCCATCAAAAACCGAGACCTTTGAGTGGAGTCTTAGGCAAGGATAAGCCCTTGAATCACTAGAAAATATGACAGCCAACAAACACTATTCATAAGGAGAAAGTAACTCAACAGGAACAATAAGAACTTAATACATAAGTGGGATAAACTAAAGATTAATGAGAACTATAAAGGATAAAATGGATAACGGGAATGATCAATAAAAAGGTAGCCATTACGCGAAAACTAAACTTGAACTGTATTGAATGTACGACATCACCGTACAATAAGTGTTGGCCAGTGTTACCAACAATGAATAAATAATATATCTCATTTCCCCCTCTAAAATAATTATACTTTGCATTATTAAAATCTTTTTGACAATCATCATCAACCATGAAATTAGAAAATGAACACAACTAACAATGTCCGTCGCAGCGGACGATTTTTCTAGGCAGTGAATCGATCCATGTGTGAACAACAACAACAATCAGCTGTTTTGATAATACATAATATCCAATTGATTACCGTTCAACCGGCTGAATTAGTTGCTGTTAAAACTCGATAATTAAAACAATACAAATTAATTCATAATTCCATTCTAGTAGTTTGACATAGTGTGTAAATGAACATAGGTATTACAATGAGTGAAATCGTTTTGATGTCATGAGTGCATGACGATGCAGAAGTGAATCGGGAGTGATTACATGATACAAATGAAAACACAATAATTACATACATCATGGACATTTTATCATTATACCAGGTTGGATTTATTAAAATTAAACTATTCTCCTTATCAATGTTCATTTGTGTAACCATTATCACTCATAGGCTAACCTTACTGGTGGTTTTATGTCCCTTCTAGGTCTATCAATGGCAATGCTACGGGTTTTCTCGGGCTGTTTCTGCGGAGAAATTTGTAGGGAATTCTCAGAATTATTATTTCCGCCATTGATGCTCTTACAGGGGGAGCTTTCAGGTTGTTTAATGGATGACTTCCGGGATTTACGGGGGGTTTTCTGTGTACTTGACGCAAGTTCCGGGGACTGTTCTGATGTTTCGTTCTCCGAAACGTTATTTTGTGAATCAAGTAATGGGTAATTCACCGTATTGTTATCATGTTTGTCCGTAGGGGTTTCTTCTACTATGTTTTTCATTTTGAAAAACTGCCCTAGTGGTATTATTTGATCGGTATGACGTTTGAAAACAATTCCGTCATCCGTTTCACAGAGAAATACATAATTACCAATTGATTCAACTATTTTTGCAGGAATCCATCCCGTTTGTTTGGATGTTTATATTCTCGAACGTACACTCTTTCGTTTAAATGGAATTCTTTGTTTTGAGTGTAGGATATCAATCTACTATTGTGTTTTATGTTTTTATCTTTGCTTTTTCTTAACTGATCAAATCTGATACTGATCTTTCGATTAAACATTAATTCCGCTGGAGAGGTATTAGTGATACTGTGAGGTGCGTTTCTATAAATGAATAAGAATTTTTGAAGTCTAGTTTCTAAAGTAGCTGCACTTGACTCTTTCAACATTTTTGATATTGAATATTTAAATGTCCTAACGAAATTCTCAGCTGCTCCGTTACTAGAAGGATGATACGGTGGTGATGTTAGATGGGTTATGCCATTTGTCGTACAGAAATCTTCAAACATTTGCGAAGTAAAAGTACTATCATTGTCTGTAACAAGTGTCTTTGGCAAACCAAACCTAGCTAGTACTTCACGTAGCTTTAGTAACGTATGGTGAGTATCTGCTTTAGAAATTTCAAATACTTCCGGCCATTTAGTATATGAATCTATCATTATTAGGAACATTTTATTTTTAAGCACTGGTCCTGCATAATCTAAATGTAACCTTTCAAATGGTTTAGAGGTTTCAGGCCATTTACCAATTAATGTTTTAGGAGGCTCAGGTCGTAATTCTAGACAAACCTTACAGTTTTTACACATATTTGTTATGTCTTGATCTAAATGAGGCCACCAAAAATAAGATCGGGACATGGCCTTCATTTTTGATATGCCTAAATGGGTACCATGGAGCTCTTTCAAAATTTGAGAACGGTATTTAGGAGGTATAATAACCCGGTAACCCCAAAGTATTACTCCTTCCTCTACCCACAGTTCTTTTTTCCTACTAAAGTAAGGTTTCAGCTCATCATCTTCTGTAGACTCTTCCGTAGGCCAACCATCTCGAATGAAATTATAAACTTTGCTGAGGTGTTCATCCCTACTTGTTTCTAATCGAATTTGCTGATAGCTTACTGGTATAAATTCTTCGACAAAATGCAAGTAGGTTTCAGTTTCATTTTCAAATTTTAAAGAATCTTTCACCGGCAGGCGGGAAAGCACGTCTGCCCTATTCTTTTCACCCTTAATATATTCTAATGTATAATCAAAATTAGACAAAAATGTTGCCCAACGTTGAAGTCTACCTGCTGCCATTTGTGGTATTCCATTCTTTTCACCTAATAAACCTAATAGAGGCTTGTGATCCGTTTGGATTATGAATGAACGTCCCATTAAATATTCGTAAAACTTTTTTGAACCAAAATAGATAGCTAACGCTTCCTTGTGAAGGACAGCGTACTTCGATTCTGCTTTATTAAGGACTCTAGAGGCAAAACTGACAGGTTTCTCCTCACCATTGGAATTTATGGAGCAAAATTGCCCCGACACCATAGTTGGAAGCATCGCATTCCAAAATTAAAGGTAAGTCTGGATTAAAATGTACTAATGACTGTTCTGTTGCAATAGCTTCCTTAGCTTTATTAAATGCTTCTAAACATTGCGAATCAAAATTAAATTTTACACCTTTTGAAGTAATTTATAAAGAGGTTGCAAAATAGTCGCTAATTGTGGAATAAATTTACCATGATATGCAATCATTCCAACAAATGCCCTCACCTCAGTCACAGATTTTGGAGGAGCTTCTCTAATTGCTCTAATTTTTTCTTTATCTTTATGAAGACCCTCTCTATCAATTAAATGACCTAAATATTTTATCTGTGATTGAGCAAATTCACATTTGTTTTTGTTCAACCTGAAACCTGCTTCTCGCAGTCTGTTTAAAACTTTTATTAGGTTAGAGTTATGATCTGCTAAGGTTTTTCCAGAAACAATAATATCATCTAATAGGTTTGTAGTTCCCTCACAACCTTGTAGGGTCTTTTCTACTTCTCTTTGGAAAATTTTGCATGCTGGTTTCGTACCGTACGGTAACCGGTGCACACGGTAAATACCTTTTGGAGTACTCCACGATAAAATTTTGGACGTTTCCTCATCCACAAGGAGTTGATTGTATGCGTTAGAAAAGTCTAGTTTTGTAAAAAATTGTCCACCTTGTAACTTAGCAAATATCTCCTCTATTCTTGGCATAGGGTACTCTATATCATTTAAAAATTCGTTTAGTGTCACCTTATAATCGGCACACACTCGAACAGCGCCATTTTGTTTTAATACTGGCACTAGAGGAGTTCCCCATTCTGAACTATCAGTTTTTGAAATAACTCCTAACTTTTCTAATTTCTCCAATTCTGAAAATACTCCTTGCTTGAATGCGTAGGGCACAGGCCTAGGCTTAAAAAATCGAGGTTTAGCCTCGTTTGAAACTGTTAGTTTGACTTCACCAAACTTATAAGTACCTAAACCTTCTTTGAACAAATCTTGAAATTCGTGAAAAATTTTTGTTTTTAGTTTTTCCTTATCTGATACGGATAAGTCTAAGTTATTCACATTGTTATTATGCGTTGCATCATTTAAAGGTATGCGAAACTTGGAAATTAAATCTCTACCCAGAAGTGGTTTCGTTCCACCTGGGACCACTAACAAACAACATACTTGAGATATGTTTTTAAACTGAATCATTAATTGAATTTTGCCAATAGGCATTATAAAACTACCATCGTAGCTACGTAATTTCGTGGTAGTTGACTTCAAGTTCACATCACTGAAATGCTTTTGATAATCAATTTCAGGCAAAATCGACAATCTGGACCGGTATCTATCTCAAAATTTATCGGAACATTGTTAACTAATAATTCTATAGTATATGGGTCGACTGAAGCATAATAATTGTTACCAACAGTTAAATTGAATAAACCAATTTGATACAAATCAACCGAATCATCTGAGTCATAAGTATTTAAAAATTTGTTATCAGCAGATTGCGTACATGCTGCTGCTACATGACCAACTTGTTTACAAATTTTGCAACGGTAAGTTTTGTACTTACAATTTCGAAAGTCATGAGATGGCTTATTACATGTAAAACAAAGGACTTGCTTCAAGGAATCTTTCGTAGAAGCCGGTCTGAAGTTTTCGGAACTTTCGGCATCCGCCTTGGGCATCTGGCGTCCGATACTCTTTCCTGGCGTACTGGTAGTCCCTTGGCTCGTCTTCTTGCACTGGATATTCCGAGCCGTTCGGATAGCGTTGAGGGGAGCGCCTTGCTCGTGGGAGGGTGAAGATGCTTCTTTCTTCACTGCTATCTCGACCACTTCCTTTAAAGTTTTGGAGGAATCCTCTTCGCAAAGTCGATCCAAAACAGGGCCTGTTCTGAGACCAGTCACAAACTTATACTTGACGAATGAGTCAAGTTGTGATCCAAATTCGCAGTCCATCGAAAATTTTTTAATTCTGACAAACCAATTGTTTGCAGTTTCCCCTTGGTCTTGCCGCAATGTGTCGAATGTTATTCGGTTTTGCCACACTGATATTTTCGGCGAGTACTGGTTTGCGAGTAATTCAGTTAATTCCTCGAAGTTTTTCGTCTTCAGGAGTTCCGGGTGGCATAGTTCTCGCAAAACCTCATAGACCGTAGGACTTATCGCCGTGAGAAGTAAGCTTACTTGGCGTGTTCCTTGGACAAAGTTACCCGTGAAATACTGGTCCAAGCGCTCAATAAATGTTGACCATTTATCTCCCACATAGAAAACTAAACTTGAACTGTATTGAATGTACGACGTCACCGTACAATAAGTGTTGGCCAGTGTTACCAACAATGAATAAATAATATATCTCAATAAGGGATTAAAAATCAACGTGTAATTATCATTATTATTAAGAACGTATTATCAATGACTTATTTACCAATCGCCTTCTGGAATATTGTCCATTTTCGGCTTGAAACAATACGTGTGGTAACCCTTGTCACATCCATCACACAGAAGTAGTTTGTCTTCATTGTCGCCAGAGTGGCAAAATTGACAATTCTGAAAAGCAATAGCAAAAGAGTTCTAGTGGGGTAACACAGATAAATAGATGCCCTAAGGTGACATCAACCGATAGACTTTTCCATCCCATCTTAACTCACTGCTTTCATGATGGATTTGTCCCACGCTATTGACGCTTCTAGAGCTTGTTGAACCATTGAGAGTTGAGCAGCAGTTTGTGATTTGTGCAAGGCTTCTTTCCACACAACCAGTCCTTTGCAGTCTCTATTGCCTTCGCCATCTTCAGGGGAAGTGGTTGCATTGTTTGCAGCTTGGTTCAACTTGAGATCGCCAGTGCTAAAATAACAAAACAAAAACACAACGAACCATTAATGGAAACGTGCCGTTTCTCCATTTTCGCTACAGAAATTCGGTGGAGTAAGGATGCCGATTCCTGAAAATACGAAATACTTGCATTGTATATTATACATCATAGAAAAAGAGTTTAATCGCCCAAAGCAACACAGAGAGGATTTTAAATCTATCAAGTACAATGAAAAGTGATTGGAAGAGGCTAGTTGAACTACAAACATTCGACTCGAACATTTGTATTAGGTACAAATTACAATAAAAATACAAAACAGCATCAAAATCGAATGAAGTTTATGGGGATTTTGTGGAGGCACATAACAGTTCTCAAGCGATGAAATTCCCAGGGGACACTATCGAAGCACCTTTACTTACCCTAAAAACGTCAGCAAAATCTGGTCAAGTGAGTAGGGAAGAAATGGGTGAGCGAAACCGGAAGTGACAATTTTGGCTCAATTGGAGTGGGGGAAGAAAACCACGCTCCGTACTATAGCACGAGGTTTTTGACCCCCTCCCATCCGACTAATCACGTTGTAGTACGTCATTTTTTATCCCCTCCACCCCTCTTCATTATAATATGTGTGTATTATAAGCCCCTCCCCTCCTTCCAGTACATGCCCTTTCCCTCTCTATCCAGCCATTCTCCCATGAGCCTCCTGGCGAGTGTGCTGTAGTAGGAGTACTCCCCCCCCCCTACCACTGAAATTTCCGAGCATTTGGATGACATCACTTTTTAAGAAAAGTTCCTTCCCTGGGATCGAATGCAACGCCACACGTACTATAGTTGAATAGAGCATCCACTACGCCACCAATGAATCGTTGAAAAATAATGTAAACTTGTGGTATAAGAGGGACAGGCGTGACATCATCCTTAAGGGATGCTAGAGTGTTCATGTGATTGTTCAACATAACGTAATAGCAGCTGCCCCAGGCTACTGCTTAGTATTCTTGGAAATGTTTAATAGCTGATAGGTTTTAAAATGTGATGCAATAGCATGATGTGTTCACGTGATTGTATAGCCCCAGACATTCTATTCTCGGAATTTAATAATAGGCATTCTTAATCCTATCCTACCTTCTTAATTATTTGAAATCTTTTCATTCATAACTCTTGATCGATGGTTTCCAATATTTTTGAAATTCAATCCACTGATCCATATTGAATGTTACACGTTGTCCCTTTGACTCAATAATCAGAATAGTATCCAATTGTACATTTTTAATCAACACACTAGTGTTGTCGGTTATAGTAACTGTTTTACTCTCCATGATGCTTGTACGATAAATAACGATTTTTCAAGGAATTTTTTCTGCTTTATATTACAGAGACAAAGAATGAACACTCCATTGACGAAGGAGGCATTTTGAATCCAAAGAGCCTCTTCAAGTTGAGTGCTACAACGGTAGCCATAAATACCAATACCTACATGGACATTGAATCATTTCAATATCCACGAATCTTGAAGAACCACATTAAAGATATTTGGAACGAAATTACGTTGCACTGTGACGAGGAAATACCCGACAACTTTGAGGAGAACGTACAGTTGTTCAATCTTGGGAAAAAATACCTTAAAGCTTTGTAGTGAACTTAGCTTTAAGATAATCATTGTAATCAACTTAGCTTAAGCACACAACCAACAAATAATATGTTTTTATAATATTTTATATCAAACTATGGAAATACGTTGGAAATAAACCACTGACAGAAGGTCATCCACCTGGGTTTCCCCTGGGCCCAGGTCAATCCCCTGAGAACACTGATTCCCCAGCGCACGAAGAAGGGCGTACGTCGACCTGTATAAATATCGGAAGGGCCTCTAGCCACTTCAGGCAGTCCCATTCCGACCTCCTGTAGGTGACTACTCTCAAAAAACCTCTTTTCATTTTTAAACCTAAAAAAGAAAACGACTCTTATTGAGTGTAGCTGTTACTCTACCCTGTAGAGTGTACTTGTATCCTCAATAAACTGGTGTAGCTGTTACTTCCCTTCAGGAAGTGTACTTGCTCCCGGTAAAATTGTAGTGCAGCTGTTGATTCCCCTTCAGGGGTTCGTACTTGCTCCTACATTAAATTGGTGCAGCTGTTGGCCCTCTTCAAGGACCGTACTTGCTCCCAATTTTTGTATGGATAAGCTGTTGACCCTCCTTCAGAGGATCGTACTTGCTCGCATATTTTTGGGAAATTAGTGTAGCTGTTGATTTTATCATACTTGCTCCTATTTTCCTGTGGTGTATCAGTTACCTCATTCAGAGGTGTACTTGCTCCCACACGGGGTGTAGCTGTACCTCATAACAAGGGTACTTGCTCCCTCAAACTAGGGACACCTCCTTCAGGGGTGGACAAGGTGGAGTCACATTTTACAAAAACTAAATATGAATGTTGGACATGCCAAATCCAACCAAAAAAATTATCAACTCAAAAAAAATCATAACAAGCTTTAATAGTGTCCTGAAAAACCGCATTTTGTCTACGAATTCAATACTGTATTATTTGAGCGCTTTCTATCTCATGGAAATGGAAAGTTACATCAGCTATGTCCAAAATGTACGCGGAAGAGTATAACCAAGTTCATCTCAATTTTGTATGACTCAATAACCTTGGACGTAGAAGATTTCATGACTGACGTGGTCGGAGATCCTAACAGCTGGTGTGACAATTGTGCAGTAACGCCATTATTCTGAATATTTTGAGAAACTTGTAATAGCTTTGAATGTTTGTGTAGATGATGATAAATAAACGACTCATACTATAACGATAGTTTTTTTCCATCTTTCATAACCTAAACCTTAATCTAAGAGGGGGTAAATGAAATAAATACGATTTCAGTATGTTATAACGTTGATTTTTAAAAACACACAAATTGGGTTAATGATACATTCTTGTATTCTTTTTGTAAATGCAAACTTCATCTTGTAATCAATCAGCTTCCCATCCATTGAATTGTTGGAGTAGTGGTATGTAAACTGCTTGGCATCCCATAATGGCATCAACATGCTCCAACAGTGCGGGCTCTCTTATATTCAAATACTCGGTATATTGCTTGATGCACGGTAATGTGCTAACAAAGTTGGGCCATTCTATCGGATTCAAAATCATGCGGCGACCTTGAGATCTAATTTCCACTTACGGTATAAAGTAGATGGATTTCACTACAACTTTGACGTCATCGGCGACTTGGAAACTTTTGACGTTGGCAGTCTTGACGTTTTGAAGCACAAAACTAATTGACTCGACTGCTGTAGTCAGCTGGTTGAAACTGGTCGAAACTTAACAACACAGACTTTTTCATTCCTTGCTTGAAGAATAGCACTCCAACGTGAAAGTCTAGTTGTTTAAAAAGTCCAGTTGTCATAAATTTAGCGTTTATCGGATTGACGTTGTAGGTGACTTGTAGAAAGGCGGAGAAATCTTCTTGTTGCTGCAGTTTGTCCAAAGAGAATTCTACGATAGACACGTCTTGTTGTGATGACTTATCTGATGGTTGATGATTCACCTCTTGGATATTTCCCTCTTCTCCATACTCGAGCTCTGCTAGCTGGTTGTTTGGTAGGTGTTCTTCCAAACTTAGCTTGACACTTAATGAAGTTTCAAAGTCATCTGCGGGGTTTATATACACTGCGACACTAGTGGACTCTGCTGACAGTCCCAGACAATGGACAGCATTCGGCAAGAGAGAATCGGGCATGATTAAGCATTATGTAGTGGTACTGGCTGGAAATTGCTCGGCTCCTTCAAAATCTAGACGTTCATCAACAGGCCCGATCTTGAGGTTTTTATTTTGCTTGGAGCAATCAATCACAAATATCGGACACGTTCCAAAAGTTGCAGGATTCATAAAGGGTTGAGGATTCTTCCCGTAATACGATGCTTGAAATTTGGCGTACATTTCATACATCAGAGCAATATCACCGCGTAGGTTGTACGGATAATATTGTAAGAATAACAAGAATTCAGTTTTGTTTAGCAAATGTATAACCAACTTTTGTGTCTCAACTCAGCAACATCACAACAACTTTTTACAAATTAACACTAGTTGCTCTGGACACGTAACGCTTTTGACAATCTATTCGAATGAAAGAGACGCTTCTGCCGTCCAAACTGCACTTCATTCTTCTTACGAATAATCTTGTGTGGTCCAGTCCAAGAAGCTTGAAGTTTGGGACATCTTCCTCGAACTCTCTTCAGATTGAATACCCACACCAAGTCTCCTTCCTGTAATGTTGGAATTTTAGCATGCCGATCGTACATTTCTTTCTGCGCTTTCATCTGCAACTTGGTGTTGTGCAGAGCGAATTCTCTTACCGTCTCCAAATGGGCGCGGAGTTTGATGGCATATTCAGTTTTCTGAGTGGGGGGGTTGTTGAATTGGTCGTACTAAAAGCCCTGGTAAATTCAAATCACGGCCATACACACGTTGTACTGGTGACAGGGAAGTGGTGTGATGTGGTGTAGATCAGTAAGCCAACAAAAACAGCGGTACCTTTTCAGCCCAATCCTGTTGGTGCTTCGAGACAAAAATGGCTAAGTGTTTGGTGAGAGTCCGATTTAGGCGCTCCATTAACCCTGCTGATTGTGGATGGAGGGCCGTTGATCGTGTGTGGGTTGTTCCCAGAAGTTCGGCAATTTCGTGCAGAAGTTTAGATTCAAAATTTTGGCCTTAGTCAGTGTGAATTTCGAAGGGAACCCCAGTGCGACGAAATACTTGTTCAATTAATGCAATGGCTATTGTGTATGCGTTCTGGTTTGGCAAAGGTACGGCTTCTGGCCACTTCAAAAAATAATCAACAGCTACCAGCAAATACTTTTTGCCTCGCTTTGTGATAGGAAATGGTCCCAAAATGTCCAATCCGATTCTATCAAAGGGTGCACCCATTGCTATCTGTTGAAGTGGAGCTGGTTTGATTGGGGACATTCTCGACAGGTTGGCACCAGGATCTGACATCGTTAGTCATACCAACCCAGAAATAATGTTGCTGTAGTTTCTTCAGAGTTTTCCAAAACCCAAAATGGCCTCCTGTTGGGCTGTCGTGAGCCTGGTGTAGAACCTTTGCGACTTCATTTCGTGGGACAACCCATTGTAACCGAATTTGCCCATTTTTTGCTTCCCATTCGTGATAGAGCTGATCGTTTTGAGTTTTGAGTGAATCCCATCGATTCAATAATTGTCTTGCTCTTGGGTTCCAATCAACAGTCTCGTCTGGTTTTGGTTTCTGTCCTATTTTTTTCAACTGCAATAGCTCAACAATAACTGGATCACGTATCAACGCGTCCTGAATTATTTGAAATGGACCACTGATGACTAGGAAACGCCCCACTTCAGGATTTCGTATAGCTCGAAGAAATGCTCGAACAGCTAAAACATCATGGTAAGAAAGTGGCCAGTCAGGATATGTGTTACATGTGATTTTCTCTATATCTATGGCTAACTCTGTCAACGATTCGTTTTCTTTTTGTGGCCTAACATCCAAAGTAGCTCGCCAATTATGTGCCAATTTTTTTTTACCGAATCGATCTGACATGTGTTAATGTGCTAAACTGTTGTTGCTCAGCTAAAATAGATTATTCAGTACAGTCAGTGCTGAACCTCGGAGGGCACCCGCTAATTGTTGACCTTTCCGGACTTCACTCCAACCAAAGATCTGGGAAAGTGCCTCGAAATGGCCTCTATATTCTTCCCAAGCGATGTTCCCATGATACGGCATTAGTTGACGTGCCGTAGTGAAAGTGTAAACATTTTGAAGGAGGCTCACCCAAATTAACAGAGCCATGATGATGCTGCTGAAGCGCTTATTCAGTTTGTAAGACCCTGTCAGTACACAGGACATAGTAGGGGACATAGGTGTGGTGGAACATAGTAGTTCCGACGAGGGCTTTGAGTTCCTGAATGGTGGAGGTTAGCTGGTGTTGCAGGTCTACAAGTGTAGTTTCCAAAGCACTCATGCGTTCGGTTAAATTACCGGGTACCGATGATGTAGAAAGTGACATAGGCAGTGATTCCGGTGTAGCATTAGTTCTGCCTTCCAATGAGTGTTGCCTTGTTGAGAACGTCCGCGGGGGAGGCATTGAAGCTGTAGCTCTTCGACGAGGTATTTACCACAAAAGAAGAATTCAACAGTTCGTTTAACAAACGAATCCCGGACCGGCCCCCAAATCTAAGAATAACAAGAATTCAGTTTTGTTTAGCAACTTTTGTGTCTCAACTCAACAACTTTTTACAAATTAACACTAGTTGCTCTGGACACGTAACGTTGCCTTACAACATTGTGAATTCAAAAATAGTTTGACTTCTCTCAAACTACACATGTCAAACGTGCTAGTGTCTCCCGACGAGGTTTTTTCTCAAAGTTTGAAACGCCAGAATAACGTATCTCGGCTTTTCTAATTGCGAAGATGTGCTGATATTCCATGATTGACGAGCGGTAGTTGGTAAGGTAGGATACTCGTGTAGCTCCCAACTTCTCCATGGCATTTCGATGGTAATCTCTTGATCCAACCTCTTGAGCAGGGTTAACTTTACGGCCTCTAACACTTTTACGTGAGGAACTCTCCAATACATGTTGCAGATTGTGAGATTGTAATAGTTGAATGTAGCATCTGCTCCTTCTTTATAAATGGAATTAGCCGATGTGTTACTGAGAAGAATAATGAGCTCCTGTTTCTGGTTCAGAATGACGCACTTTTAGTCCCAGTTCGTATTTCATCGATTAGAAATGCTATGGCATTGCTGGTTAGTTTCGGCGTAAGAGCCTCAGTTTGTCTATCAGCCTTGGTCAAAATACAATTAAAGTGAAGGAAACTTTCACATGGTCACTTAGGTTGAATGTTGTCGATGTAAAGGGTGTATGACTCCAATACTCGTACTGAGTTACCGAATAGTCGAAATGTGCTTTCAAGTTTACCGCCAATATGTCGATTATCTTGTAGACCGAGAGATTGTAGAAATGATCGGTTAGCAGCTGTTAATGGTCTCAATGGGAGGGCATTATAAAGGTTTGATTTTCATTAAATACGAGACCCATCTCTCAAATGAAGGCGTACATTGACAGTCTCCCCTCTCAAACTTATGGCTCTACCGTCTTGATCACGAAGCGGTATAGTAATGTTGTGAAGTCTTCCCGTGTTGACTGGTAGATAAATGACGTTCCTCGGTGTTTCCAAAATCTTAAAGCCAGGGGGCACCGCCGGATAAAATTCGTGGATAATGTGTTTTTCCTGTCCGTTTTGGTAGGCTCACAAACAACGTAACATTCGACTCGTATGACGTTCACCTTGTTTATTTTTACCACCCCATCGCTCGCAACAGCGACGCAATACTCTGGAGTTTAGTAAAATCCACGGTCGACGGTTTCACTCGACAAAATTTCAGCCTTTTGAGTGTTATTGTTTGCCTTGATGAGCAAAGAATTCGGTTTCTTTATTACTGCTTGTATTCGTTCATTCAATTCTTCAATCTCATAAGCCCCAGTAGGAAATTCTATGGTTTGTGAGCCGAAATGAAGTAAATTATTCATCACTCCTTCCTCGACGTTTGGTATTGAATTGTAAGTGGTAAATCCCACTAGCCCAATTTCCCAACTTTCCTCAGTCAAATCGAGTGGAGGGAAAATGTCACAACTGATTACAGAATCTTTTCCACTTATGCAAAACATGAGGCTGCTACTGGTCGTCCACTATTACTGATCAACGGTCGTCAAAAACTTCAAACATAAATGACCGCAAATCACAGTATCAAATGCTTGATGTCTACGGTAGTTGTAGTATACATCCACACATGGCCCAAAGTATTTCGTCAACTCTAGCGGTGGTTGCGAATTTCCAAAACTGTCAAAGTATCGGACGCAATCTTCCTTCTTCCTGTAGCATACCCAATGTGTTCCATCTCCATTACTCGAATTCACGACGGCGCTCTCGTTTTTCCACGGCTTTTTCGGAAGGTGGTCTCTGGTGAATACGCCTCTAAAATGTGAAGCTTCTAGCGTATTTGAGTAGATTAATGTTGGACAGGGGGCGAATGGGGTATTTCGTCTATCAACGTTTTTTTTTATCCTTATTTTTCAAACGTTTACGCATTCCCCCTCCCTTCTACGGTTTCAAGTACAATCCCTTTCCTTTGAGAGCGATAGCTTCCATAGATTGATTGTGTCTTTGCATCTCGGACAACTTTTTTGCATTGTTGTTGGCCTCTGACATGGTTTTAGCAACCATGCTGATCCACCTACCACACTTCCCAAAGCGCTCAAACTGGCTAATATTGGAACCAACGGTAGTATACCTCCTGTTTGCTTCTTTACCACCTTTTGTTTGTTTCTTCTTTTTGCGAGTCTCGACCGACTTCTTCTTCAACGAACCTCCCAACTTTGCTTCAGCCTTCATTGCTGTAGCAACAGCTAAAGCTGCTGATCGCTCTCCGAAGCGCCTGAAGACTTGAAACGAGCCCATGCATCCTCTGCCAAACGTTGATCAGCCAGTCCACGATGTACGTTACCTTTGTACAAAGCGTACGCAATGTAATGTATGTTACAGGCTTGATTCAATTTATTTATACCAGGATCACCACGAGCTAATCTTTCTCTCAATCTTGTGCCTGGGCCGCAGTATTGATATCCACCAGGAAGATGAAGTTCTATCGGCAGTGCGTCTATTACCTTGTTGATTGCTGTGCCAGTCGTCTCAATTAATCAGCAACCATTGATTCCATTGATTGACCTTTGATTGATTTTCGACGACTGAGTAGTTTGTTCCTTACTCTACCCATTACATATCGAGACTGAAGTTTTTTCCGTTGGATTCCAGTTTATTAGGTATTTCTCAGAGTATTACTCCTTGAATCTATAAAGCATTTTGGACAAAGTGTTGCTCCAACCAGTTTTTAAGGACCAGTGTAATTAATAATCACTCTGTGCTCGGGTAGTGCTATTGTATTGTACAAATCGAGAAACATTTCTCCCATTACCCACATGAGATAATTGACTGACATGGGATCGTTAAATTTTTAGGATTACCTATGCCCTTCAACGATCTATTTTCGAAATGCCACGTGTCAATTGTTCGGAATAGGAACGCCACTTTTGTAGAATTTCAAATTTATGGCGTCAGTATCCTCAATCGGATCATCAACGTATCGTACAGATAGGTATTTACAGTTCCAGCAGTTATTGTATAAGGTGGGTGTCATTAAATTGAGATATTCTATATTGACAGCATCGTATCGTGACACTGCTTGAGCGACTCAAGTCAATCGTCGATCGTTACAATTCCAACCCTCATCGTCCAATTGTAAGGCAACTTCGTCTAGATAGTCTTTATTTACGTCGTCTTTGGGTTCTTTCGGCAATCCTCCTACATTTTTAATAGGTTTGTTCTTGGCATCAAAGGTGTCACGATCAAGCACAAGACATTTGTCCTTGTTTGGAAACGTAAGTTGCTTCCCGCCGATTCGCCCAAGGGCCGGCCCTTATCGTTTTCCCCTCCAGGTGTTCGCCTCACCTCCCCCAGACCACCATCCCTTCGTTCTCACCTTACTCTCCATCGCGCGGGCGATCAAGACAGAGCCCTCAAGTTTTTCGTGGTTTTAATTGCACATATTAACAATCTTTTACACCCCCTTTTGTGAAGCTTCCGCTTAGTATTGTGGTGACGCGACGAAGTGGTTCCCGCCGCTAAATCCAGTGGTTCCCGGCCGGGGAAAAGCGTCTGTCACGTTCATAAAGGTGAGTCCCTCATTTCCAATTTCTCCGTTCCTGTATTTGTTCCCTTTTCAGGTCTACAAGGGGGGAGAAATTAATTCTTTCGGATCCGGGGTGTTTGAAATACAGTCCGCTTTTAATTTAGACAACTAGGGTTGGCTGCCCCGGTATGTTTTTAACAGTCCTTTAAATACTTTAATCGAACAGCATCTCCATCTTCAGTGGGCTCAACCAAGTTGCATATTCCTTTCTCAACAACGTCAAGTTTCCTCTTTTTTCGTTCAACTTTACACACTTGTCATTTATAGCGTAGATTTACGGCATCCTTATGAGCGGATGGATTAGCCGCATTAATCAGAAGTTTATTTGTAATATCGTAGTTCCCATTGTTGGTTAATTTGAACCCCTCAACCGGTGGACCTCTTTAGTCACCCTACTACTATTACCAAACCGACCAAACTTGTCTACGTACATTTTTACGCTAATTAAAATACGACGTGGCTAAAGTTTTCTATAATCCCAGCTTCGTAAAGCTCCTCCAATATGGATAGAATCTCGTTATTGTGTCCGGTATTACCAGCCTGCTTGGAGGCAATCAGAAGGCCTAACTGGATGCAAAGTTCGTTGGGATCGTCCCAATGTTGGTAGTCGATTTGTGACGTTCCAACTTTCATAGATATACCTTCACCAGACTTGTATTTTTTTCCGTATTTATATTGCTCATCATCGTCATCATCGTCTTCAATTTCCAAAATATTAGGATTGGAAAGTTTCCTTTTTATTCCGTTGGCAATTGGAAAGGTGTCAGAGTTCAACGTCATTGGTAAATCTTTAGAAATGAATGTGGAATCCATCGTCATCGTTACTGGTTCATCAAACTTTTTCAATGTAGTTGACTCACTCTTCTCTATTTTTACGTTTGGACTCAACATTGGTACGCCTCCAAGGTTCAACTCATCCAATTTTTTCTTTTGCTTCTTGTTTGGTGGAAACAGAGTGAATAATATTTTAGTATATTTGTATCCTCTGTTCGGTTTAGTACGTCCGTCTTCCCCCTGATGTACATAAGTATGTTTCAACATGCTTCTGTACGTTTGTGAATCGTTGGCAGAATAGATATTGTCAGTATGTTTCTTGAAAATCAACTCAAACAAACCCAGAGTTCCAGCGTACGTAACAGTATCAATTATGAGGTTATTACCGTCAAAGTGAACTGGGTAAGAACCCATCTTCCAGTCAGAACCATCGTAGTGTATCTCATATGCGCTATCACCGTCGGTTTTTTCGTGTTTCACAGTGTAGTTCAAGTAAGGAGCTACTAGGTCACCAATCACCCTCACCTGCGTCTGAGGTTTTATTCCGGGCTTTGAGTTGAAAAAAGGTTTGAATCGTACCATTGTAACCCTGTTGCTGTTGCACGAGTTTCTGCAATTGGTCCAATGATGTATTGCCCTCAGAAATCATAGTTGAATCGAAGAATGCCGATATCTAAGCCGATGTCAACTTCTTGTTTTGGCTCAATCGTGATCAATACAGTCTCCACCTTGTCTTGAAGTTGTTGTGTTAATGGCTTATACTGTTCCACCAAAGAACTGTTTATACTGCAGCTTTTGATTTTTCAGACTAAGGTACTTTTTCCTGATACCATCATGTATCTGGTCAATTTTGAGAGTGAGATCATGATGAGGAATGCATGAAATGTGTTACTTTCTCCGATTTAACAAACCCTCAACAACTGCGTTCTAGTTTCAAGTTCAATTTCGGGTTTGAGTTCGAGTTCTAGTTCAGGTTTGAGCTCGAGTTTGGGTTTCAGTTCAGGTTTAAGTTCGAGCTCAAGTTCAGGTTTAAGTTCCAGTTCGAGTTCAAGCTTGAGTTCAGGTTCGAGTTAAAGTTTGCGTTCAAATGCATGTTCAACACAGATGTTACTATTTCTTCCAATTGCGAAATACGTCGTTTGAATCTGTCTGTGAAGTTCGGTCTTCTTGGGGAACCGAATATGTACATGTAACTGATGGATCTGAAAACGTTACTTTTCTACACTTTAATAAATGAGTCAAAGTTTTCTCGATATCTTCCATCATGTAGCTCCCTCTCCTTGTCTATAACGACGAAACTATTGTTATTCTTTCAAACGCAAACACTCAAATTTTCAAACTGGTCAAATGACATGTCAGTGTTGACGTGATCGTTGTAAATGTGTTTCAAGTTCATTTCATCTTGTTTAAATATAATGAGAAGATTAGCATCATCACGTACTAGCTGCTTCGGTGCTCTGCTGTACGTTCGACAGAGATAGAATGTATCGGCACCATTATGCCTTCCCATGGTAAAGTAGTTTCTTATATTGTCTTGCTTTTCACGCGCCACATTGTCGAATATAATAATGGAATTTGGTTCGACATCTTGGGGTTGAGCCACAAGACTGTTGTCGATAAATGGGAAATAACCAATATTAGGTACACTGGTCAACACATTTTCCAACAACTTGTACTTGGGTTGGTGTAGAGATTTGGAGAACACGTAAACGTTTTCAAATCTCAAACGGTTGGCGTTAAACAAAATATTTAGCATTACATTCGTTTTCCCCGAATTGGAAGGACTGCACATATGACATCGTACATGGTTTGGTAGTAGAGGACAGTGCTTTCTCTTCTTTATAGTATTATTCTCGCAGTATTCGTCAAAATTGACGATTGGGAACTTGGGTCGGCTCTGTTTCTTGTGATGACTCACCGTATATTAACTCGATTAAACGAGTTCGTTCTTATTTATCCAAGAGTTGTGGGTACCATCAAACCCCAACCATTTGACAATACTCTATCTCCACTCTTTTTCACAATCTTTTCTACGAGGCACACGTCACAGTATTTTATGCTCTTCAATTCTTTCCTGTAGAATTAACCTTCCAACACATTGTTGCGATAGTCAGTAAGTGTGTAAGTCACTGGTATAGTAGCCTCTACAGAATGAATCGTGAAAATTTCATTCGTCCAATTTGGTAGATAACATTAGCCAAACAGCTGTTTATACTAGCTAATTCGAACCTTATCCCTAACTTGAAAGTTGTCTACCTTATTGGCTTTGGTATACTTTTGTCTACTTCTCGCAATGTTTTCTCTGACTCGATCCTCGTTCTTCTTCCTAACCTCAATCGGTTTCATACCAATCATCCTGTGCTTTCTGTTATTATACTCTTTCACGAGGGTAGGTAACATCTTTACCCAACGATACTTGCCCAACTCTGTAAACGTTCTGTACATTAACGTCTTTAACTTTCTGTCGAATCTCTCAATTATCGGCCCCTTCTTTTCACTGTGAGAAGAGTAGTGATTCACTCCATGTTTTTTCACGACATCCCTGTTATAAAATTATTTCCCCTTATCTGTTTGAAAGTGATTCATAGGATTGGAATTGGGGATAGGAGGTAGAGCTACAACAATTTCTGGCCAGATTTATTTTCCAACAGAACAGCTTACGCATATTTACTAAAACAATTTATAACAGTTAAAATGTACTTGAGTCCTTCATTAAAATACATAACTTTCCTTTCTACTTCGTAGAGCCAAGGAAAGTAAAAATGTATAATATGGAATCATTTCCACTAAATCGGCTTGATACAAGTCTCTAATGCTTTTCACTTCTACGGGTCTTGTCGGAAATCTTCTCTTCTAAGAGGTGCATGAAGCTAGCGTGCGATGATTTCTCGTACACTCATGGTTGTTGAATGGTCGCTTCACAAAGTTTTTTGTGGTTTGTTGTGGATGGTTCGTCTTCATTGCGTGTTCTCTTATTGTTGCAGGTCTTTATTCTTTTGATTACTGCATTATCGTCTTCTTCCTCCCATGACCACTTACGAATTCTGTGATGTCCGTAGGCGAGTGTTTCTATTCCATTATCCAAAATGTATCGTTTATCGTCAAATGGATAGCGAAAGCTTGGGGATTTCCTGAGTGTATAACGGATGACGTTCACTCCTTATGGTAAGTGGCTGCGTTAGTTTCAGATTGTGCTCGAACAAATAACGTTTATACTCTTCGTGTCGAAGCTGATTTTGAATTGCTTGGTCACCTTCTTTTCCGATGAATTGTAGTCCAAAACCGAATAATACTTCGCTCTTAGCCCTACAAACTCTCGGATTGGATTATAGTTCATTTCATCTTTAAATGTTCCCAGTTTTTTCTTGTTAGCTGTGTGGTAGCAGTCATGGTCTGAAGGATAGTCTGACGTGTCAAATAGGTGTAGATTCTCCCTGATATCCTTGTACACGTTAGCTGGCCTGATATTATAGAGCAGACTGTCTGTGTCACATCCAACACTGATTCAAGAATATGCTCTGCTTCTTCATCGCCAATGTGGCTAACTCTTCATTGTATGGAAAGAAGGTCTTGAGTCGAGGGCTTGTGGTTAATTTGACGAGTTTCTTCTCGTCCGCCACCAGATGAAAATTTATTCGAGAACGAACATTTTCCAAACTCTTTCCATAAGTGGCGTTATTCATTCATTTGAAAAAATCTTTCTCAAACGAAGTTCGCGAATCCTTCATCTCCTCCGTATTAAAATTGATGAATGGAGTGAGCCACGGACTTTGTTTAAAGGATAGCACACGATGAATCTTTTTTAGGACTGGCCCCAGTTCAACGTACAATTTAGGTTTCTGTAGTGGAGTACATATTTCTCCTTGTTGTAGAGAGTGGTAACTTCTCTAGTTAGCCGGTGTGTAATTTAATTCCTCCATCAGATCCAAGCAGTATGGTGAAAGCATATCTTTTGTGACTTCTTGTCTCACTGGCGCCAATGGGTAATCCGAATGGAGATCGTGAAGTTCAGTTGGATACTCAGAATCTACTTTCAAGATGTATCCACTCACTATCGTCTGCTACTTGTACAAAATTCATTTCTTCAATTTCACTTCTCTCCATCCACTTGAACTCGGAGTGGGGGAGCAAAGACGTCATAGTGGTACCGTAGAGGTTGGTACAGTCCAAATACATCAATTGATAGGATTGCTTTCGTTAAAGTCTGGGATTGTTGACTTTGCAGAAGCGATGGGGAATCATTGCTACGCCACCACGGATTCCAGTCTCTATGAAAAGATGTTGATTGATGTCTGCCAGCAGTTCGAGCCGTACAGTCATCTTCATCATAGAATTCATGCCAAACCAGGAGCCGAATACATATTGCGCTGATCAATCTCGTAATACGTTAGAATGGAGATGCGGAAACTTTTGAAAACATCCACTAACAGGATGACATCTATTTTTAAATACTGTGTCAAATGTCTCATGGTGGTCACATTGAATGTGGTCCAGACTCGTTGGGCGTGGTTGTAATCCTCTTCACTAATGTGTGTTTGCGTCAAATTGTTGAAAAAATGATCTCAAGATGGTAGTTGCGTTTCGTTGAATTTAGAGGAGTCTGTCATATAGGAGTAGGGATAGACACCTTTACGTAGCAACAAATCTATGTGATTTACTCCCATACATTGACGTAAAATTCCAAAGTTGTCGGAACCTTCATGCACCAAGTTTTTCACCAATGAGTCCAACGATGTGTTGAGAAACTGTAGCGAGTCCAAAAATCGTAATGATTGAAGAAAAAAAAATATATATATGGAAATATAGCGCTCACTGGTTGTTGTGATGCATGACAATTTTTCCTTTTTGAACTTGCCGAATCCTTGCATAAGATGGTGACTGACAGTTGTATCCACGAAGATTGTGGAAAAATCCTGAAATGTGATGCTGCTCCTAGGAATTTACCATCTAGATGATTGTGATTAGCAACTCTGTCTTCCCCAGGCGTTTTTTTTTTTTTTTTACAAAGATGACATACAACTGCTTCTTCAAAATTCTTACTATCCTGATCAGTCATGTTGATTGGAATATTTGTTTCTATTATTGGTATTAACTCACCCGCCTCTTTCATGAGGCTATTTACAAATTCATCCACCACGTTGGGTCCACTATACACCACTGGTGGTTTAAGCGCTTTGACCTCGCTATCGAGAATGACGTAACAGAATCAATACGGAATGTGCTTTGCGATATTGTTGGTGTATGAGCATTGTGGATTGTTGGAGCAAGTGTCTATTGGAATGGTGAATGATTCGAAGTCACAATATATGGTATATATCACTTTGTGGCAGTAGGTATGGTTTATAAAATAAAGCCACTTTTGTTCCTCCAGCAGTAAATCATGGCGAGAGAAGCGATGGAGACAATAATTGCAGTAATATGATGCCGGATTATGTTTAGTGAGAAGTGCTAGGAATCGAGAGAGGTCAGAGATTAAACAATAATGGTTCTTGCCTTGTGCATACAAGGTTAACATGTATTTCTCTTCCCTTCTCCTTTGTTATTCTGATTGGGTATACCTCTTCTTTCTCATAGCAGAAAATGTTAACCGACAATCCGATATTCTTCTTTTAAAATTTGTCCAAGTCCTCGATTTTTATTGGATGCTCAATTCCCTCCATATTGATGGTGTACTCGTATTGTTTGAGGATCTCCACCTTGTTACTTTCATGGAATGTATACAAGATGGAACACAAGAAGCTCTTCTCGTCGTTGGGGTTCTTTATATTTATTAGCCCTTTAAAGCTGTTGGCTAATTTTTTAAGTGTTGATATATATATAGCTAGATTTTTTGCTTGATGTAGCGATGGGAAGAGAAATGACTTGGTTATTGGCTATATTACAATCGTGACTTTCCAGTAAATCCTGATGAGTAAATCGAGGAAGACAATAATTGCAGTAAAATGTCTGCCCACCATGTTTCGTTAAATTGGAGAGCAATCTAGAGCAATCAAACAATAATGACTGTTCCCCTCCGAACTCGTTAAAAGTAGGAGGTTAATGTGTTGGCAATCTCTAGATTTCGTTATTCTAATTGAAATCACCTCCTTATCATAACCAAAAACGTTGACTGAAAAATTCACATTGTTCTCCTCAAACTTCTCTAAGTCAGTTATCTTTACTGGGTACTCGATTCCAGTCATATTTACAGTTGATTCATACCGCTTGAGAAATGTTAATCGCTCGTGATTTTTCCCAGGGTTCAAAGCCAACAAAACTCACCAGAGCAAACACTTTTCATCATTGTTTTTCACGTTCAGGATACCCAGCTGCGGTTTGGCTATTTCCTTCAGAGTGGGCATGAATGATGAAGCATATAATGGTTGATATTTCACCATATACAAGTCTATTTTCTCGATGCCTTCCAATTTCCAACCACTTCCGTCTTGCACCAAGTTCGCCATACTCTCCAATATTTTAGTGGTGGCTTCACTGTACTGCTCCGAACAATCAGTGCTTTGTAGTAGAGGTCTTATTTTTCTGTGAAATATCGGAGTAGAATAAATTTCCTCATTGTTTACAATCTTGCTACACCTCAAACTAACAGCACTTTAATACCACTTTAATCCTCCCAGTCTATCGAAATGATGATTCAATCTACCACACACGTCACTTTTGTATTTCGTCAATGCCGAGATCACATCTCAAGTCTCACTGAGCGTGACTTTTCTAAAATCTTAGCGATCGACACTGTAACCAAATTTCCGTTGATAGGGCTTAACTCACTTATGTTGAAGGTTATTTTCGCGTAATATTCAAACGAGAACTAAAATGGTGGATGAATCAGCTCAGTTTATATAGAGTTGAGGTTGTGATCATGTGGTGGTAGCCTCCAACTGCGCAATAGACGAGTTGAAACACGTTTAGAGATAATTTGTGCGTCAATGCCTATTATTAGATTCCGAGAATAGAACGTTGTAGGCTAACAATCACGTGAACACGTCATGCTATAGTATCATATTTTTAAAACCTCTCAGCTAAACATTTCCGAGAATACTACGCAGTAGCCTGGGGCAGCCGCAATTACGTCATGTTGATGAGACATGCCCCTAAACGATCACGTGAACACTCTAGCGTCCCTCTTATACCACAAGTTTACATTATTCTTCAACGATTCACGATGTCATCCAAACACGCGGGAATATCAGTAGGGGGAGGGGGGCGTACTCCTACTACAGCACACTCACTAGGAGGCTCGTGGGAGAAGGCTGGATGGCGGGGGAAAAGGCAAGTACTTGAAGGAGGGGTGGAGGGGCATATAATACACGCATATTAGAATGAAGAGAGGGGGTAAAAAAGGTCGTACTACAACGTGACTGGTTGGTGGGAGGGGAAAATGGAAGGAGAGGTGGTCAACTTCCAGAAACTGGGGCAAGGAGTGGGGGTAAAAAAGGTCGTACTACAGTACAATTGGTTGAAAAATGTAGAGGAGGGAGTAAACGGGGTGGGGTGGCCAAAAACCTCGTGCTATAGTATGGGGCGTGGTGTTGTTCCCCCTCTCCAATTGAGCCAAAACTGTCACTTCCGGTTTTGCTCGCCCATTTCTCCCCTACTCAAGAGACTTGACTCATTGGACAACTTTCCTGACCTCCCTGTAAAATTGATGGTCTAAGTTGTGCCACACCACTTCTTTACAACCCTCAATCATTTTCTATTTTCCAAGAGAAGTGTAGCTGCAGGTGAGAAAGCTGTTGTTCAAAAACGTCAATTCTCAGGCTACATGAATACACTTTGCGTTCTAGTAAGTCACCAACCTCAGGGGACTCGGGGAGAACAACTAGTTCTGTTCAAAGTACAGAATCTTTGAAGAAGAAGTGCTCTTACTATACTTTTAATCAAAATTTCACTTAGACAATTTACCTTTTGTCTCAATTACATGAAATTACATTATCCAAGGTCTGTTCAAAAATTGGACCATCTGTCCTCCCGCTGAAACGAATGAAGTGCTGACGGCCAAGCTTAGAGGGGATGTTGTGAAGGGGACTGTCATGCATACACATGCACAGTGTGGTGTCATGACAAAGTTTCAGTCGCTGACTGTCAGCCTCCTTGCGTAAACAGAAAATGCGTTATAAAATGACAGAAAAACTTGAGCAGCGTTACTGCACTAAATTTTACCAAAAGCTTTGCGATTCGCAAGATTCAACAGGCTTTTAGGGAGTCTACTGTGAGCAATTTCACATATCAGTGTAAAATGAATGGCGTTCAGGCTGGCCATTGACAAGCAGGAGTGAGACTGTTGTTGAACTAGTGAATTTGAAAATGGGAAGAATTTCCACAAAATTTGTTTTGAAGTTGCTGATGATCGAGCAAAAACAAATCTGCATTGAAATTGCACAAGATGTTAGACAGCGCAAACATAAATCCTGAGTTTCTAAACACAGTGATCACTGGTGATGAATCCTGGATTTACAGGTACGACCCAGAAACCAAGATGCAATCATCGCAGTGGAACACTCAACATCTCAAAGACCAAAAAAAGCAGTTCGCAGCAGGTCATGTTGACTGTCTTTTTAGCCTCTTGTGGAGTGGTGCATCATGAGTACGCACCACATGGCCAAACCATCAAAAAAGAATATTATCTTGTGGTTCTTCGCCACCTGCATGATACAGTGCGGTACAAACGACTGAATCTGTGGGCAATAAAAACTTGGCAGTCCCCTCATGACAATGCAACTGCTTACTCTGCACATCTGATTCAGATTTTTCTCGATAAAAACAACACTTCTCTTGTTTGCCAAGTTCGGTACTCCCTAAAACTTCTGGCTACTGCCTGAAAGGAACTCGATTCAAGAAAGAGAAGACATTAAACCGAATATGACGGCCAAGCTCAACAGCTTTCCAAAATATGCCTTCTAGAATTGTTTTTCACAAAGGCAGAAGCGTTGGGAAAAGTGTGCATCACCTAGGAGACTACTTTAAAGGGGATTAGAAGTTTATAGCTCTAGTTCAATAAATGCGCTTTTAATTAACCCAAGTCCGATACTTTTTGAACAAACCTTGTATACTTTCGATTACTTTTTTGAACTCTCTGTGAACTATGAACCATTCACGGTTGGACAGTTCATACAGCTCCCTTACGATACGAGTTTTACTTTGGTGAACATTTTGTACTCGCCAAAATAGCACAAATCCTAAAAAATAAAACCATGACTCTAAAGTTTTGAACAACGCAGACTTCTTAGCATAACATTAACTGAATATTTCCACTTCATTTGCCACTTACTTCGTCCCAAGAGGAGGTTTCAAGTATCGTTTCTCAATGTTTTCAAATAGGTTGCCGAGCCGTTCCTTAGCCAGGGCAATGGGGTTGACAGAAGGATCATGTGCTGTACATGCCGGCTTGAATTGAATATCATCTGTTGACACTTTGCTCGGCATTTTCCAACCCTACAGAACAATTTGAATTCGTATCATACATCTCACTTCAGGGACAGATATGAACCTCAAATTCAAAATGAGTTCAAGCCACGAATGAAAAGACGCATTTAGCATCAACTGAATTTTCAATAATCCAACATCAATGAACCAATTCCATTCTGTGAGCTTAAAAGGTGTGAGGTAATAATGGCATAGCAAGAGTTAATCAGACCAGTTAATTCCCATTATCTGCTTACAATATAACGATTAATAATTTATTAGTAGAGTTCTTAGGGCAGAGGACCTTTAGTTGCATGCTGGCTGACGCCACTTTCTCTTCAAGACTTTCAACAGCAATCAGAACAGCTAGATCAATTCGCAGAGCTGTTTCTTCATCCCACGAATCTACTAGATCTGGTTTTGGGATAGATATAGAACAGTCTTCGTCCCCCTTTCTTTTGAACTCATCTTTGATATTGTCACTGCACGTGCTGGCCTGTAACATAATCAGTGGGACAGTTAAGCTCGAGTACTCTTTAGTTCAATAAAGTAGTCAAAATCAAAACAAACCTTCAAAGTTGACTCCCATGTGTGGTCAGTCCGAAGTCGAGTGATGTTTGCCAAAAACTCCCGCTCTCGAACACCTCGAGGTTCCAGGTTGGAAAGAACGGTTTTCATGTCGTTTTCACTGATTTTCCACCAGCTCCTTTTCAAATCTGAAGTAGAATAAAACAATCAGTTAATTCTCACACGCTACCTAAAAGGAAACTCCGAGAAAATGGCATGAACTATGAATTTTAGCTTACCAGGAGCAATGGGCTTTGGATTTCCAGGTTTTGGCAGGCCATGAAGCCTACACTGTTCCAAGAGTGCTGCTTCTTCAACTGACAACGGAAGAGGGAGCGGGGAAGGGCATGGTGAAGGTGACCCAGAGTACATGCCAGGTTGTGGTATTCGCAGTTCTCCACCAACGTCAGACCAACATCTATGCAAACGCGATATTCAATTATAAGTAATAAATAAGTAACATAAAGTAGTCCTACGCCCCACCACCCCCACATTTCCTTGTTGTGTATGGCATATTTTCGTTAACTAGTACTTTCTCATATTTTCATTGCATAGCTTTATTTAATTTCGTCCATCTCACTAGGGTAGTACAAACACAACTGACCTGTACCCTGGTTGTGAGTTGATAATACTCGTTGAATCACAAGGATCTTTAGGCAAAATGCTGAACCAAGGGACGTAATCTTCAGTCTGACTGTTGTTATTACTGTTGGACAAACAACCATTCACTGTGCTAGACTCTTTTTCCATGCATTCACCCAATTTCTCAAACTGGAAAACCAAAGAACAAGCACATGTTTACATAACAGTCGCATAAAACATTCAATAGCATTTGTGAACAGACTAAAACTTAGCTCACCTGAAGGGATTTGGGCGTCAAACATTTGTCAGACATAGCGTCCTTGCCCACATCTTTGACCGGAGTCGAAAAATCTTTAGAAGCGTCATCTTCGACTTTAATGGACAACTCAGTTTGTGGCGACTCCTCCTTCACTTGTACAAAAGAATCCCGAGTTTCAGTTTTGACTGGCGAAGGTTGTGGGCTGTCAGGGCCGCTACCATTAGCCAGTTTATTCACTGTCACTGGGACAGCTGCTGACAAATCAGTGCCTGTTCCATCGTCGATTTCCATGACATTCGTTCCTTCATCTTTCACCTCAATCTTACGAGGAGGTGGCTCCTCTTCCACAGGTTCTGGGTCTGGGGCCTACGCAACAAATAACAATGTTAGTTCCAAATTACTGTTTCTTAATTCAGAATAAGATTAGCAGTCACCTCTACCAGTTTGCACTGACTGACTCCCATTGTGGGCACCCAAGCGATCGTAGTCTACTGGTAAGATAAAGCTTCATAATCCGACGAAAGTTGAGCTATTGGATAGGAGCTCACGATCACTGTATTTTTTGCCTGAGTCAGTAGCTCCCCAAACATCCCCCCTCCCCCCCCCTCGTAACAAGTTGATTGGCAAATTATTACAAAAGCTGTTCCACCATTTAAAATTGAAGCATCGAACATTCAACACCCTAACATTTTTAGCTTAGTGTAGCACGAAAAAGTGCTCATGTGGGCAGCTAGATTTATTGCAAAATTATACAACGTGATAAAGAAAGAAGACCACGTGTTTGAAAATGGAGAAATTTAAAAACTGAGAGCATACGCTATGAGTCATGGTTTGAAAGACAGTATAAGGTTCTATTTGGTTGCTCAGAAATGTCACTAGGAGTTCCCATTTCCACGAAACGTACATTAGTTTATTGTTATGTTGCTAAGGTGGCCACTGCTCAATTAGCCCAACTGCCAATGGGAAGGTGCCCCATCCTGCTGGAATATCCTGCCAAACTCGATAATACAAGCTAGTTGAGCAGTGTCCATCTTAGCAACGTAACAATAACAAACTAATGAAGATTACACGGAAATGAGAGCTCCTAGGAGTGTCTCTGAGGAACCAAATAAAACTTCAGATTGTCCTTCAACCCTTCAAATACGAGCTTCAGAAGCTTACTGCAAAAATACGAGATTCGGTTAACGATTTGGTGATCATCGGCTGTAAGGAATTTTTTTTTTAATAAGGGCATTGCTCCTTTATGGACACTGGACGAGCAACAGGGGATTGAACAAACCTGGTTTATGGAAAGCCAACAACAGGCGTTGCAGAATCCATTTTGGAAGAAGGCACATTCTAAGAATAGTAAGAGCGAATGGACTCCCAGAATGGAATGATCTTTAATCCTCCAATAAAGCTTTCTAATGTTATTCCCTAAATGCATCCATTTTGTTAACACACACACTTACTTGATAAGGAGCAAATAGTCCCTCCATTGGGAACTCAAAGTGCTTGCTGAAGGACAGTTGACTCGCTCCCCATAATATTTCTATCATGAAGCTTTTGAGAAAGGAAGAGTTAAGAGAAAAGCGAGTTGCAAACTACACAAATTGAAGATCGGTTACATTGGATTATGTATGGTCAAAATATGCTCAATATTCACTCACACACAACTCAATTGTGGGCAGAAAACTTCCCGGGAGCACCCACTGTTCGTACACATACAAACTCAAGTTTGCAGTGAGACATTTGAAGCATGTTGATTCATAACACCAACCACAAACAAGTACCAATACATTAACCAAGACAAGCGTACTATAGCTACATAAGTAGGCATATAATACGCATTGGTATGTATAAATTAATGCCATTCGTCATTTACTGCCTGATGTAAAAATGGAACTGGGAATTACGAATAAGCAGTAAAAAGAATGAATGCAAATGACATACACTTTCAGATGCAGCAGCCTCCAAAGTATTAGTAGAACTTTTTTTAAACAGTCTTCCACCATTGATGAGGACTAACATCTATTCTGAAAAATAATTTAAAGTTGAAATGAAGCTGTAAAGGGACTTACTTCGAACAGGTCAGGGTCGGCTGACTCCATTCCTTCAACGTAAATCCCAGTAGTGAGGCACCAGTAGCGCCTGTGGTACCGGTCTTGTCCTAAACATGTGGCCCTCAGTTGCCCGGAATAATCTAAGAGAGGAACGAACAAATTCAGAGCAAAATTTAGAAAATGGTAAAGTGGAATATTGTTTGTGTTTTTTAAAACAACTCATACTCACCAGCCAATGCCTTGGTGTTCACTTCGGCTTGTTTGCTGACTACAGCCAAAGTCTCACTAATATTGATTTTTGAAAACTCGTCCTGGAAAGTAATTACATTAATCACGTAACCTCAGGATCTTTATGAAAATCCAAAACATAAAATATCTGTAAAACCGAAATAACTCACTTAGAAACAACTTTCAGTGAAACTAATAAACGAAATCATCTAAATCTCACCCATTGTCAGTAAACGAGTTATATCCCAACGGACTTTACCCTCTATGTTCTAGCACATAGATTCCAATAGTTGATGAATAACAAGAATTTATCGAAGGAGTATTGGGAATAGTGATTGTAGTATTGCACCAATTCAGAGGCAAGGTTGGCACCACTGTTTTGTTATCCTTGCGTTTTGTTGTATTTTAAAGTGCGTCTCATCATGTGGTTTACCCGCAATAAAAACGTGTTCAAGTCTTAGTATTAAAACTGTCTCCCGTCATATCATTTGGCGACGAGGTAAATGTCAACTTCTACGTGAAGTGACAAGTGGTGTGTTTGGTGCATATCGGGGTGTTATCGGCTGTTCCGAGTTCTTTCCGCCATCTATCAAACTCGAAAGACGCACGGCCGTTGTTCTTATCGGGTTTTAATGAGTCGTAGTTCATCGAATTGTGTGGCAATTCTTAGATTCTCCTCTAAAATTCGTCATGGCAACTTCGAAACCGGACGTCCTAGAGGTGAGTGAATTGCTCAGCCGTTTGTTGTCCCAGGCTATGACGTCGGGTGCACAGTCGCAGGTAACCCCCAAGTACGACAAATCCGTTGAATCTTTTGCATCTTATTTAGAACGAGTGGATTTGCATTTTAGTCAATTCAAGGATTTGGTAGATGCTGAAAAAGTTTCTCGCCTTTGTCTGGCACTCGACCCTGACTTGTTCAGTACTCTGAGAGATGCGATTCAACCACGAACTGTTCGCGAATTGTCCTACGAGGAATGTGTCTCGTCTCTCAAGTGTATTTGTGCGTCTCCAACTTGTGTTATTTCTGAAAGGTACACGTTCTACACCACAAATAGGCAGCCTAGTGAGTCGCTTGCTGATTATATCACCAAACTTAAACGCCTTTCACGTGATTGCAAGTTTGAGGCATTCAGGGATCAAGCTTTACGTGACCGCCTGGTGTGTGGACTTGAAAATGAAGCCATGACAAGGAAGTTACTGGCTGAGAAGGAAACTCTCACGTTTGAGGAAGCCTCAAAGATTGTTCTTGATATGGAACGCACAGCTAAATCTGCTGCTCATATTCAGGGGCAAAATCTTGATTCGTCTGCATCAATGATGACATCAATCTTGGCAACGCGCTCACGAAGTCCAGGTTGGCAGGGTCGTCGCAGTTCTCCACAAAGCCGTCCTCACTCGCCTAGCCTATACCGCCGTGTCAAGTTCACAGCTGACAGAGATATCCAAAAGTCCAGCAATCAAAGATCAAGTCGGGTTACTAGCAAGTCTTTTCCCCCTCGTCTCTGCATTCGGTGCTTTCGTGATCATTCGCCGAAGAGTTGCCCGGCGCGGTCTTGGAAATGTTTTTCGTGCCATGAGGTCGGCCACACCGCCCCTTGCTGTAAGGAGCAAAGAGACGTATCCTTGGTGAGTGAGGTACTCAGTGTCAGTGATGAACCGTCAGTTCCACCCTTGTATGTAAATTTAGAATTTAATAATGATATATCGATAAGCTTCTTGATCGATACTGGTAGTCCAGTGACGCTAGCTAGTCCAAGTTTTTTATCTATAATGTCTCTTGATTATAAGGTCTTGCAGAAATATCGTGGGAATCTTGTTACTGCAAACTGTCAGTCATTGTCAGTAATAGGTAGTTATAATTTGCCAGTTAAAAATGGTTCCTCTAAAATTGATCTCGATTTTGTTATTGTAAAGGGTCTTTCTCATCCTGCTATTTTAGGGCGGGACGGATTGAGTAAGCTGTCGCCGACTTGGCGTTCAGGGTTTTCAAAATACCTTGCAGTGAATATAGTTTCCCCAGAATTTCAAGATGCAGGTCCCTTGAGTGACTTAGCTGCTCGTTACCCTAGGGCTTTTGGTAGGGTAGATAATGAAAAGCCAATTGAAAATTTCCAGGTCAGTATAAACTTGAAACCAAATGCCCAGCCCATTTTCAGGAAGGCTTACAGTGTCCCATACGCCCTGCGTGATGATGTTTCGGTGGAAATTGATAGGTTGGAAAAATTGGGAATTTTGTCCAGAGTTTCAAACAGTGATTGGGCATCGCCAATGGTTGTAGTTCCAAAGAAGACTGGTGGAATCCGTCTTTGTGTGGATTTAAAATTGACTGTTAACCCTCAATTGTGTGTCGACCGATATCCTATTCCAAGGCCGGATGATCTGTTCAACAACCTTGTTGGTTGCAAAGTTTTCTGCCGGATCGACTTATCTAATGCTTTTCTTCAGGTTGCAGTTTCTAAAGAAAGTCGACATATTCTCACAGTAAACACTTTGAAGGGTTTGTACACATATAACAGACTTGTTTTTGGCCTAGCTTCTTCCCCCTCAGATTTTCAGGGCCTCATGGAAGGAAGAGTCCTCGTCAATATCCCACGATGTGGAATTTATTTGGACGACATTCTCCTCGGTGGTGAGACCTTGGATGAGTGTTCTCAGCGCTTACATGAGGTATTAACCCGATTAAATGCTGCCAACGTCAAGATCAATATGGACAAGAGTGAGTTTTTTGTGGATCGTCTTGACTTTCTTGGTTTTACATTTTCATATCTTGGCAAGCAGCCTTCAAAGGCCAAGATTAAAAAAATTGTTCAGGCAGCTTCTCCCACAGATACTACCCAACTCAAGTCTTACCTGTCCATGTTGAACTTTTACCGCAACTTTATGAATATGCCTTCTGACACCTTGGAGCCTTTGCATCGTCTGTTGCGGAAAGACACTCCATGGGTGTGGTCCAAGGAATGTGAGGATGCTTTTGCTAAAAGCAAGAAGTTGCTGTCGGAAAAAACTCTGCTTGTTTTGTTTGATCCTTCGCTCCCACTAGTTTTGTCGGTGGACAGTAGTGCTTATGGTATAGGTGCAGTCTTGAGCCATTCTGTTGAGGGCAGTGAGAGACCAATTTGTTTCGAATCTGCGACATTAAATGCTGCTCAGCGAAATTATTCCCAACTCCACAAGGAGGGCTTGGCTTGTGTATTTGGAGTCACGAAATTTCACAAATTCCTTTACGGGCGGAAGTTTGTGATCCAAAGTGACCATGAGCCGCTGAAGTATTTGTTTTCTCATGAAAAGAGCATTCCTTGCCAGGCATCTGCTCGTTTGACTCGTTGGGCTATAACTCTATCTGCCTACAACTATGAGATAGTTTTTACGAAAGGATCTCTTATACCGCATGCAGATCTTATGTCTAGAATACCTGCAAACAACCAATATGATTCCTCAGATTGCAATTACCTGTATTTAGAGTCGCCTTTGGTGCCTTCTGAGGAGGTGGCAGCAGAGACTGCATCAGATGGTGTGCTTGCTAGAGTGTTTGGTTTTCTGGGATCAAACTGGGCTGAATATAGGAAGGGCGACCCTGTCATTCAGAGGTTTTTTGCAGTTCGAGATGCATTAAGCACTAGAGGAGGTTGTATACTTTATCATGACCGAGTAATCATTCCAGCGTCCTTACGTCCTCGAGTACTCGAAATTCTGCATCATGGCCATCCGGGTTTACAGCGCTCCAAGTTGCTCGCTAGGTCGCATGTGTGGTGGCCAAATATGGACAGTGACATTACGTCACACGTTGCAGGATGCAGGGCTTGTCAGGAGGTTCGAAACAAACTTCCAGACGCTAAACATCGGCAATCCTGGCCTAAATCTGAAGGTCCATGGACTCGCGTTCACATGGATTTTTTTGACTTGAATGGGTCTAAATACCTCATCGTTGTGGACTCGTTCACCAAATGGGTGGAGTGCTACGTGGTTGGTTCTACCTCATTTTCAGATTTGCAGGGAGTTTTAATAGAGATTTTTTCTCGTTTTTCGTATCCCTGTACTATCGTATGCGATAATGGTCCGCCATTTTCTTCCGAAGCAATGGAGGAATTTTGTGCACGTAGAGGCATTACCTTGTTACATTCACCCCCTTATAATCCAAAATCTAATGGACTGGCTGAACGGGCTGTTCAGACATTTAAGAAGTCCCTTACAAAGTCTATGACGTCACAACCTTACTTGAATCTGAGGCAGCGACTAGCAGACTGTTTGCTCACTTATCGTACGACACCCTCCACCATCACTGGTGAAGCACCGGCCAAATTGATGCTGTCTTTTGACCCCCAAAATCCATTGTCGTCTATGTTGCCATCCATTAACAAGCAGAGCCCCTTGGAGCCCATTGGTAGGTCGTTTTTGGAACATCAGAAAGTCTGGGTGTACCAGCCTCAAAATAAGGGCCCCAAGCATTGGATTCCAGCTACTGTCATGGTTAGGGTCTCTCCCTCTATTTATATAGTTCACCTGGAGAATGGTAAGGTTCACAAGGTGCATCTCAGTCAACTTCGTCGTACCTGTGAGTCTCCACTGAAGGGTTTTGAGGATCCTGATGGATACTCCAGGATGCCTTGTGAAGAGGGGGCTGAGTCAGGTTCTGTTAAAGCAGAGACTATGGGGCGTGGAATCATGGAGGAGAGTTCTACAGGAGGCGAGGTGACATCTGCCCCACATTCCACCATAGTTATTCCAGAGGATGCGGTCGCTGACCCATCTGATGTGGCTTCTCCAGTTCCTTACACATTAGAAAGGCACTCCAGAATTTCTGGGAGAAAAATAACGACTCCCACTAGATTTTCTCGTAACGAATTTGTGCGAGATTAAATAAGTACTTATAGTTAACACATGTTCTTGTACATAACCCATTTTCGTAATTCTAAATTTGTACATATTAACGTTAAATGGGTGCTGTTTATGTTGTATTAAGTTTAAATGTTTGAATTTACTATGTTCGATATCAGTTCATTTAGTTGAAAAAAAAAAAAAAGAGGTACACCATTCTTAATGGTTGGAAATAGTAGAAAGGTTCAATTTTCTCTTAAGGGGAAGCGTGTAGTATTGCACCAATTCAGAGGCAAGGTTGGCACCACTGTTTTGTTATCCTTGCGTTTTGTTGTATTTTAAAGTGCGTCTCATCATGTGGTTTACCCGTAATAAAAACGTGTTCAAGTCTTAGTATTAAAACTGTCTCCCGTCATATCAGTGATATCGAAGGATTTGGTAAAAGTTGACATTTATTATAAGTCGAGTCTAAACAAGACAAATCAAGCTCTCTAGATGGAGTAAACCAATAGTACTTAAATTATAAAACTGCGAGGGCCGCTTTCACCAAACTGTATAAGCCCTGGTTAGACTCAGTTAATCCCTTCAACCAGTCCTAACGACTCTTTAACGATTTTTACCAGCTTTGGTTAACCCTGATAAAGCCTTAACCACAAAAAATCGGGCAGTTAGCTCCAATATGTTCTTATCACATCTTCATATCCGTTGTGCTTCATCGATTATTCTCTTCTAATTCTATATTATTATTTAGAATAATTTATATATTTTTGAATAATAATAATAATAATAATAATAATAATAAACAAAGATGCCGCCTACACGTTCACAGTTATCGCCTCCCAGATGAATACAAGAGCGTTTTGAGTACTTCAGCAATTCAGATGATAAGCCCAATTCTCGATGAGCTACCAATTATCAAAAGAAAAAGTCCCAAACGTATTTCAGAAAATGGAAGAGAAATTGGAGCACAAAGCAGATAAATAAACCTATAAGATATATGAAATGAAATTCCAAGGCGAAATAGTTATTTGAGTACAATTAATCAGCCGAGCAGTTTTAGAGAAAATTTGAGACCCCATTTTGCTGTGTAAGAAAAACCACGCTAAGAGCAACTGGATGGAATTAAAAGCAGATAAGTGGGAAACACGCCGAATAGCAAGGTGATGAGAAGTAACCCTACTTTACTCTAACTTCTATTAGTTCACTACCTTCCCAATTTTGCTTAAATCATGGCTTCTCTAACTGCATTCTAGGGTTATCACAGCTTCGCAGTGAACAGGCTAACTGTGTTTGAGTTGCCTAACTTTGATTTGTTACATCATAGCTACTGCGTTTTTGGTGAAAACAGCACTAAGAACGGAATCATTTTGGGTTTGGATTAACAACCCAAGAGCTCCATAGAGCGCTATGTGGTTCTTGAAGGAATACAAATTATAATGAGAGGGCGTAGCTCCTTCAGTGTTTTCTGGGAACCAACTGCAGGAAATTTCAGGAGCATAGGGCATTAATAAAAAACTATTAACATAACATAATTTACCTCGTCCGGTTGAGTTATGTCGCTCTCATTGCAACTTTCAGTTTCAGCCTCGTCATCCACCTGTATATCTGCATCTTTGTTGCACTGTACTCCCATAGCTTTGTTTCTACGTGCTTGAATGTGTTTCAATCTGAAAGAGAATTCGTTAAAAAGTAGTAATTATTAAATAGCAAGCCAGCAGCCCTCCGGATGAGTGAATTTTCATGTATCACCACAAAACAAGCTAACAATACAATTCACTATTCGACTACACTAACTCCAAGTGTGAAAATCGTGAAACGTTCACAAAGCTGATGGTCCAAAATGTACCAAAACAAGAGTCTTTCGCACTCTTCTCAAAAACATATTTTGGTAGACCTTATATACGCTAACAGACGTACTGCTCATCCTATTTCGTTCATTTTCCCAAGCTTTCTTCCCACCCGACGTACATTCGCTTCCAAAGGAATCTCCGCGGTAGATACTCAATAATCAGTCACGAATCACGAATAGATGTAACAAATGGATAGTTTTAGTTTAGTTAGTGTGTGACATTATAAGGAAATTAACATAGTGCAGAAAGGGAGAAACGAAAATTTACATTGGTTGGCGGGATACAATGGTAGTTTCTAATTTGTGTTGGATTTCCTATCAATCTAAAGAATTTTTTTAAAAAATAACAAGGCACGAAACTTGAACAATAATTTAATGCAATTATGACGTGACTTATGTGTACTTATTTGTTTAATTTGAAAATATTTTACTGAGAGACTGACAGTATCTATTCTCGTATTGCAGGCCGTTGGAGATTTACTAATATAAATAATTTTTTTGACAGGGCATTTGATTGTATGGTTTTCAAGGTGGAAAATTGTAGTGTTTTCCAAATCAAATCCGAGTAATTGCGTGTTTCCCACAAAGCGAGGTAGGTATTATTGTTATGGTGGAAATTAATGTCTAATTTGTTATTCAAATCTAAGATACGTTAGGGAATGCCGTAAAAACTGAGTCAAGTGCACTTCACACTTTTAACATTTTTTACGCGACTACATTAGATCCATTTTCTATGAAAATTCCCTGAAATAGTTAAGAGTGTGCGCTGGGATTTCTTCGATGGATCGACCGATATTCTCCAAAGAGCAAAAAATATGTGATGTACTTACTTTCTGAGGTTGGCCTCTAAAGGCCATCGCTCCCTCTTGAGCTGAGCAACTGTTTCGATGGCCGAATCAATTTGACGGATCACTGCTTTATTTTGAAGAAGTTCGTGGCAAAGGAAAGCGAGAATTGCCGCTTTTTTTGTAGGATTCAAACTTAGAAATGATTTCTTTTTCAACCACTCAGACATTTTGTAAGTTTGGTTTTCTTTAAGAAGAGCAAAAAACATTGAGTTTTTGCCTGCTGTGTCATCCACTGAGTCGTCCATGTTGTTGTGGTGCTCAGTAACCCTTTTCTCTTTCTCTCTCTCGAAGTGGATGCCTTGAAAGTAACAGTGCGTTAGGTGATCGTACAAATGAAGAACTTAAAATATACTACATTAAATACTTTTAAAATATAGATTTAAAAAATAAATAGGATACGAGTAACATACAAATGACGATATATATATACAGACAAAGTAAACGTACCTGTGGTAGCTTTGACTTCACCTGTAGCATTAGCATACAAGTATATCCTTAGGATTTCGCTTAAATTGCTGTTGGTGATATCAGCCTGTTTGAGGCTGTGGTTAAGAAGAGTCGTATGGCGAGCAGGCTGTGGTATACCAGGATCCTCAATTCCACATATTACTAATTGGGTTATAACTGACAACAGCTCCTCTTCTGACTCTTCATTCTCATTCAGCAAAGCTTCTTGAAGAGAACTGAGCGTAGGAAGGGAATCCATATCTGAAATTACAGCGCACGTTAAACAATCAGAATCGAGTATTTGATTTCACCTGGTTAAGTCGAAAGATTTTCCTCTAACCGAATCCCAATGTTTCTCCAAAGTTCCGAAGGAATTCATGGACCATTAGTGTGTCAGCAAATGCCTGCCCTGCGAGTCGAAGGCCAGGTAACCTTTGTAAATCGGGAAGTGGTTTGGCATCTGAAAACAAAAAGGTCGATGAATCAATTCTCAGTAGGTGAGATTAAAGGCCCTTGCTACGGCCCATTGTAATAGCAGAAAGTGGAGGGTTAAATGCTGTAACAGGTCCTGAGTGCAGGAGTGAGAATATAAGCATAGTTACGCAGGGCTGACTAACACAATATAATCTCAGGTTGACTTAAAAAAACCTGTATGATGTAAATATGTGTCATGTGCTTGTGCTATACCACTGACTCCCAATTCGTCACAGTTTTATTAGCTTTAAGTAGCGGTAGGTTTAATTCGTTCTCTCCTTCAATGATGCCACATTTCGTATCCACCTTCCTCCGAAACTACATCATTTACTTTCGTTTTTCTTTTAGTGCACCACGCAATTTTGGTTGAACCCGATCACCTGCAGGGTTGGAGGGAGGGGATGAAGGAAAGTAGGGAGGGTTGAAAGGGTAGTGACATAAACTTTGCAATGAAACTTGACAGTTTCCATGCTAAAAAGGAAAACTGTAACCCACAGAATATTGTGTACCTAGAATGAGTTACAATTTAAATCTATTCCACAATACCAACTGCTTACCAAATGAACACACAAATTAGGAAGTTAAAACCAAAGGGCTATTGACGCTTAGAAAGGGGTGGAATACTGTGGTGCAAATACCTGAAAGTTCCATGTCTTCAACTGGTTTCCTCAGCTCTCGAAGCAGCTCAACTTCTACTTTTCGTTGTTCTATTCGTTTCTCCCTCGTCGCTATTTTCTCGGCTCTTTGTTCAAGCCGTTTCTTTTCTCTTTCTTCCATTCGTTTCCTCGCTTCTAGAGCTTTGACCAAAGCCATGTGTTGTCGCCTCCTTTCCCTTTCCTGATCAGCCGAAATGGAACAGAAAATAAGAAGAATATGAACTCACAAAAACCATTAGGCCCTTTTCAATCGTGATAATCAAACAAAGAAAGCAATGTGAAAAAGGAAGACTCCACAAGCTAAGATGATAACAGTTCTTCAAATGGAAATTTAAAATAAATATCTTCAAAGTGCCTGTGAATTACAGTTTCACGCAGGACACCTTTAAATACATGTTCAAGAAGAAAGAAGGGAACAACCAAAACCTGACAAAATGTAGCAAGTCTCAATTACTTTTAAAGACCACCCTGAACCCAAATTTGAAGAAAACACAGGTACACAACGATAGTAGCAGCGTGAAGTGGTCGACTGGAAGAACTCTTATTCATAAGCGCAGCCATAGCTAATTTCATTACGAAATCCCATCTTCCCAGCCCATGTTACGCCCATCTTATTTACTCGATCTTGTGATTGGTTAACTAGATAGTGCTAGTCATCAGGTATCATGCTTCTTCACTAAGCCAATCTGGCAGAACGAAATGACAACAAACATGTAATCGCTTGGCGACAAAGCACTTTTGGTGGTAGAAATAATCACATAAGATTTTGCTAAACAAATGTGTGAATATGAGAAAACTCAGATAAGAGCTAAGGTAAGAGGTATGACTGCTCTCTAGGATTATCACCTGGTTGACATTAATTTTTTACTTTCATCCTTACTCTGCCCTCTAGCTAACTCAGAAATAATGACACTCCTGAACCCAAATGAAGGGTGGTTCCTCTTTTCATCTTTATATTGTGCATGTACCCCCTCCCCCCATTTAAAATTTCTAGTATTCTTGTTTCTTCCTTTGTTAGTACCACTGCCTATTGCAATTTGAACGAGATTTAATTTATAAATGGTAAATAAGTGCCACACATGCTGCATGGTCAGTTAAAGAACCCAATGCTAGTTGAACCTAAGAAGTTGAACGCTTTTGTGATTCCTTACTTTTCCCTCCTACTATTGTGAGGGGTTGCCTGACAAAAAGACTGGAATGGTGCAGGGTTTTTGGAGACCTACGTCAGAAAATGTTTAGTTCTAGTAATTCCAATACAATGCAAAGCGATACTACCTATCTGTGTCGTTATTAACATGTGCCAGTGTCTACTGGGGAACCTCTGAGCCAAATAAGACCTGTTTTTTATCATCTGTAGATCACAAAAGGGGGGTTTATACCTGTCGGCTCCACTTAAAATGCAATATGATATCTTGTTCAAAATTTTAACCTAAAAGCGTATATGCACCTGTATTTGAACCACACTAATGCCCCAAATCACTGCCTACACTAAAACTGTTACTGTTGGCTAGTTTTGATTCAAGTAGACGATTCTTCAGGGCAACATTTTTATGTACCAATACCCCCAACTAGATCCCGGTTGCAGGTATCTAATTTTTATTAAGTCAGTCAAAATGTTATTCTTTCAACGGCGCCACTAATTACACTTCCACTCCAATTGCTCCAGCTACCTTGTTTAGAAGGAGAGTTCTGTTTGTATATAATACTGGCATCTGCTGTTTTGATCACCCTCCAACCCATAGAGCAACATGTCTTTACACTCATTTCTTTACCCAACCAGAGTCAAGACTTCAAGATTTGACTTAGATGTAACTTATTAGTGGCCTTTGTTTCAAATGATTATACTGCAGGTGCTTATTGAAAAGTTACGACGCTTCTTCATCTATACAACCATTTAACTCAAACTACTCCTATTGTACTAATTATACTTGTTTTAATAAGGCACACACAGACCTTAAATAAGTTTTTATTGCACTTGCTTATTTTTCAATTTCAAATTTTTTCAGAGTTTCTAAATATGTTGACAATCGTTTTACTATAGATTACGAAAGTAGACTTTTTTTCGCTCCGACTTCGTACATCATGTATAATTAATTTTTTTTCAGTTCGAGTAATGGAATTGGATTTTTGTTGTTGATGATAAATCAAAACAAAGAATAAGGTTTGGTGTTGCGACTGCAAAGTGTAAAAGGTTCGCGAAGTCTAGTCCAATCAGGATTCATGGCTACACTAAGCACTTAGGACACACAGTTTGAAAGGAAATTAACAGTTGGAGTAGAAAAATGACGAGTGAACTCATGGAATTGTAAAACGAATTAGTATAACCAGTGTTATTTCATTGATTTGACCTCAAGAAACCGACATCTGTAAAAATAAACACAGGGTTTTCCTATCAAAATCTCCTTTTGTTACTGACATAACTTTAATTCTACTTCGCAGGGCTAAGGAAAGAAAAAGTAATGCTCCGCCTGTGAAGCACGATTGATAAGAAATTATTTAAAGAAAGTTGTCTTATTTCAATTTTTCATAAGTTTTAACAAATTTTTTGTTTTATGAGCAAATGAAATAACGGGTATATCAACATTTAAGAAAGTATGCTACACGCTTGTGCTTAAACCATACCTCAGCTCCTGCAAAGAGTAGATCATATGGAAAGCGAGTGCACAAAACTGTCACACCATGTTACTGTGAGTCGAGACGAAGTTTCCTACAGAAACTCACTACTTTCATACAGCACGATATCTATTCCGAGACCTATTTTAAGTCCTACTGTGTACACGATGCCAATGCCAAAAGCATGTTCTATTCAAACTGTACAACCCATATCTGACTTGAGCTGAAAATTTCCTCCCTCGGAACTTTCATTAAACCATTTATCTGAGTCTCGTTGGAAGATAATGTCAACAACAATATAGCATAATGGGGATTTGAAAAATAGCTCCTGAAAGAATAACTCAGTTCTCAGAAATGAAACCATTTGGTTCGGGAAAAATCGATGTGTCTTTTTTCAGGGCCGTCAGACTGCTTTGCAATTAAACAGTTCTTCCTTCTCATCAAGAGTTGACTTAAAAAGGGAGTCGTTGTTGCCCTAAACACAGGTTTAACGCCTATTTGGGCAGTTTCTGCGTGTACACCTAACCCAAGAATAGCTGCATTTACCATAGAAAAGTCTCACAACTTGCCCCAAGTCTATTTTGCGTTCTTTGCGCCAGGCGATTCTAGTAAAAGCGCGTATTATTACGTGATGGAAAAAAAAGTTGAGGAAAAGGGAGACGAGACGTTAGCAGGAAAAATAGAAGAAGAAGAACAATAAAACGGTGTGATGATTGAGGAAGAGAGCAAAGCTGAAGATGTCCAGCAACACAAAGCAATCAGTGAAAAGGAAGATGAAACAAAGGAAAGAATAGTTAGGCTAATGCGATGGTTAAGAAAAACTTTAATCATGCACAAATAGAGGAAGTCGTCCACATACCAATTCTACTGTGTACAGAATTTCTCTCTGCTTGGTCAGTTCTTGCATATAGATCTATAAAAAACACACGGTTTCCTTAAAGCAAACACTCCCTAATGAGGTAATAGTCAATACACCTACAAATGTATCTAGAACTACTGCATTATACGTGTAGTTAGCCAGTGTGGAGTTGTGAAGAGGACGTTTAAGGTAGGTTTTGTTAAGGATGGATGTGGCTAGGGATGACAAAGGTTGAACAGAATGGGGTGGTGATTGTGGAAACGACAACAATAAGCCTAACCTCCCCTTCCCCCAACAAATAATTCATCAACACACATGTTGTAATCATGCTAAAGCATTATAATCTTGTACAGAACATAATAAGGAGTGCACGATGATACGTAGACCAGTAATAAACTACGCTTCACAAGTAAAGTAACCATCTAATTTCTCAAATATTTAACTAAATTTCAATCTAACCGCCAATACATTTCATCTTTATTTGAAGGGAACTGGTTCATAGGCCAACTTAGCAAAATAATACGAAAAGCCTAAAAACAGGGAGGGCGCTATTGAGTACATCTTTCGAGGCAATCACAGAATGATAATGCGAGAGTCCTGTTCATCTTTGACAGTTTCCGTCAGAGCTCAACGTGAATCGAATCTATACCATCCACAAATGATATGAATAAGAAAATATGACGCAAGCAACCTGTCCCTGGCCTCAGAAAAAAGGAAATACAATCAGTCGAAATGCAGCAAAAGTAACAAAACTCACTCTATTCCCTTTACGCCAGTCAATCAGGAAGGAAAGGAACCCTTTACCTTGTTCCCTTGTCACCTATTTCTTTTTCATTTCCTTCATGCGACTACTTCCACAAGTATCCGTGTTCCTTTTCTCGTTGTTCTGCAAACCCCCAAAGCCTAATCTGCAAACTGAGAGAGGAAAAGTGGTGCTGCAGAATACAGGAGCCCTCGTGAGTCCTTCATGGTCAACCAGGTACATTTAATTCCATTATGCGCGTCAATTTCCAGTGGTTTTCAGTACCCGTCTTTCCGTAAGGTTGCTTTGGTTCTATAACAATCCATCTACGACGTACCTGACAGACGAGCATTGGCATCAAACATTCTACTCAAATAAACCTCAAATTCGATAACACTGTACTTTTCTGTATGCAACAATGTTCAACGGAAATATTTATATCGAAGAAAATGGAGGTATTCGTTTAAATCTCTGAGTTTAAGCAACATAGTTGTTCTAAAAATCACAAAAACATATTTTTCTTGCCAAAAGAATATTTTGGGAGTGTGGGATATTTGAAGACGTTGAAAACTCGTAATTGAGGTTTTAATTCTGTTCAACTGTCGCGTGTGTTTCAGCAGAAATTGAAGAAAAACTGCTTATTTCATGGTCCTTTATCTCCGTTCAGATGGATTTTACAGAAAAGATCCGAAAATCATAGCATTTGCCAAACTATTCTCTTGTAAAATTAGCTACTCAGACCGCGCGCAGAATTTTTCTTCGAATCATCCAAACATTGTTGCCCTCTTGCATCCTGCGCAGTCTGTTTTAAACTACCTTGTTAGTAAATTATAATAAATTAAAAGGAGTGGAAGCTGGAGTTGAGGGAGGAAGTCATTAAGATCACAACACAAACAAATTAAACGTGAGAGCGAAGACGGGTCCTGAACTACTTCTAGCTAATCATTAGAAAATCAAAACGCACATACAATTCGATTAGGAGTGAACACATTTTTTACTATATCACATAGTTACGCACGTTAGTAACGCAGCAAAAACGTCAATATGTGGAGTAGTAGCAATACTTTTAGAATACCAATTCAAATTCAAAGTCAACGGGAGAGAACTGGAAAGAAAGTCGACATTTCTAACAAATTCACGAGTACGAGGGAGTTTTTAGATGGGAATAATGCGGTCATCCACCCAAAATATTGTGGGGTAACTAACCCCACAGGTGTTTACCGTTGTTATGGTTTGAAAAGCGAAAGTTATTAGATTATCATTGTTAATAAAAACTCGCATCGATCAACATTGTTATATTTGGGGGCCGCTCCGGGATCAAAGAAAATATATTAAAAAACAGTGATGCTTCCCCGTCGACTGCCAACAACTGAACGACCTCTACGTACGATATCGACTCGCCTGAGGGCAACAGATGCTGAAGAAACTTCAACTAACTTACGAATGAACGTAAGAAATGAAGACACCTCTTGTAGCACAGATAGTACATCACTTGCCATTCTTCAAAGGTTGGAGACAATTCGAGAAGAATTAATAACATTAAGACAACAATCGACGACGTATGAACAGCGAATTAGTCACCTTGAGCTGGAAAACTCAAGTCAAGAAGGGCATAACACCGGATTACATACGTCTCCAACGAATAACCTAGACGCTTCCAGCCAAACCGTTAACGAGTTGCTTATCACTCGAGTTGAGCCTAAAATGGAAGGTACTCTAATAAACTACGATGGTGACATGATCTGGGAGGATTACCTCGGACATTTCGATATGGTAGCGAATGCCAGTGAGTGGTCTTTGAAGAGGAAAGGTCAAAAACTGGCAAACGCACTTCGAGGTGCTGCTCTACAAATTGTGCTGACAACGGTTCAAGCGCGCGATCGAACAGATTTCAATTGCCTTTCGGCGGCTCTCTGTTCTCGTTTTGGTCAGATGTGCTCGGCGTCGAGGTGGCAATATGAACTGGAAGGTAGACGGCAACAGCCTAACGAAACAATCTCACAATTTGCTTCCGAAATTGAGCGCTTAGTCCGTTTCTCGTCTCCCAATTGGCCTCAAGAATGTAAAGAGCAAATGGCATTGCAAGCTTTCCTACGTGGCCTACGAGATCGAAATGCCAGCAAAATTTTGGCAGCTGCATACCCCATCTCTTTGCAAGATGCAACGACTAGGGCTCAGCTCATGGAATCTCAGAAATGTACTACCGTAAATTCTACTGAGATAGTTCAAAGGAGAGGCTGTTGGATCTGTGGGATGGTAGGACATAAGCAAACTAGATGTCCAAAAAAGAACCCTGCAGGAAACCCCGTTGAAAGAAAACTGAATCAGGAAAACTGATTGGAGCTTTGGGAACTGGCCAACCCTTGGCTCCTAGTAGACGTGGCCGAAGGGGATACACAATAGCTGCAAGATCTGGTGGTGATGCACTATTTGTAGAAGCTATAATCAGTTCCAAAACATGCTTCCTATTAGTGGATACTGGGGCAACAGTTTCAGTTTTGAGACCTGATGTTGCAGCTCAGTGCAAGTTAAAAATTGATAGGACAGGTTGTAAAGAATTGGAAACGGCGTCTGGCGGTGTATTGAAAGTAATCGGGGAATGTAGGACTCAGGTGACACTAGCAGGAGTGTTACTAAAACACACATTTCTCATTGCCAAAGTAAGGGACAAGGCAATCCTTGGCCTCGATCTTCTACACAAAACGAACACGTGTATCAATTTATGTGACGCTACCTTAAAATCACCCGTCCATTCAGTTCCTTTGGCACGCCGGTGGCAATGTGTAAACCGCAGCTTGCAATGTTGCATTGCTCCACAACTACCTGACTGGGTGCTACCAGTTCTGCAAAACACCGACTTAGTTCTAGACTCTTCAGAATGGCAACAGCTGGCAAACGTGTTGGTCAAGTTTGAACCCACCACATCATGCAATGGAAAGCTAACTGGCCGGACTGATGTAGTACAACATGCCATAGACACAGGTGAATGTCGACCCATCAAGCAAGCACCACGCCACATACCATTCTTACAAGAACATCATGTTGATGACCTCCTTCAAGAGATGATAGATCAAAATGTCATTGAACCATCCAAAAGTCCTTGGGCTGCTCCCGTTGTCCTTGTCCCTAAAAAAGACGGTTCCACCCGTTTTTGTGTGGACTATCGAAAACTGAACCATGTCACAAAGAAGGATTCCTACGCACTGCCCTGTGTCCAGGATTTATTAGACGCTCTAGGCGGATCAGCATGGTTTTGCATTCTTGACCTTAAAAGTGGGTATTGGCAAATTGCATTGGACCCCAAGGACAAGGAAAAGACTGCTTTCTCGATTTATCGCAAGGGGCAATTCAAAGTCATGCCATTCGGACTGTGCATTGCACCAGCGACGTTTCAAAGACTGATGGAAAAAATCATATCACCCCATTTGGCACTTGTGTACTTGGACGACCTTATAATTCATGGCCCCGATTTCAAAACTGTCCTCACAAAGTTGGAACGAGTATTAGAATGTCTTCAGAACGCTCAGCTGCAGGTAAACTTGAAGAAATGCACGTTTTTCAAAAGAGAAACCAAGTATCTCGGACATATTATTTCGGTTAACGGAATCCAAACAGACCCAACGAAGACACAAGCTGTTCAAGAGTGGCCTATTCCCAAGAGCAAGAAAGAAGTACATAGCTTTCTTGGATTTTGCTCCTATCGTCGTTATGTTAAAAACTTCGCTGAAATCGCCAAACCCCTTTTCCAACTAACTGAGGCTCGCGCGGATTTTGAATGGAACACTCAACAAGAGCAGAGCTTTGTAAACTTAAAAAAAGCCCTGACGACAGCCCCCATCCTCGCCTTCCCTGACCTAAGTAAGGACATCATTCTGGATTGTGATGCCAGTGGTTCTGCTGTAGGCGCAGTTTTATCACAAAATCATGAAGGGGAAGAGAGACCGGTGGCATATTTCAGTCACACTTTGTCACGACCCGAGGGGAATTATTGTGCAACTCGCCGTGAACTTTTGGCAGTAATAAAATCCATTAGCCATTTCCATCAATACCTTTATGGTAAACGTTTTCTTCTCCGCTCAGACCACTCAGACATTTAAAACTCCAGAGGGACAACTTGCGAGATGGCTCGAAACTCTTCAATCCTATGATTTCACCATCACACATAGACGAGGACAAGAACATCAAAACGCCGATGGACTGTCGCGAAGACCTTGTGGGGTTGACTGTACGTATTGCAGTAGAAAAGAAGAGAAGAATTTGCTCGTGAACACCCTGAGGGTCTTGCCAGAGAAGAATCCACAAGAAGACGACCAAATTATTCAACAGATTATACGTTGGAAACAAAGTGGGGAACAGCCTAACTCAGTGGATTTGTCAGCCAGGGAACCTCGCTTGCGTCATCTAGTTGGACGTTGGGAACATGTAGAAATTAGTAATGGCGAGCTTTACCACAGGTGGTTGGAGAGAAAAGGACCAGAAAAAATTCAATGGGTTGTACCTCAGGCAATGGTGAAGGACATTTTAAAAAATAACCACGATTCGCCATCTGCAGGTCATTTTGGATTCTGGAAGACGCTTGCAAAAGTACGCGAACGATATTTCTGGCCTGGCATGTCTACAGATATCAGGGCATGGTGTAAAACGTGTCCTGAGTGTAAGAGATTCAAAGGACCTGGTCCAAAAAAACCTGCCCCTCTTCAACAGTTCACAGTAGGAGCACCCTTTCAGAGGATGGGAATCGACATTTTGGGTCCTTTCCCTACCAGCAAACATGGGAATCGATACGTTATAGTAGCCGTAGACTATTTCTCGAAGTGGCCAGAAGCGATTTGTGTACCAAATCAAGAGGCATCCACTGTTCAGCTCTTGTGGAGCAGGTGTTTAGTTGTGTAGGAATACCTTTGGAAATCCACACTGACCAAGGATGGAATTTCGAGTCCAAATTGGTGCAAGAAGTGTCGGATGTTCTAGGGGTACATCGGACCAGAACAACTGCACTTCATCCAAAATCAGCAGGACTCGTGGAACGCATGAACAGATCTCTCACAAAATATTTGGCAATATTTGTGAATAAATGTCAAGATGACTGGGATACAAAGGTACCGTTGTTCTTACTGGCATACAGATCAGCTCCCCATCATACGACTGCTTTTTCACCAGCTCAGCTCGTATATGGAAAAGATTTGCGATTACCAGAAGACTTGGTCCGCCCAGCTGCGATGGAAACTGTCTCAAAAACGGAATACGCCTTCGATCTACGCAAAAAACTTGAAGAGGTTCGTGAGTTCGCGAAAGAAGAGGCTAACCTAAAAATGCGCTCGCAGAAAGAGGTTCACGATCGACGGGCACAGACACCGACTTTGGGCGGCGATTGGGTATGGGTGTTCGATCCCAAACGGAAGAAAGGTGTTTGTCCAAAGCTTCAGCCACTGTGGACAGGACCCTGGGTCATTGACAAACGACTCAACGAAGTATTGTTTGATGTAAAGTTGGGAAACGCGAAACGACGTTTACATGCGAATCGCATAGCCAAGGCGGATGTCAGGCCTAATAGTCATGGAGGGGATAATGTGGGGTAACTAACCCCACAGGTGTTTACCGTTGTTATGTTATGTTGTTATGGTTTGAAAAGCGAAAATTATTAGATTATCATTGTTAATAAAAACTCGCATCGATCAACATTGTTACAATATTGATAGTAACTTATTAACAACAATAGTTTCTTGAGATTCAGATATTACTATCGTTTATACCATAGTAAAATACTCGAACGTCGTTAGCCATACAGATTATAACAATCTTATGCGGTGTACTGCACAACTTTCTTCTGTCCCACGTATGTAAGTTTAACTCACCGATTTTTATGGCTTCGGCAACTAATCCAATCTATTTTTAACTCAGTCCATTTTAACTGGGTAAAAATAACTTCACATTTTATGTAGAAAGTGGTAGCGCTTTAAGTTCTGATTTGATTGTGGTATCCTACTTATGCCCCCATATTTGTAATTAATGACACTGTCAACTCGATTTTTCTGGGAAAGCATCTGTTCACAGTTCTGCAATTATAGAAGAATCTGGTGCGACAGATCATCATAAACACCTTACTCAATGAATTTTAAGATTTACAGCTTTACTGTTGATTCTTTGAAATTGTAATGGACAAATCACCGAAGAAAGAAACCCGAAATGGTTCTACGAATAAATATGATTTTTCTGTGAAAATTGTCCATTTCCCCCTGTTTTTATAATCTATGTAAAAACGTATTTCCACTATTTCCCCACGTACGTTTTACGTGTAGTCATTAGTCATGAACACTTCATTGTTTAATTCTGTAATTAATAATTGATGTTAGTAAATTACCCAAACAAAATGAACTTTCGCTGACTGAATTCTTTTGACACAAAGCAGCTAAACCTTTTCAATTTTCAGGCCCATTTACATTAATGCCTTCTCACTTGCCTGCTACTACTAAACTCTCGGCTGCCTAGAGAACCATCCAATGTGCAGAGACGACATCTGCTCAATTGCCGTGTCACTCAAGATAACTTTCATGCGTTCACATTACGTTAAATCTACACGCGTACTGTACAAATACTACTCATCAATTACGCCTTCTCCTTTGCCTGCTAATCAACTCTTCTGTTTTGAACAGATGGGTTAGGGTAACTACAGCCAATTTTTGATCGAATCGTAGCGTCGCAGCAACTACAACCACACACACAGCTTCCATCTCTACCACAGAGTTTGAATTTGAAATAAGGACTGATGCGGTTTTCTCTCAAATTGTCTTAAATGTTCATAGATAATATAAACGTTCCTTCCAAACAACATGATACTAAGGAATTAAATATTGAGGGATAATTAGAATACAAACGTTTTCTATTCTCTCACATAACTCGAGTGTTAGTGAGAAATGCGACTTTCTTCCTCACCAACCTATTCAGTCCCCACATCCCAACTATATGTTCTTTGACTCAAAATACCTACAATTACACACGTACTGGAGAGAATTACACGGTATCAACTTAAATCCACTTACTTGCTCTTTGATTATGGCAGCTTGCTGTCTTTTGAGCTCTCTCTCCTGCACACAGAATACCGAGTGAAAGCGTGAATTCTTTTCAAAATCACAGATTTATGAGCGAAAGCATCTCAAGACATTGTCAATAATAATAATAATCAGGTATTAAAGTAATCGGGATAGTTTCGCCAGTAGGTAAATGACTAAAGTTAACGTACCTGTTTAGTGGGTACCTGTAGTGGGTTAAGTCTTCTCTGGCTGTTGAGATACTGCTGTTCCACAGTATCTCACCAGCCAGAGAAGACGGACTCACCAAACAGGTACGTTAAGTTTAGTAATAATAATAATCATACGCAAGGCTCAGTCTCAGTTTAAAGACAACATTTCAAACGGGAGAGTATCTATCTTGTCTACCAGTTAGGTCACCGGGGAAAAGGTCCTGGGGCAGTAAAAATAGTACGATTTAAGCCAAAATACATCATAGCAACGAAAATTAAAGTTAGTTGGGACAACAAACATCCAAGTAAGTCAAAAACACCCAACGAATTAAATGGGATTTGTTGACATGGATTAGCTCTCCCAGTTACTGGGAAAACGTACTTCAATATTTAGTGTACTTAGAAAAGAGATGTATTTAAATGTTTGACATACAAAATATACTACAGATCTAATTAAATTGAATGTAAAAACACTAAAATAAAATTAGATAAAAATATATTGAATTTATTAAAATTAAAAATAGGCACATTAAGGCAAATACTACTACATTGTTTTTTTGTTGTCAATTTAGTGACTCGATCATAAATCTGATTTCTAAACCTTCAGAAACAAAACAACAAATCAACAACAAAAAGGAGTTAGGCAATTTAGTTAACAAACCTGTTGTTTACGTTGTTGCCCTTCTATGCGCTGCCTTTCTAGTTCCTCTTGCTTTTTCTTCCGAGCCTTGTTGTGCATAAACAAAAGAAAACACTTTGAACTATATTTGATGATCCAAGTTTTCCGTAACTTCAGTTTAACTCCGCCGCTCAAGTGCCCAAAAAGCTAAATCATCATTCAGACCCATGACCACGTTCCGCATAATAAGCCTTTTTATTTTTCTCCAAGATACACTACAAGTATAGTGAATTTGTTCTGTTAGTAGCCACGACGTACGTTTACAAGAGTCAACGTCCACTTCCAGTTAAGTCAATACACGTAGTTAATAATCAACCAAACACAATTGGAAATGGAGAGGGGCAGGAGAGAGGGCAGGGGGCTAGCGGACCGCAGATGAGGCCATTCAAATACAATGTAATCATTTGAACTACAATTGTTAACAAAGTGGATTGTTTCAAAGTTAACTCAGTTTTTCACAGCTCAAGTCCCTCCACTTTCAAACCCTAAGAAGATTCTGTTAGAGGTTGAGGCACAAACAGGAGAAGTGCTGAAGAGGGGTATCTAGAACCAAGGCAGAGTACAAATGATGTGAGACAGTAAACCACTCAAACTCGTCGTAGTACCGCAGGACTCAGCAATGTGACAGCATAAAGCCGAATAATTACCTGGATTTGAGCGTTCCCATCTTTAGGAAACGTAACACTAAAACCATAGTGCCCAGCTGATTTAAACCAGTCCTTCCATGAGATTCCTGGCATTTGCAAATGCATGTGGTGTCACCAAATCAGGGGAAAGGTTGAAAATGTTTGGACAATTGTTAATTAAAACTTTTTCCTTGAAATTGTTTCAGTTGAATCTTCTTCAGGAACACGGTGTGCTTACTGGGCATCTGGGAGGCCTTTCACTTCTAATTGTGCAGTCTGACACAAAGAATTTCCTTACAACACAGTCTTTGAAGTCCCCTTAAATCTCATTTATTCCATCCAACTTGCAATTTTCGACTGGTTCGTTCTACCTACCTGACATTAAATGGGCAGCCATTGGCAAAAGGACCTACAATCGTCCTTTTTACTTTAACTCCTCCCTTCGGTAGACTATGGTCAGACATTAGGCTGTAGAGAATACGATCGGTGCTGAATATTTTTCCAACATTACGCTGGATTTGTTTCTCCAAGTCATAAGAATAGTCATAGCCATCTGAAGTTCCACCCTCCCTTCCCCATCCAATTATTTCGATCACGGGAAACGCAAAGGCCAAGAGGGAGAATCGAGCTATGAACAACTGAACTTCAAAATTCGTTATAATTGTACTTTGAATCACCTCTATATCACCGACAAGATACTTATAATCAACACCTGAAACGTGTGAATTGTTCATAACGTAAAATAGAAAATAGCAACCACCTCATGCATGGATCTCCCAGGCCAATTGTCATGCTTCCTGTCATAAACATGCACGAGAAGGGAAACAGCAGCGCACAAACTACCGCTAAAGTTACCTACGATTCAACCTGAATTAAATTAAAAATGTTAATGGGGGGAGGATTCTTCACTCTATGGCGAGGCAGAGCTTAGGCCAAACTCAAATGTTCGATTACCAACCCTCACAGCAGATGATGCAGGTAGTAGTAACGAATGTAGGAAAATTTCGGTTACTATCGAGATTAATTGTTGCGACAAAATCCTCGAAACTCAACAACAAAGTTTTTTATCCTTCGATTGGGAGGCAAATGCTGATCATGCTGACTACTGGACATTCTAGAGAAGACCACTCACGTCGGGCATGAATTCTGCTAGTCCGTTGAAAATATAATAGATTTTGAGAAGAACCTCGATTTCCTTTTTAATTACCTAATTGTGGCAGATATATGGAAAGTGTGGCGACGTCAAGGAGTTAAGTCGGCGGGTGGGAGCATATCTTCACTAATATCTCCAATTAGTAGTGGATATGAATAATTAGGTTTAAATTAATTTTGAATCTCCAAAAAATTAAAATCCTGGAAAATTGATTGTCAATGATGCTACAAAATGTCTATATAACTATAGACATAAAACAAGTTGAGTAGAGAGGTTTAAAATTATTAAACCTAAACTAAGAAACACTTTGCCCTATTTACAATCTAAAAGAGGGTCCCCAACCCACCCCTTTGTTGACTAAGATTTGTGTGTGTGTATCAGAGACATATCGGATCCAAAAAAGTGATAACGTCCAAGAGTTTGGCTGAGGATTCACACAGTTTACTCACAAGTGGTTAGATTCTGCATAACACAAAAACAAATCATTTAGCGACTGTTATGGTACAGTAAACACTCTCTTCATTCAGCCTCACATAGTTAGGACTCCCCTTCCCCTCACCACCAAGGTGCTGAAGACTAACAACAGTCACACGACGAAGCCTGAGCTGGTTCATCGCAAACAGGGCACGAGAGTGGAGGCCGCATGATGATTACACACAGCTTCAAAAATACATCTCACTAAGTGCCACAGCAGTAAGTTTGGAAGTAAATACTTTTTTGCCCTTGTACCATTCAAAAGTCAGATCATTTTGATGTGAACCAGTGTTGTCGGATATTGTTTGCAGCAATTCAAAGTACTTCATACATAATTTTTGTAAGTGAAAGTACGTAATGCATTAAAATTGAGTTAACAAGATTGACCATTAATTTTCTATTTATCGTACTGGATTTTCTTTCAATTTATAATTATGGCTTCCCCGCAAGCTGTTATGTTTCCTGCTTTGTCGACTATTAAGTAGTTAAAGATTCCAGTTCTTTCGAATACTAATAAAGCTCATTTCTACGAATGCAGAATCGAAGAACTCAAAAAATGGTAAATTTCGCCGTAGCTTTTGTGAATCAGTGTACACAGAGTACTAATTGTAATTTTGTACCAAGAATATGTAATTGTGTGTTGGTGATTTAAATAATACATTGAAATTATGGGAGATACAGGGCAACAGGTGAAAAATAAAAGTGAGTGTGTGCATTTTAAAGAACTGAGCCATGTAAAAGAAGCGTGGTGTCTAAGTGCAGAAACATATTTTTGATCATACTGGTCTGTTAAAAATTATATAGAACGATAAATGAAGAGATTGATACGTAAGACGAAACGTTGGAGGAAGAGGTTCTTCTCAAAACAATTTTTAAAACCAAAGGGAAATGAATAAGAAAATCCAGTGCAAGTTCCAGGACGTGGAACACTACAACACTGTAGGATGAGATATTCTGAAGCTCGATTTGGGTGGTTTCACTATGGTTGATATGAAAGGGGGGCTGTTGGAGCGGGTGCGTACCGAGCTAGCTCCAGGGGTTGGCATCACGTTGCCCCTTTGTTTCCATATTGTCGCCACTGTTGAATTAGCTAGACCCAATTCTCGGCTAACGTCGGATTTGCTTTTCCCCGATTCGATCTCCCTAATTATTCTCCATTTTTCTTCACTGGTGAAAGCTAGCCGCTTTCGACCCTATAAAATGAACAACAAGATGCTATCAAAGCTTAAATCTATTTAAACCACAACACCCTGCAAAATAAATTCCTCATTTGTTGGTGTTTTTTTTAAGTTTTCGTCAGCGAGAAAAATGGAGTGGGAAATGACTGCACACAACTAATCGTCAAGTGCAAATCAATAGGGAGGTCCCACTACTCAATTTCTGCCCAGCTGTTGTCTAGTGAGTCATTAAATATGCTAATGGCCAAATTGGCCAGATGAATAACAAGCAGAACATGTACAACTATTTTACAAATTGTGCGAACCCAGGAACAAACCCCAGGATTCAAATTGTCTGATAACACGCTTCACGTACTTGCCTTCTGCTCTACCATTCAATCTATTCAGGTGACAATGGGGGGATAAAAACATCTTCGACAGAAACCACTTGAAAAAAATCAGAGAAATTAAATAACTTCTTGACGTCTCACCAAGTCCTTACGATCCACTGCAGATAGTTTGGTCCTTTCATTTACGCTCGTGCTAAGCTGGAACAATGCTAATCATACCCTTTATTCTGAAACTCACGACTGTAACCGTCAATACTGCCATCCAAACAGCTCGCCAAATCCAAACCCTCATATTTGAGAGTTGGATGTTCATTCCTCTCTGGCAACTAGTGACCTCATGCACACTCTGTGGATGTCAAAATGTTATATCATTATAAGTCTGACAGTAACTCCTAGGCTAAAAATCCCCATTGGGCCCAACTTCACTTACTCTTAAAAGTATTTGCTTTGTATGAACATCCAGTTAGCACAGAAAGTTCATTGGTTCAAGGCCAGGTACTGCCACTACTCCTGTCAGCGAACCATCCCAGGTGGTATTTCTATTATCCAACGTTGTTTTGTTTCTTAGAATCCCAGTCCATGAAAATGGCTTAATTATTCTATTGATTCTTGCCAATACAAACTGCGAATCTCACGAGGAAAACCCTTGTAAACACCTAACTCAACAGACCCCCTTGTGTGTGTCAACCAGTAATTTGATAGCAGCCACAGCTTTTTAAACAGTAGGGCTCTATGAACTCCCAAGTTGCTTCAGGAACGGTCAATATGAGAAGAAAAATACCCGTTCCCTAGTTAGTATGCACTCAACCATTCCCTGGACCTGGAAATTCTTGAAGGCAGCCAGCAACAGGAATGTCTTCCTTTTATCAGGAAGCCACTGAATTCATAGGAAGAGCACCTCGCGTTCATACATCTCGAGTAGAAGGTGTGCCTTGGGTTATGCTGGTTACCCTATAGCAGCTGGTGTGATGGCCTTAGTCCCGATAACCTTACAGCATACAGCATTGTGACATCAGCAGCAACGAAACTTTATAACTAATGCTTCCAGGAGAGTAGAGCACTGCACCAGAGTGCACATCAGAAATTCTGATGAACACGATTTTCATGAAATTTAACGCCTATTCCCCGCAAAAAAAGGAGCAAGCAAATTTACCAAGTGAGTTGTATCAATTCCGCATTCACCTCAAGAACCGAAAATGTTCTATTCAATTTACAACAGTGTTTTTTCCTTACGAAGGAAAAATCTTTAGTAATTATAAGAGCAAGGGCAGCCTAAATGTATAAGACTCCTTAACGCAAAAATAGCTGTAATGTACAATGAACCACTATTTGATTGGCACATTCACGTGAGTTTGACACAAGTGATGACATATTCTATTCAAAAAGGAGCCCTTTTATGAGTCATGATGTTCGTCATAATAGGACTGGAGTTTGTTAGCAGCAGGAGAAACTACACGAGAACGCATCAACTGATGCATTTAATAGCATGTAGTTTACGTCAATTTGATAATATCTTTGACCAAGTCAAGCAAGCGTTTCCCACGACAACCTCCGTGTTGTGCTAGTAAGGTTTCATACTCTTAATGGAGCTCTTTGCCTCTCTTTCAATTCTCTAGTAAGCTTAACAGAACCTGCAACCCTGCACGGAGAAACAGTCAGGAGATTCAGTATGTTTTCACAATGCTCAATCATCCTTATTACATCAAGTGCTCGAAATCATCATCACTCCGTATTTCGACTTTCTCTGAGAATCAAAAAGCATCCATTAACCAACTGGAAGAACCATCCATACAAGCGACTTCAAAGAAAAGGTTGATTTTAGTTTTTAAAATCACGCAGAAGTCCTCACGTAGAATACACCGGCCCTCAATGAGAAACAGCACGCACCACTCAAACTGCTTTAAAAAAGCAAACAACCCCCAACCAGTTTGTGACATTTGTTTCATCGACTTTCGCAAAGAACGAAGCTGTACGTGTTTTGTAAACAGCAGCTTAATTGATAAAAAAATAATAAACAAGAGTGGAAAATGAATGAATAAACATGCAAAACAATCAACAGGTAAAATAACAGTAAGTAACAAGTTGATTCACACACGAAATTAGTCAACAGAGGACAACAAACATTTCATTAAAAGTAGTAGTTTTCTAGCCAGGCGAAAGTGTAATTGGTACTTGACAAGAGGACAAGGTGGCCAGGAAAACAATAAACACAGACGAACGGAAATGAGAACAAAAACATTACTGAGCGTGGTACACGTAAACGAACTGAACTGGACTGCCCAGCACCACTTTACAAATAGACAACTAAGTATTTTGGTAAAATATCAATAAACGAAGATACGAAGTGAAATAATCGACTCAATCCACGGATAAATATAAAGGGCACTCTAAGAAAACCAACAGGCTGAATAGCGTATGAATTCCAACTACCAAAAAAATAACAGTACAAGTGTAATATAAATGTAAATAGAGAATATGAAGGGTTGCCGAGTGTTGGAATGAAAACATTGAAGGAACAATAAATTAATCAAAAACGATGAAATGCATGCCAATACAATGAGAAATCGAAAGTACCAAGTTCACCTCGACTAGCTGTTGATTTCGCAGTTCCCTTTCCTTCCTGGCCTGCTCGTGCCTTTCGTTTCTCTCTTGCTCCTTCAAAAGCCTGAAAAATCAACACGTTCCTCACACCATGTAAATTTTATGGAATGTCATCTATTCAGGAGCTGTTTCTTCGATCAAAGCAGGTGCTTTATGAATAACAAGAGGCATTGATCAAAAATTAAAAGTATTTACCCTGTGGACTTCAATGATGTTACAACCCTTTTCGCAAAAAACAAAATCCCCTGTACCTGTTATTTGGGCCAATATCTCTGCCCTTAGTGTTTGTACAGAGACATTTATAGGACAAAATATAACGGTCCATATTTAGGAGAGATATAATAAATCTAATCTTCTAAGTGAGATGGTAAAAACCAACCTCAACTGTTCCTTTTGTTTGGCAGCTTCTTCACGAGCTAACCTTTTCGCCTCTTTAGTTGCGAGTGCCATCCTATCTCTCTCTTGTTTACTGAGATCTAAGGCGGCTCTGAAAAGAGGAATCATAGACATTGTGATTATCTGTGCATTATGTAGGATAATATAAAGCATGTGCTATATAAATGAGCGATGTGATGACAGCATCAATCATAATTAAAAGTAACATAAAATTCGAATTAAATTTAATGCCATTCATTAATAATGTTATATTAATAAATAAATCTCACAAATCAAAATACATTAAATAAAGCATGATAATAAATGTAATAATATACAGTGGAATAAGGTATGCAGCGAATATCAAACAAAACTGTTTATAGTGGGAGTCAGTGGGCAGTGGCTGAAAACATCTTGATAAATTTAGAGTACCGAGTAAACCTAAAGTCTGTGAGTACAACTATCACAGGAAAGCTTTTCTTTGGACAGGGGTCACTTATCTATTGTGATAACACACCCCTTCTCAATCATAAAACAACTGGGCCACACCGCCTTCCTAAAAAAACTGAGCATAGTTACAGTGTCAAGGCTCATAATTCTGTAGGTGACTAGACAAAACACATTCAGAAATTGCGACCACAGGTGCACAATTGTTTTTTTGGCTTCCCTATTTTGTATAGATAGTAACCAACAATGACATTAATAGCATGGAGCATGATTGCAATGGGAGATGAGATGCTTTCCGCAAGGGGGGCAAAAAATGTTTAGCCTCGTCTCTTACACGTTGAATGTTGACGTGATGATGAAGTTGAGCTGCCTATCTTTGGCCAACTGGTCTCCATCCTCTTTCTCCTTTGACTGTGCGTGCCCCCACTTGTTAGACTAATGCTGCCTACACAAATTCTAGGTTTATAGTTACATAAGCACCTAGTCTTGACTGGATCTACTCCACACTTCAAACTATACACAATTTATTTCATGACCAAGAAGATGTTAACCAGGCCAGGTCTTCACACTGCAGAATATCTGTCATTAAGAATTAGGTTACTGTACGTAAAAATGACTTACCTGTGTTGAGCAACCATTTCTTGAAGTTTGTGAGATAGCGTTTGCTCAGTCAGTCTAATTGGTTCCTTCCCCTGCTCTGACTCGATGTAATCACCCAATAAAATTCGGCAGCTGAACGAAAAGTGCTCCCTCGTTAGGTCTAATCCGTGTTTTTCTAAAAACTGAGAACACAGAAACTTTGAGGTTGAGTTTGCCGCAGTTCGTAATTGTTAACATAACAAAAATCGGTAGAACGAAACTGACAAAAGATGAAGAAAGTAATAATTAAGCGGCGAAGAAAGCAGTTGAAGCTGCAGCTAACTCCCACGTTGATTCTCTTATAAACTGAGATTATAATATAATCTGTAGCTACTCGCATGCCCATCACTGTTGAAAATGGATTCTCCTTACTGCTCAGGTCTGTTTCCTTATACGATGATTGTTCTTAAACCCTCAGCGAGGGTTATATATCAGCCATGGAATTTCGTTATAATATTGCACAGGAAAACCACGAAACCAACAGTGGAGAACACTCCTGAATTCATTGGAACATTGAATGATCACCACGTAGATAGTTTATTTGAATGTCAACATGATTTATTTGGAAATATGGGGAAAAGGCAACGTCTGTGAAACAACTTAGCCACGGTTACAGGCTAGGTGGGATAATGAATAGTCTGACACAACTTGAGGCAACAGTTCAATAATTTAATATGGTTGAGAGATTAGTCAAATATATGTACAACGTAAAACAGCCAATGGAACGATCTGCATGTGGAAATGAAGCTGAAGCTTAGCAGTTAGTTCCTTACTTTATCGTTCTTCTTTACATTAACGTTGCACATCTTCTTTCTTAACTATGTTAATCCTCGTCCCACCTCGGCACAGGGAGTGCTCAGCTATAGGCCACCCATGAGGTTCTATTGGATTTAGATTCCCTTCAAGTACAGTGGGTGTCTCTGTACAGAGGTCTGCGGTATCTTTGGGTTAGGATTCAAGCAATGGGGCCATTGGGCACAACTATAGTATTTCAATGGGCGTTGCAGAGAGGGAGTGTTGCAACAATCCATGGAAAAAGTCAATATTTTGGTACACCGCCAAAACTCAGCCACAAAACTCCTAACAAGGTTGACATTGTTCTTCGGAACACAGCAACTGTTGTGACACCACCTGCCTGAACTGAATGAACTCTGAAAGCAAGACTGATCCAGAAGTGAGTGCAGCTAGGTGAGTACTAAGCTATCAGGGAGTGCAGATCCAGACACACAGAATCAACATGGTTCAAAAACGTCTTAAATGTAAAAGATAATGTTGAATTTGCAGCAAAAATTAGTTCCGACAATATCTGAGATGGAATATTTACAAACCAAAATAATCATAGACTTACTCTGACTAGGTCGCTGAAATGGCGAAAGGTTCTGCCACATGGTGAAGTATAAACGACCTCCCCTTTAACTCCAGCTCTTCCAACGCTTGTGATGTACGTCTCCCGTTTCCAGCCTTTGTCCAACGCTTCCTTCAGCTTTATCTCGTCTATCACGACTTTTCGCCGTTTTCCACCTGGGCCCCCGTCTACAAAAATCCATTCATTATAGAAAACGAACAATGTGAAAAGCCGGTGAATCATTATTGTAGGAAATGCATTTTAGCTACAACATATAGCTTCCTCAAAACCATAACTTATACAATTCTGTTACGCTTTTGCCTTCTGCCGAGGCAGAATAAGAGGGAAGTGTAGTGGAATAAGGTACAGAAGGAGAGAAGATTATGTTCAGATATTTTTTTTACTTACTTGCTTACTTACAGAGAAAAGACCTGTTAATCTTTCCCCTTAATACATTACCTATTCTACGAACCTTATTTTGGGATTATTCTTTAAAAAAAAAAAACAACCCTGAACAGTGACGCAGTCGCAGTCGGTTGTAGTTATCGTAGTCAGTTTAACATGGATCCGAATCCGAACATTAATAACGCTGGTGGATCAACTGAAGGCACACAGCCATCGGCGCCTGATTTTTCCAGAATCTTACAATCATATCAAATACTAAACCATACGATGGCTCAAATTCTTCAACAGATGCAACAGCAAATGAGCACTACAATTTCGACTGAAGCACGAAGCGTGAAGAAATTCGACAAGTTTGATGAGTTGGAAAACTTCCAGGACTATCTAGTGAGGTTTGAATCTTTCTACAGGTATGATCTTCCAAATGATTCAACTCCTTAATGATAAATTGAACTCTCTGCTCGCATACTTGCCTGCCACTACCTTTGCATTACTACAAAACCTTTCCTACACCACAAAAATTCAGGACCAGAATTACCTAACTGCAAGACAATTGTTGACAGGCCACTTGAGTTCTAAACCTAGTATCATACCAAGTAGGCATGCTTTCCTCAATAGGAAACAGAGAGAGAGAGAGAGAGGGAGAGACTGTTAACGATTTTGTCCTTAAGCTGAGGAATCTTGCGATTCTATGTCAATAATCAGCTGATGTTTGTTCGTGTTCATATACTTGTAAATTAATTGATAGAAGAAAGGGACGGGAATAAAATTTACTTGAAAAAAACAACAAATAATTCGGATAAATAGAATAATTATAATTTGAACATTGTGGACTTGAGAAACTAACTAATCTTCTTAAGAAATAAAATGGAATAATGTCCTGAAAAAATGCGTAAAATAAAAGTCTGGCCTGATTGAGGTTCGAACACGTTCTGCAGCCAGGAGTTTGTGCAGGGACGGTGTAAGTTGGTAGGCGGGAGATTTGCTGGATCGTTCCAACAGCAGGTGCAGAAGTAGTCGTTTCGGTCTGCAGACAGTCTGATCCCGAGAAATGGTCACCCTCAGGTATGTCGAGGCGGAAGTCGGTGGACTCGACGAAGGCGAAATTAGTTACGCCGTTAAGACCAAATTAGTGCGTTTCGCGTGGCGTTGAAAGGCCGAATTTTATAAACGAATTCGGTTGTTTCGAGAATCTGAAGCGAGCGGCAAGGTTGGAGCAATCGCAATATCAAGACTGAACCCGTCGACAGCGGCGATGAGAGTCGTGAAGCCTTCGATTCAAGTCGCTTCTTGTAGAGAATCCTTAAAGGGGGGTAATCGGGCGCGGCTGCCGAGCACGTAAACAAACGGTTGAAATTGAACAAAAAATGAAACTAAACTATCTTGAACAGCTGACATGTTGAAGATCGTGTTGAGGGATGTATTTATCAGTGGCTTTCGAAACAGAGTTATGTTGGATAGGATCTTCCAGGAGAAGGACCCTTCATACGAAATTACCCTTGAAATTGCTGAGGCCATTGAAGCATCTGTCAGCGCCAACACCTTATTTGCGCCAGTGATTTATAAGGTCCAAAACCACACCATTTCCTCTTATCAAGGTCAAACAGGTCGTCCCCGGACACCCCGTTGTTATAGGTGTGCTGAATAAGGGCATGTGGCAGGTCCTGACTGAAAGGCTACTAATCTGTTTTGTACATCTTGCCGTAAGGCAGGACATGTGTCAATCATGTGCATGGTTTCTAAACGTCAAATTAACTACTCTGGTTCCAAAAGGTCGTCCCATCCTGCATAGTCGAAAGTACAAAACCAACGAAAACATCCATCCAATCCATAATACCATGGCAGATTTTGACAATGACAATGAATGCAAAGTGGAAGAGCGTCTGCCTATGTACAGCACCAGTTTAACCTGGTACTCGTGAACCCATTCTGATTCAAGTTAATATTGAAGGGAAACCTGTTGAGTGCAGTGAGGGTAATGAGTCTTCATAATTTTAGACAGCTCAGAGACAAACCCCTGGAATCTACAGACGTAAAAATAAAGCTATAGTAACGAAATCTTAAAGCCCATTGGTTGTTGCTAAGTTCAAGTAGATTATGAAAGTTTAAAAAAGAATTTTTCGTTGAAAATAATTTAGCAACCTCAACTGCCAGTTGATCTCCAAACAACGTGCATTAAAGCCCTCCAAGATTATGGCCCACCGATTGGCCAAAAAACTCTAAACGATCTCATTTCTAAGTATCCTGAGGTTTTTGCAACACGGATTGGGCTTATTACAAAATTTCTCATTTGACGTAAAACTACAGGAAAACATTCAACCTGTTTTCAAGAGAGAACGTACAGTGCCCTTCTCGATCCAAACCAAGGTTGCAGATGAACTTGATCGCTTGGAGAGAGAAGGCGTCATTGAAAGAACTGACATCAGTCACTGGGCAACACCCATTGTACCAGCTGTTAAGGCGAACAAAGATATACGCATTAGTGCAGATTACAGTTATATTTTCTGCGATAATCCACAATTCACACTACACTACACTTGAATACTGAGAAATGCAAATTCCTGCGGGACTCTGTTGAGTACCTACGGTTCAAGTTTCACAAACTTCGAATTCACAAAACTCCATCAAAGATCGATGCAGTCCTAAACTTTGAAGTTCCTAAGGATGCGAAACAGGTCAAGTCATTTCTAGGCTTAGTATCCTTCTATGGCAGGTTTTTTCCCCACTTGTCCACAATTAGCGAGCCGCTACATGCCCAGACATCCAACACACATCTGGTCCAACTCATGCACCAAAGCATTTAACCCAATAAAAGAAGAAATTGTGTCGGAAAAAATTCTCGTCCAAGAGGAATTATTCTTGCCTGGATCATGAAAGCCACGGCATCAAATGGGCTGTTCAGAAGTTTTGCCATTATCTCTTTGGTCACCGTTTTACTCTATACACAGAACATCAGCCTCTCATTCCATATTTGGGAAGAAAAAGAAACTCCCCGTGTTATCTGCCACCAGACTCTTACATTATGCTCTCTTCTTTCAAAATTTTGATTTCGATTTTTACTACAGGAGGTCAGAGGATCATGGAAATGCGGATGCAGGTCTGTTTCCTTATTTGATGACTGTACCTAAACCCTCGACGAGGGTTATATCAGTCATAGAAGTTGCGGTTTCGCTAATATGCAAGAGGCCGGCCCCTGCAGCATCCACCGAACTCAGACCTGTGGAGGTACGGCAGGTATTTGGTCGTTAGCCAGTCTCCCGGTAGAGAGCTGTTGCCCATGTGTGACCGCGCGGAGGTGACCACCTGAGGAATCCCGTACCATCTGGGAGGAGTTCTTAATCTGGTTTCCTACCTGATCTAACTATTTACTTGGGTGGCAAGTTTCATAAGGACAGATCAACTATGACCACGTTTCTTAGCCATCACCTTCTTCGCGAACTTTTCAAAATGGTTATAGGCTTGCTTTGAAGCAGTCAATGCTGCTAAGTTCGTTTGCCCTCCCAACAACCGTCGCTCACTGTTGTAGAAACTACAGTGGAGCAGCACATGGTTTCTTGTTTCCTCCGCACTGGAGGCGCAAGACGTGCATAATGGAGAGTATTTCAGAGAAGTGGAGTCACGCATTGAAGTCACCATGTCCCGTGAGGAACTGGCTCGTCCAGTGGTCTGGCTCAACCCATTTTCTTGGAAGACGTTCACGGATGTCGGGGAAGAACTCATACGTATCACGTCCCTTTGACGAGGATTCCCATCTCGCTTGCAATTTCTCTAGAGCCCATTCATCGATGGCGGCAAGTTTCTGTTCTGTGGTGAGATCCGCACGGAGTTCAGCCCAATGCGGGGGAAGCTCCCGTTTCACTCTCCACTTGTCAATCATGCACTCCACAGCCAAATCAACTGGTAACTGACCAGTGATCACCTGGAGTGCTTCTGTTGATACAGTCTTGTAGGCCTCGGTGATCCACAGGAGCGCAGCTCTCTGGGATTGGGCCAATACTCTCTTTTGATTGACTGTTAGTTTGCTACCCCAGACAACGGGGCAGTAGCCAATCACACCTAGATAGATGGGCTTATACATGAGGATAGTGTCGTGGTAACACACACCCCAAGTGACCTTAGTGACCTTAGTACCCAAGACGCAGTGAGGCAAACCTTGCAATGGTAGTGCCTTTAAGGGACTGGAGGTGTTGGTTGAAATCCCACCTCTCACCTATATTCACTCCTAAATACTTGACGTGCTTTTCAAGAAGGAGCCTGTGGCCAGCAAAGCGTATTGTGGGTGGGTTATTCACTTTCCCTTTCAAGAGGATTAGCTGGGTTTTTTCCTCATGCTTGCACCATTGGTTGACAGTGCGGAGCACGTGGTGGGTTTTTTCTTCAATTTGGCGGACTGACTCTGCAAAGATTAGCACAGTCAAGTCATCCACATAGGCGTACGGCTCGCAGTCAGTCTCCATGAGTGTTTGCGCCGTTCTGGCAATAGACTAGGTGGGCACAGGGCTGCAGTGCGTGAAGACATACCCTCCAATGTTGTTTCCGGTCAGGTCAATAGAGAGAGTCTGCATGTCCATTGAAAGCCGTTGATGTCACGTGAGGTGTAACCTGGCGAGGCGGAAACCTTACGTCTCTCTCGCTCGGTTTTGTATTCGCGCATCGCATTATAGTTTCGGCCCTGTCCGGTTTTTAGTTGGTTTTTTGTTCATTAGTTTTGTACATTTCGTCTAAGCTGTTTTCTTCCTTCTCTCCTATTCTCTTTTCTCCTTTCCTACTCCTTCCCCCTTCGACAGCACGACAGACGAGGTTTCGCGGCTTCCAGATTTCGACTGGGTAAGTCCCATATTTTTATACAGTCCGCATTAACATTGGTTCCACCGGGCCGAGATAGGTGAATTTAGTTACCTATTTTTCGACCATTCAATAGTACCTGCTCGATCTCGGGATTTTAGGTCAAATAGTTGTCCCAAGCCGTCAAATCTAAAGTAGATGCCCTGCGTCTTCTAAAATTCGTATTTAAACGATCTGGGATTACCCAATATTTCTAGGATTCCTCTTCCTCGTTGGTATTGTCCAGCTTTTGGGACAGTAAGAAAATCCGTTTGATTCGGTAAAGCAACTGGGTCAAACGTGTTGAGGTTTTAGTTTTTTTGTGCGCACCTTGCGTTTGTTTGTTTAGTTGACCCTTAGTTTTTGCGTAACAATGACTGAATTGAAGTTTGTTAGAGGTAAAATGAAGGAGATCTTTGGGCGAGTCCAAGGTATTTTCGAGTTGACCAAAACACTTAGTGAGTCAACTTCTGAAATATTTTTGACAAAGGCGGCTACTGTGCCTGTGCTTCGCACTCAATTTAGCGAGCTCTTGGATAGCGAACAAAGGTTGTTGATGAAGGAAAATGACAAGTACGAGCCAAACTTTCAAAAAATGTCGAATTTAGATGAACTCGCTGACATCATACACACGAGCGAAAGGTCTTTCCTAAAACTGCGCGAGGCCCGCTGTGCAGTTCAGCTGGACACAAATCCTATCGTTTCGTGTAAAATTAAGCTTCCCAGGCACGAATTACCTAGGTTTGATGGGACCTTTGAGCAATGGCCCAATTTTTATCAATCGTTCAAAAGACTTGTGCATGAAAATCCGCAACTAAGTAATTTAGAAAAGGTCAACTATTTATACACACATTTGGAGGGTAATGCGAGAGCAGTCTGCGCGGGAATAGCTCCAACTGAAGAAAACTATTCAAATTTGTTCTCTACTTTAGTTAAGCGATATGACGATCCTAGGGCACTGGGAACTTACTATTTCGATAAATTAATCAATTTCAAGCCTTTGTCCCAGGATTCTGAAAAGGACTTGAACAATTTTTTGAATAATTTTATCGAACCCGCAGCTGCCTTGAAGCATGTCCCTATTGATAACTTCTTCGATTTTGTTGTAATTTATTTGGCAACAAAGAAACTTGATAAAAGTACCCGCAGGGGGTTTGAGCACGAAGTTAGAGGTGTGGAGTTGCCTTCATTTTCCGAATTAGAGACCTTCGTTCGAAGTGAAGTGAAGATAGTGGCCAGACATCAAACCCCAAGCAGTCTACAAGCTGGCTCGAATACGATGTCTTCAAAAAAATCGCATGCCTTTGTGGCCAAAAGTTCGGATAGTACGTACACAGCAACTTCACCAAAGGCTGTTAAGTGTTTGGCCTGTAAGGATAAGAGACCGCACGTGTTATACCGATGCCCTGTCTTTCAAACCATGTCGCCACGTGACCGCTTTGATATGGCTAAACAAAATAAGCTGTGCTACAACTGCTTGCAAACCCACTTTGCTAGGTTTTGTTTGACGAGTACAGTTTGCCGTCACTGTGGCAAAAGGCATCATTCGATGTTACATTTGGGAGAGACGAACAGTGGGGCTGAGGTCACTCCAACCGAGACCAATACTCCCAAATCATCACCCCTATCACCCGCTAATTCTTCTTCCCAACAATTGGAAACTGCTTTGACTGATCAGAGCACCACTCTAGTAGCTTCCAGTGCTCGTGTTTCAACAATGGTGTTACTGTCAACAGCAAAGGTCTCTGTACGAGATTCGAATGGTGTACCGCATGTAATTAGGGTTCTCCTTGACAGTGGCAGCCAGTCTCATTTTGTCACCCGAGAATGTTGCAAGCGCCTGAATTTGCGTACAGTTCCTCAACGGTGTGTGGTTGATGGTCTCAACAACAAACTTACTCATTGCACAGAAAGAGCTAGCTTCCAATTTTCATCTATCTGTCGCCCTGGCGTTAGCTATCACATAGACGCCTCCGTCTTGGATGAAATTACTGGCGATCTTCCATCTATGATAATTCCCTTGGATAGGATGACTCATATTACAGGTTTGGAGTTAGCTGATGACCGTTTCAATATTCCGGGTGCAATCGATGTCTTAATAGGAGCTTCTTTGTGGCCTAGGATTGTTTCTGGTGACAAACGTTCTGGCCCTGCTGGCACCCCCGATGCCTTAGAAAGTAGTCTTGGTTGGCTACTCCTTGGTGAAGCCAAACTTTCAGGTTTCACTTCTCCTACCAGAAACTTCCTAGCAGTGACGGATACTCCCACCGATACCCTTCTCCAAAAGTTTTGGGAGATTGAAGAACTCCCAGCAGTTGAGTTTCTGAGTCCTGAAGATGAAGAATGCGAAGCGATGTTCGTAAACACTGTCTCTCGAGATCCAACTGGCAGATTTATTGTATCTTTGCCTTTCAAGCAATCCCCTACCCTTCTGGGTGATTCTCTGCGTCATAGCACTCAGCGTTTCCTTTCTCTCGAAAAAAGGTTGTTGCGGGAACCCAGATGCCACCAACAATATAAACAGGTAATGAGGGATCACATTGCGGAGGGTTCTGTCAGCCAGCTCTCATGCAATGATGCGAGCGAGGATCGGCCCGCTTATTACGTGCCTCACCATGCTGTCTCCAAGCCTAGCAGCACGAGTACTCCTCTCCGAATAGTTTGGGACATGAGTGCTCCTAGCTCCTCTGGATTTTCGCTCAACAATTTATTGCATGTTGGTCCCAAACTTCAGGCAGGTATCTTCGCCATCCTTCTTAACTTTCGCTTGTATCAGGTAGCCTTTTCTACTGACGTTCGCAAGATGTACCTCCAAATTTTAGTCCGGGATGAAGACAGAAGATTTCAAAGATTTTTGTGGAGGGAGAGCCCTGATGAGGAATTGAGGATCATGCAGGGCAACACAGTCGTTTTTGGCATGGCCTCCTCCCCATACTTAGCCCAACGCGTCCTACGCCATTTAGTCGACTTGGACGGGGATAAATTCCCCCTTGCCAGGCAAATAGTACGACGAGACCTTTACATGGACGATATTGCCACTTCCGTTCCTTTGGAGGCAGATGCCCTCACAGCCTATCAGGAGTTGGTTGAACTTTTCTCTTTGGGGTGCTTCACTCTAGCCAAGTGGTGCTCTAGTTCCTCATCATTTCTCACCCAAATCCCTGCAGAACTCCGGTTACATGACGTCGTTTCCTTTGATGACGATGCTCCTACCAAGGTTCTCGGTTTATATTGGGAATCGAAGTCTGATTCGTTTGGCTTCAACCTGAGCGAGGTCCTATCTGCATGCACCAAGAGATCGATTCTCTCTGCAATCGCCAGGATATTTGATCCTTTAGGTTTGCTTTCACCTCTAACAATTGTTGCCAAACTTCTGATCAGGACTCTTTGGTCGTTAAAAATAGATTGGGACGACTCACCCCCTGGTTATATCGTTGAGAAATGGAAGTTGTTTGTCAGGGATCTGGCTATCTTACCTTCACAGTCTGTACCTCGGCACATAGGAATACGTCCAGGATCCTGCTCGGTACTTATAGGATTTTCCGATGCCTCAAAGGAAGCTTATGGTGCTGTGTTGTATGTTTGCACTCGTAATGAAGTAGGCAAGCCTTGGGAGTCCAGATTACTATGCGCAAAGAGTAGAGTAGCCCCAATGAAGACTCAAACGATACCGCGATTGGAGCTGTGTGGCTGTCTGGTTTTAGCTAGATTGATTGAGCAAGCAGTTCGAATATTTAAAGATCGCCACTCATTCGATAGAATTTATGCATGCTCAGACTCGACTGTCGCACTGCAGTGGTTGAGTGCATCTCCTTCACGATGGAAAACCTTTGTTTCCAATCGAGTCGCTTCAATACAGAGCATTGTGGAACCCAAGTGTTGGTGGCACGTTCGAACTGAAACAAACCCTGCGGACTTACTTAGTCGCGGGTCCAGGGTCCAAGTCCTGATGGATAATCCTCTTTGGTTCTCTGGACCTCCCTGGTTACAAGACGCAGAGAATTGCTGGCCCCTCACTCCACTTTCTGAACTCCCTGGGGGTTCTCTTGCCGAAGAAGATAGAGTTGTCGCCCTGAAGACATCTACACCAGTAAACGCTGTATTGGCCTCCTTGTTAGAACGCATGTCCTCTTTGCATCGCCTGCATCGGGTCACTGCTTGGGTATTCCGTTATTCTCCTCAGTCCTCGGGATACAGAGGCAAAGCACTACAAATTCCCGAATTACAACGTGCAGAACATGTTTGGCTGGCTTATGTGCAAAAGATATATTTCCCCGAAATCCTGGAATCACTAAACCAGGCCACCTTGCCATTACCACATAGAAAACTTATGCGCCAACCCTTAATTCAGCGTTTATCATTATTTCTTGAAAACGGACTCATTAGGGTGGGGGGACGCCTCCAAAACTCTAATCTTCCGCATGATCGGATGCATCCGATTCTTCTAACGAAACAGGGCCGTTATATGGAACTCCTTGTTGATCAAGTACACAAGGATAATCTACACACGGGGCCATACTTGCTAATGTCGCTTCTGAGGATGAAATATTGGATCCTATCTGCTCGGAATCTGGTTAGACGACGTGTGCATCTGTGCAATGTTTGTTTTCGTGTGAAGCCAACCCCTACTTATCCCAGGATGGCTCCCCTGCCAGCCGCATGCTTTCAGGAAGCTAAAGCCTTCACAAACTGTGGAGTGGACTATGCAGGGCCCTTTACCATATCAATTGCTCGTAGACGAGGGGGACGAACACAAAAGGCGTACTTGTGCTTTTTCATTTGTTTGTCCACCAAGGCTGTGCATTTGGAGCTTGCTGCTGATCTCTCAACACCTTGCTTCCTGGCAGCCTTCAAGAGATTTTTGGCTCGACGTGGGCCGTGCGCTGTGATGTATTCCGATCAGGGTACCAACTTCATTGGAGCTCGCACCTATCTCAAGGAGTTATACTCATTTACGGCCAGCCCGACTTTCACCTCAGCAATTGAAGAGGAGTTGGTTCAGCGCGGGATGGAATGGCGACTGAACCCCCCAGCTGCCCCACACTTCGGTGGTGTGTGGGAAGCAAATGTGAAGAGCATCAAGACCCACCTGTCCAAAATCATAGGGACCCAAGTACTGACCTACGAGGAGATGACCACGGCACTGGTACAAATCGAGGCTCTGTTGAACAGTAGACCGCTCTGTGTTCTCTCTGACGACCCTGCCGCACCTAAAGCTCTCACACCAGCTCACTTTATGACTCTGGGGTCCACCTTGGACTGCTTACCAGCTAAGGATGTGAGTGACCAGCCCTTGAACCGTTTGGAACATTACCAGCGTGTGGATCGAATTGTTCAGCACTACTGGCGACGTTGGAATCAGGAGTATCTCCACAACCTTCAACAACGGCCCAAATGGGGGGAAGAAACTCCAGCGATCACACCAGGCACGGTAGTGGTGGTCATGCAAGAGAATACCCCTCCACTTACCTGGCCACTAGGGATAGTGGAAGAGGTGTTTCCCTCTCGTGATGGTGCAATTCGAGTGACAAGAGTGCGAGTTGGCCCTCGTATTTTGACTCGCCCCGTGGTAAAATTGTGTATTTTACCCACTCAATAACCCAAACCTCACACAACCTTTTAGTTCTGTTCATTGCTACTGTTGTTGCTGTTGTTTTGTTTCAGTCATGTTCATATTGTTATAAGTTCTTTCTACACCCCCAAATAAAACAAAGGGATAGGGTCTAAAGGCTGGACAGCCCTTTAGGGTGGGGGGAATGTTTGCGCCGTTCTGGCAATAGACTAGGTGGGCACAGGGCTGCAGTGCGTGAAGACATACCCTCCAATGTTGTTTCCGGTCAGGTCAATAGAGAGAGTCTGCATGTCCATTGAAAGCCGTTGATGTCACGTGAGGTGTAACCTGGCGAGGCGGAAACCTTACGTCTCTCTCGCTCGGTTTTGTATTCGCGCATCGCATTATAGTTTCGGCCCTGTCCGGTTTTTAGTTGGTTTTTTGTTCATTAGTTTTGTACATTTCGTCTAAGCTGTTTTCTTCCTTCTCTCCTATTCTCTTTTCTCCTTTCCTACTCCTTCCCCCTTCGACAGCACGACAGATGAGGTTTCGCGGCTTCCAGATTTCGACTGGGTAAGTCCCATATTTTTATACAGTCCGCATTAACAATGAGTTTCCTAAGAAGACCTTCGAAGAAGGCATTCCAGAGTGCTGGTCTAAGGACCGAGCCCTGTGGGCACCCCTTCTCAATCTTTCTCCGGACGGAGACATGCTTGCTTTCGATCGTAGCAGTTCTGTCTGTAAGGTAACTTCAGACATGCGAGTACAGGTTGGGGGGGATTCCCCTACCTTTGAGCTCATTAAGGAGCGCTGGCCACCAAAGGTTGTCAAACGCTCCTCTGATGTCAATCAGTACTGCTACGACGTACATAGCCGGTGCCAGCAGGGAAACACGCCGAATCTCGACAATGACATCCTGAGTGGACCTTCCTTTGGTACACCCATATTGCCTGCCTGTGAGGTTGCGGCCAAAGACTCCTTCGAGAGACTGCAACATCAAGATTTCTAGTGTTTTGCCTAATATGGAAAGAAGGCTGAGTGGCCTCCATGATCGCGGGTTTGACTGATTGCGGTCGCCTCCTTTTTGAAGAGTGACAACACTCGCAGACTTCCACTGAGTGGGGAACTGTCTGACCATCAGACAGTCATTAAATAAATTAAGGAGGCCGCTGGCTTTCTCTTTTATCTGGCCCAGGAGATTTGTTGGGCTTTAAGGTCGCAAGGGCCGTTCCCGTTCTTGCTCAAGCCACCACTCGTGCCTGCGATCACAGACCAAGAGTTTTGGATCCTATGTATGGTTCCTGTATGGCGAGAACACTGAGTGCTCTTGAGTGCATTTTGCAGCAACTCCGCCATAACTGGGGAACTCTTATTTGTGTTGTGCTGAAGGATTTGGACTGTTTTTAACCTATACATAGTCCACTCCTGACTCCTGGAGGGCAATCGCTTGCTGACGAATGGTACAGCGTGCGTCTCGTGTAGAGTGTGAGACCTGTTGACATTTGCGTTCAACGCAATTTGCACACTTGAGGGGAACCTCACGCTTGCATTCCTTGCTCAGATGTGGCAAGGCGCACAAGGCGCACACAACAGGTCGCGTACAGGCCACTGCCAGGTGGCCATAACGCTGGCATTTATAGCACTGTGTGGGGGCTTGGTACTTGCGGATGGCGCACCGCTGCCAGGCTATTTGGAGGTGCCTTGCCCACTCTAGTTTTTTGTGTAGGCTGGGTGACACCTCAATTACCCAATCGTTTTGTCTGCCACGCTTTTTGGTGAAGAGGGGCCTGACGTCCTGCGGCTGCAAGCCTAACATTGGGTTATGTTCAACAACTTGTTGGGCGAATTCCTCTTTGTGTAGGTTGGTCCGCATGTCGCACAATAGCAGGTGTGGGAAGCGACCCAGAGGGGCTGACGCTTGGAGCTTCAACTCCTTCTTCGTGGAAATGTGGCTCATAAGCGCCTTGGCCATTTCCGGCATTTCTGTCACAATGACGGCGCCACCTCCTACTGCCGTGCGGATGTCTAGCACTCGGACGCTTAGAGCTTGGAGGTCCGTAGCAGGGACACCCCGCATCAGTGCTTCCATTGCATCAGGGTTGGAGGGACCAGCCTCTCCTTCCTCACACATAGGCCTAACCACTACCACGTTTTGTTGTGGGGTTTTAGGGGGGAGTTTGGCAAGCGGTGGAGGCTTCTTCCTTTGATTTTTATTTTTGCCCTGCTGCCCTTGGCCTGCACGTCCTGCGTAGTTGGGACCTTTTTCTTCTTTCCCCTGCACTTCCTAGCCCTGGCGGACTGCCATTCAGCCTCAGCTCCATGAGGGAGGGAGGAGAGCTCAGTATCAGCTACTGCTGCTTACGAGGGGCCTGGGGTACTACACTGGCTCGTTGGAGCTCCTTGCGCTTGGGGGGCTGGTGGCACTGGCTGCTGGGCAATTGCCCTACGCAACTCTACCCTCACGACAGCCGCCACAGTTTCCTGCAAGGGGGTAGTGGCAGGGGGCGATGTCGTTGAAGGGGCACTAGCTTTAATGGCCAGCTTCGATATTTCGAAGAGGCAGCAGGTCCCACATTGATCCCGTAGCGTTGACCCTCATCCGTGCCAGCTGGCCGTGGATGATTTGGACATAAGCACAAATCTGCTCCATGTCCGACAGATTAGGGTCCACAGGGTGTCTAGTGCTTGTAGTAGCCAGGTTGCCCGGGCTACTAGGGGGAGATGAACGCGGTTTGCCCGGTTCTTTCCGCCCTTGTTTGTTTGGACGACGAGTGGGTTGCTCATCGTCCGAAGAGGGAGGAGTCGGGCTTTGGCGAGCACGAGGAAGAGGCGCAGGTGGCGTTTTATTACCTGCTGAAGTTTTAGTTGACTTTGTCATGTTTTTTACTAATTGGGGGGATTAAAGAAGCAGACTGATGTAGTGTACCCTTGTGAGTTTATTTGTTGTGTATGTTAGTGGTATGAGCGAGAGGTGCTCGAAGCAGTGTCCTGGAAGCTCCCCCTCAGGCATATTGATTCTAGCCCCTTTCGCTGGTCCGTTGAGGGTCAAAGGGAGGCCCCCAAATGCGCCGCAGCTGCCAGTCCAGCCACCCACCGGGACTAAGATGCATGAGGGATTTTTCAGCTGCTGCTCAGCGTCATCCCTCGGCCACTGGTGATGTGATGAGCGGGACACACGCTATCAGCTGCCCCAGGAACGCTCAAACCTTGTTTTTCCCCTTCCTCATTCCGAAGGTCGCAGCTATATAGGGGATCGCTCAAAGGTGTTAGTGAGCTACTTCCAGGACTGTCTTTCGCTCAATATGAGTGTTTTAAGTCAATGTGTTATGTCACGTAACCCGTTGCAGTGTCATTCGTATCTGGAATGTGTTGCATATGTCAGTGTCGTGAGCTTTAAGCCCCTTTAAGGCGGATGCACTTTACGTTTACTTCTCACCTCAAGCGGGCCTTGAAAACGATACAAAACACGGCGTATTTGCAATTATACTGCGTTTCGTTAATTCTTTTAACCATTTTTTGCCCATAACAACCATTGGCTTCGTCCAATCGGATTGCTGAGATGGCGGGCACAACTAGATACCAAATGGGATTTTTGGGCGAAAGAACAATTTTTTAGATCACGTTAAAGGCACAAAATGGCCCGGGCGGCGGACGGTGGACGGGGGCGGACATTGCAGATTTGGAATCCCCATGTCTTGAAACGTAAAGTATCAAATTTTGAGAGGGGGTTGTAAAAAATTTTTCGTGACCGAAAACATAAGGTTATTATTCAGAATGAATAATAAACCAAAAATGACCAATTTAATGCTGAGATATCCGAAAAGCCACTGCAACAGACCAGGACTTACTTCAACTCTATGAAAAAATACGAACAGCAGCTATCCACTCGAAATCCGAAATGGGGCAGTATCCCATTCAGTCAGGCTGCATTATGAAAGGTCAAAAAGTGGTCATACCTTCTATATACCAAAGCCAAGTTCTTGCTGAGCTTCACCAAGCACTGGCTAGGTCTTTCGTGTACTGGCCTAATATTGATTAAGATATAGATATGCTAGCTCAGAATTGCCATGAATGTCAGGCCACCCTGAAGGGACCAGCTAACACCTATCATCTAATTATAGTCAGGGGTAAAAGCGCGAGTGTGATCAGTGAATGCATGCAGCATGCACTGAATACCCTACAGAGATGGTGTAATGGGCAAGGACTGTTTGTCAATCCAGACAAAACGAGCCTGATCCCGTTTACCAGAAGGCGCAGCCTTGCGGTGCGGGAACTCAGGTGGGTGGCAAGGTGTTGAAGATCCTGCATGAGATCAAGTACTTGGGGGTTTTTCTTGATGGAAAGCTCACTTGGGTCACACACGTGAAAAAAGCCTTACAGCGGGCGTCGGTGGTGATGTGAGCAGCTCAGAGAATGGTGGGGAAGACATGGGGGCTGAGGCCTGGGATGATCCGGTGGCTGTACACTGCAGTTGTTAGGCCTGTAGTCACCTATGGAGCCCTGGTCAGGTGGAATAGGGTGGAAAACAAAACAGTGTAGTTGCAGATAAATAAACTGCAGCGTAGGGCGTGTTTGGCCATTACTGTATGAATACATGCCCTACGGCTGCACTGGAGGTCTTGCTGGATTTAGCTCCACTCCACATACATGTTAAAAGGATGGCATTACTCCAGGCTGTGCGTATGTTGGAGTTGGGTCTGATCATGCAGGGGAGGAGGAGTTCCTGTCACTTGATCCTTGACAAGGTGAAGGTGGTGGGGGGGGGCGAACTGCATGTGGTAGACTCAATGCCCGTGAGGTTTAACTTCGTGCTACCCTTTCGGATACTCATTCATGAGCGATCCAGGTGGGAAGGGGGTGCTCCCACTTTTGAAACTGGGGCCCTGGTATACTACACTAATGGCTCGTTGCAGGGTGGCCTTGTAGGGGCAGGCATCTTTGGGCCGAGAGTCAGGGCAACGACCCCAATAGGATCGCTGGCCACAGTGTACCAGGCAGAGGTGGGTGCGGTGACAGTCTGTGTGCAGCGGCTGCTGCAGAGGGGACTGAAGCAGCAGAGAATCTACATCATGGTGGACATTAAGGCCACTCTCAAGGCCTTAGCCTCATACTGTCTTACATCATGGCAGGTGTGGGAGTGTCTGACTGGACTGAAGGCCCTGGCAGAGGACAACAGTGTAACACTATGTTTGGTGCCAGGGCATCAGGGTATAGAGGGAAACGAGCGGGCTGATAGGTTGGCTAAGAAGGGATCAGCGCAGATCCCTATTGGGCCTGAGCCCTTCGCTGGGACTACCAGGAGCCACCTACGTAGAGAGGTTGGCAAATGGGTGGACTGGTGTAGGGCTGCTCGGCCTTAGACAGTCAAAACTCTTCATCCGACTCTCCAGAGAGAGGTCGAAGGGGGTGCTTGCACTGGGGAGGAAGGATATGAGGATCATATGTGGCCTGTTCACAGGTGCAGGAGGGCCATGATCTGAGGATCATGGACGCCCTTACAATAGGCCCGTTTGTGGCTGCAGTGAGGGTATTGCCTGCATCCACCGTCCAAGGAAAAAATAAAAGACCTATCACCAATGGGTGACCCTCAAGATCATTCGATCGCATTCACATAGACCATGCAGGACCACTTCATGGACACTACCTTTCCATAGTAATCGACGCGTTTTCGAAATGGCCTGTGTTTCAATTTTCCTTCGCTTTGAACCCCATCCAGAGTTCGTTCCTTTTTTTATATTTCTATGCCATTTTCTATTCTTCGTCATCAACAAGACAACCCTGCACCATCCTTCTCCGACAGAATCGATTTAAGTTCCATTATCTTATCACCACTATCAAAATTATTATTATCAACATCATCGTCCATCCATCGAACCTCTCATCATCAATCTTCTTTTATTTGTTTTTCACCTCATGGAACATTCCGCGATTATGCATTAATTTTTTCATTCGTTCTTCCTGGTGTTCCTGGGGAGTGGGATTGAAGGATTGAATCAAACGAAACATCTGAAGTCGAAATCATCACAGCAACGTAGTATATCAGAAGTGGACGTTTTCTTTCGGTTTATTATTCATTCTGTTTTCAGTCAGGAACAATTTTTTACATTACGTTTCAAGACATGGGGATTCCAAATCTGCAATGTCAGTCCGCCGTCCAGGCCATTTTGTGCCTTTAACGTGGTATAAAAAATCCGTTCTTTAGCATAAAAATCCCATTTGGAATCTAGTTGTGCCCGCCATCTCGGCAATCCGATCGAACGGATCCCCAGGGTTGTTATGGACAAAACATAACTTTCCTTTCTACTTTGTAGAGCGAGGGAAAGTAAAAATGGATAAAAAACTTGACAAAACGCAGTATAATCGCATATACGCCGTGTTTCGTATAGTTTTCAAGGTATTTTTACATCCTGGGTCGAATGGAATGAGTATCAGACATGTACAACTGCGTATAGAGAAATTACAGTAATTATAGTAAGCCAAAGTCAACTAATTGAAAGAACTCGCGGGAACTACAGGGGAAGTAAACATTTCGTCGTTAGTACTCCCTCCCGTCTCATCGAAACCACCCGCCTGCTCGACTCGCAACGTCGTGCCAATTGCCGAGGGTTCGCTGGAAGTAGTCCCTGTCCCAATTTCCCCGACTCTTTTTGCCCGACGGGGCGGAGGAAGGTTAGGGTTCCTCCGCACACCCCTGCATCGGATCATAAATGCCTACGGACGCTTACGGGCGCCTGGCGCCGGGGGAATATTTAGTTTCCGTAGTTCCATTGTAGTCAGGTCATGTTTCGTATGGTTTACTAGTATTTTTCGATGCTGGATCGAATAAGATGGGTCTCACAGCAGTAATACTAGGTCAAGTTGTGTAATAATTTGCAGGGTTTTCTTGTCATATGAGTCGTGAGTACACAACGCACAATCAGCCTGTGAAAGGCTGCACAATTTCACTAAGCAATCAAAGCCCTTCAAAAATCTTCTACGTCACTATCAGTTCACCTGTATTGCTCCTTGCTTTCACAAACGGAATCAAAATCAAATGAAAATTAAGGGCTAACAACGATTTTCGTATGCGCACAGACTGTATACGGAACAACCAAATATTAATACCATGTGGGACGCACTTTGTGCAGAACCTCAAATATTCAACTAATTGGTTGACAATTAAGCAAAATGTACAGCCACGAAACCACAGTGATTCAACAATGGCTAAAACATCAAATGAAAGAGGGCAATTGAACCCCACCCAGCTGTACAATCATGTGATAAACCAGTCATGCGAAAACACTTGTATAAATTTAAATTGGCTACGAAAACGTACCATTTGACAGTGAATCTCTGTCTCGTTTTCGACTGAGGCACTCACTATCGCTGTCTGAACTGTAGTCTGTCATATCAGAATGACTTTCATCAGTTATACCATCGTAAATTATTGGCTTAAGCTCTTCAGAACACCTATTTAAGTTCTGAAACAACCCGAAAGAAATGCCAATCAGCAAACAACACAGTTATTTTAGAGAGCTAAGAAATGAAAAGTATTGCATACAAGTGTACAGGTGGATTGATAAGAAACTCGATCCATACAATACAAAACTAACCAGTGGCAGTGATTGGATTTGTTCATGTTGGGAATTTGGAGAGCTAGATATGCTGCTTTCTTCTTTTTCGGGGTGAGCAAAGGTATCTGAAATGTAAAAAACATCAGTTATTTACTGCAGCCATTAGAGAAGTACGCTCAGAGGAGGTCAAAAAGCTTGTGTAGACGTCAAAGCAGTAACGATAATTGGCAATTGAGACCCCCAAACATACGGCAGAGAGAAGGTACCAGAGGATCTGGTTAACATTGCGTCGAAAATTTCCCAATCTGAGCCCTCCTTATTGCTGGGCTCTCTGCTCCTTGAGCTCACAACAGAAAGGGACAGCAAGCAAGTGTGGCCTTGAAAACTTTGTTCACCCAATACCCATCAAGACACCAAAACAGGCATCCCACCGACTTTCCTCCGCCTGTTGAGCTGCTCATGTAACCAGTGCGGTTCTACGTCTCCTGCAGTTTCCCTGCGTTCGACCCAATTTCATTCAATGCGATCCATCAAATCTTTTCTGCGCGACACCACCCTTTGTAATTCATCCCATTGGGCTAGAAGTAAGCTGGTATTTTGCGAGCCACCGAATTTTCTCGATGGCTTATGCCAGACCTTTGGGGATGGCACTTAGCATAGCCAGGCTTAAAAACATCTCCAAACCTTCACGCGGTCTAGCCTGTTAGTGCCCATATCCTTTGGAGTGGGGCCACCGGATTGGTGCAATGTTGGGTTATCACCCCCCCCCCCCGGTTTTCTGGGAGGTGGATAGCTTACCTTGAGAGGTGGTGAGGGGGGCGAGTGGTGGCGCCTGCTCGTGCTCCCCGCAACCACCTCTTTTTACTTTCCTTGCTCTACGAAGTAGAAAGGAAAGTTATGTAATCGGCTGAAAAAAAAATTAGAGTTCTCTTCAGATCTTTACGTTTCAGACCCCCCTGAGTCCGAAAAACACTATTTGGGAGAATGGTCTGTGTGTCAGTCTGTGTGTGTGTGTATGTGTCTCTGTGAACGATTTTTAAAGAAAACCACCGTACCAAATCAGCTGAAACTTGATGTCTAACCTACAGGTCACCATGGGACGCCAAAATAAGGGTATGAACAAAATCCACCGAAAGCTAACTATAGTTATCATAGTGATCAAAACACCAAATATTTTTTTCTCTCAAAAACGGCTCGAACGATTTTGATTAAATTGTTTATATTGATAGCTCTCAATAAGGCAATTATACCATAAAATTCCCATTTGTGGGAAAATGACGAGAGCAGCACGATAAATTACCAAAACTTTCGATGAAATCGATTTTAGTGCAGTTTTTAGAGAAAAACACCGTACCAAATCAGCTGAAACTTGATGTCTAACCTACAGGTCACCATGGGACGCCAAAATAAGGGTATGAACAAAATCCACCGAAAGCTAACTATAGTTATCATAGTGATCAAAACACCAAATTTTTTTTTCTCTCAAAAACGGCTCGAACGATTTTGATTACATTTTTTATGTTGATAGCTCTCAATAAGGCAATGATACTATAAAATTCTCATTCGTGGGAAAATGACGAGAGCAGCACAATAAATTATCAAAATTTTCGACCAAAAGCGTTTTTCGCGCAGTTTTTTTTCCTTATAAACTCCGCTGGAATTCTTGTAGAATGTTAAAAAAAATTAGTATTGTAGTCCAATCCAATACCTAAAGGGTGAGTGTTTAAAAACGCTCATGAGATACATGGGGCTCACTCCAGAAATTCCTGAATTTCAACTACTGCCGTTTCGCTTACTACCAGTTCTAACAGTTATTTTCCAATAACTCTACAAAACTGATTACTATCCTTTTTTTTAAACCGTGTTTACAGCCTCATTAGTTATTTGTGTACCAATTGCTCAATAATGGCCCTGGAATGAGTACGAACAGCACAATAAATTCCGGAACTGTAAGCGCTACCGCTTGCTGCTGCCGTAAAGCGTTGTTTGACCAAGTTCAAATGAACTGACTGATAAATGAATTGATTAAATAGAATTAGCTATGTACAAAGTGAATTGACGTAGAGCTAAGGAAAGTTGTGTGTTGCAACGCACCAGATATATATATTTTTAATTTAATTTATTTATTTATTTTTCCTCCTCTTGCACCCCCAACCCTGCCCAAGCGAACCGTGGCGAAGGGTGGATGGCACATGGGTCCTTGCAGTAAGTAGCCTTGTCACGGCATGCGGGGCTCTGCCGTGATTGACTCTTGATTACCCTAGCTACTCGTGGGAACATGAATGACGACAAACCAAAAACATTAGATTTGAGCATTCAGGAGATTGCCCTAGCTGAGGAAGAGAGACTGCTATTGAGTCCCTCCTCAGTGATGGAGGAGGAGTCATGGATTTGTGCTGTGACCTCCCAGCTGTAGAAGGAGGTTCAACTGCAGCGGATGGAGACGCTAGGTCACATTTTGCTGGCGGGGGGCTTCTGGGGGTCCCTGTTGCCGGGGCGCCTCTCGATAGGGGGGTGCTGGTGCTGGGCGCTCCCCAGGCGGGGGGGGGGTCCTGAGGGCTGAGGGGCTCCTGAGAACCAGGACAAGGGCTTGGAGCTGCTGACTGAAGGGTCAGATGCGGGGCCATCGGGCACGCACTCGGGGCACATGCGAGGGCACCATGTCAAGTTTACTGACGCACAGAGGCGCCGGGTTAAAGCTCTCCTGTCAGAGGGTAGGAGTGTGGCTGATGCCAGGGCTCTTGCGATGAGAGGAGGGCAGACAAAAGAGGTGGAGGGTGGCCAAAAAAGAGAGCGGCCTTCCACTGGAGACACTCCCGAGGAGAGAAAGAATGCGAGGCGCTCTTTGGGAGTGAGAGGTGGTCTGCAGTCCACCTCGGTGGGGCTGGTGGCTCCAGGGAGTTCCACCGGTCTCATATAGCTCAGCTGTGTCAGGGGTGAAGCTGGAGGTGTTCCATGAGGACTACCCGGTGGAGCTCCTCACAGCGGTGCTGATGGAAGCCGTGGAGAGGAGCATGGTGGAGACCGTGATTGCTCTCGACGATGAGGGGCCAGAGCCAGGGTTCACCGGTACCATGTGTAGAAGGGGGTGGTACGCTGTGACCTGTAAGAATGAGGGCATGGCAGCATGGCTGAGGGAGCAGTTTGCCACCACACAGCCCTGGGGGGGGGGGGCAGGCTGAAGGTCTGTGACCGAAGGACCTGCCGAGGATCCTGGGCTTTCTGGCAAAGCAAAACAGGAGACTCTGTGTACGGTTCTGGACAGTGCTCTCTCAAGTCCATAAGGAATCAGCGGTGTTTCTGGGCCTGCTGATAGATGCGCAATCTGCCCAGGCTTTGGAGGCTTTGGTGGTGCAGGTGGGCCATGATCCGAGTATCATGGATGCCCTTACAATAGTGGCGCCCTTAGTTTGTGGCTGCAGTGAGGGTATTGCCTGCATCCACCATTTCAAACAAAAAAAAAAAAATTCATCCCATTTGCCCCCTCTATTATCATCTGCTGCTTCGAACAACTTTCCACAGGTAAGATCATTGTAATTTCCTTCTGCACCTCATGCCGTCACATTTACCATATTTTTCATCAACAACTCTCATCACTTCATCAAGGGCCCCAACGCAAATTAAATTCATTTATTTATTTCTTTTCACAAGTTTTCCTTGTATATACATTTCCTTAAAAAAACTCTTTATTATAATACAAAAATCGTTATCCTTTTAATTTTGAATTACTTTCCTTATTGTTCTCTCATGCAGCTTCCCTTTCTTTCACCATTTTTTCACATTTAATTTATCAGTATTTCTACTGTGGTCCTCAAAGAAAGCCCTGTGTTACATGGAAACACGAAGTTTCCATTTCTGTACACCTTAACATTTGGTCAATCTGGGCGAGATATTCTCACCCACTTTGTTATAAGACGTAAATAACGAACTAATTTCTCGATATTTCATTGGCAAAAGTAATTCGAAGTTTTACTTTATTTCTCCTTTTCTTCTCGCCATCTCATGATACGCCTTGATTTTATTGTCATTGTTGACTCGCTATCTCGAAAGTGAAGTGGTTTGTGATACATGCTACCGCGAAACATGAAGGACCTCCCTTAATAACCTCCTCCCACTATTCACAGGTTTCATTCCATCCTATATCCCCTCTTAGTTACTGAGTGAAAAATTGCTCTCCTTAGTAAAGGACATTAGGTCAATTCGCGAAACTGGCTGGTCGATTAAAAGCGAGCCTTCTAAACTATTTTCCTTTAAAGGAATGTTCCGCACTCTTCAGCCACTCTCTGCACAGTTCAATCAAACAATATCAAATCTGTCTGTTTTACACATATTCAACAGAAGCCAAATTTCCTGATGTTGAATCGGCTAACATTTCAGCAGTAAAAAAGTATTACTTCGAAATTTATGCTATCAATGAACAGAACGCTGTAACACCCACCTCTTAATGGAACAACCATCCTTGAGGAATCCTCCATAACTAGATCGCCAAAGGTTTATTTATCTAAATTAAATTTGACGAAATTCATCGGCCAAAGGTTTACTGATAGGCCACTGTTTCAATCTCTTGTGCACTCAGGCGAGTCAATTGCACCAAAAGAAAAATTTCATTATTTAATCGGATCCTTAACAGAACATGTGTTATCTCAGATAAAATTAATCCCTCTATCTGGCGACAATTCCGAACAGGCCTGGGCGGCGCTTCTCCAACAGTACACGATAATAAAATATCTGGTGCGTAGCAACACACAACTTTCCGCCACCCCTTTAAGTTCGAACACCACCTACATAGGCGGGCGCTATATCTTCGTTCAACGCATTTTTACAGGAACATTTATGGAGAACAAAATGTAGGGACTAGTTAGCTGAGAGTACTCCGAAAGTTTGATCGAAATCGTTAAAGCCGTTTTTGAGAAAATTGGAATACCGATAAATTAATATTCGACAAATCTCCTTTTCTGAGTTAACTTGGCTTATATCTCCGTTCAACATATATATATATATATATATATATATACAGAAATAATTATGGAGAACGAAATGTTGGTATGGGTGACTAAAAGACACTCCATTAGGATTTATCACACCTGGTGAAAAAGTTACCCTGGAATTTACGGAAATGTTAGACAAAACGTTATTTTCGACACATTTTGATTTTTATCTCTGTTCAATGGACCGTCATAGGAACATTTATTGAGAAGAATATGTAGGTAAAAACTATTTGAAAACATTCTGTGAGTTTGGTGAAAATCGCTGAAGCCGTTTTGCTAAAAAGCGTAAAAAACCTATTTTTGCTTCAGGGGCCCAGATCTCCGTTCACCGTATTTTCATGAAGATATGTATAGAGAAGAGAAGAAATGTTAGGTATTGATTAGGAGAAGATACTTTGAAAGTTTAATCAAAATCGTTAGAGCCGTTTTCGAGAAAAATGCGAAAAACCCTAGTTTTTGGTACATTTTCGTCCCCCACCCCCCTTTCCCACCGGCCGAAATCGTCCATAACCTTATTTTGGTGTCTAAAAAAAATAACGAACAAAACAAAAAAAGAACCAACTCAATCGGATCAGCCGTTCTCCCGCAAATCGAACTACAGACACACACACACGCACACAGGTCTGTTTCTTTATTTGATGACTGTACCTAAACCCTCGACGAGGGTTATATCAGTCATAGAAGTTGCGGTTTCGCTAATATGCAAGAGGCCGGCCCCTGCAGCATCCACCGATCTCAGACCTGTGGAGGTACGGCAGGTATTTGGTCGTTAGCCAGTATCACCGTAGAGCAATGAACAGAACGCTCGCAGTTGCCCGTGTGTTACCGCGCGGAGGTGACCACCTGAGGAATCCCGTACCATCTGGGAGTAGTTCTTAATCTGGTTCCCTACCTGATCTTACTTTTTACTTGGGTGGCAAGTTTCAAAAGGACAGATCAACTATAACCACGTTTCTTAGCCATCACCTTCTTTGCGAACTTTGCAAAATGGTTATAGGCTTCCTTTGTAGCAGTTAATGCTGCTAAGTTCGTTTGCCCTCCCAACAACCGTCGCTCACTGTTGTAGAAACTACAGTGGAGCAGCACATGGTTTCTTGTTTCCTCCGCACTGGAGGCACAAGACGTGCATAATGGAGAGTCTTTCAGAGAAAAGAAGTGGAGCCGCGCATTGAAGTCACCATGTCCCGTGAGGAACTGGCTCGTCCAGTGGTCTGGCTCAACCCATTTTCTAGAAAGACGTTCACGGATGTTGGGGAAGAACTCATACGTATCACGTCCCTTTGACGAGGATTCCCATCTCGCTTGCCATTTCTCTAGAGCCCATTCATCGATGGCGGCAAGTTTCTGTTCTGTGGTGAGATCCGCACGGAGTTCAGCCCAATGCGGGGGAAGCTCCCGTTTCACTCTCCACTTGTCAATCATGCACTCAACAGCCAAATCAACTGGTAACTGACCAGTGATCACCTGGAGTGCTTCTGTTGATACAGTCTTGTAGGCCTTGGTGATCCACAGGAGCGCGGCTCTCTGGGATTGGGCCAATACTCTCTTTTGATTGACTGTTAGTTTGCTACCCCAGACAATGGGGCAGTAGCCAATCACGCCTAGATATATGGCTTTATACATGAGGATAGTGTTGTGGTAACACACACCCCAAGTGGCCTTAGTAATGGCACGCAGTGAGGCAAACCTTGCAATGGTAGTGCCTTTAAGGGACTGGAGGTGTTGGTTGAAACCCCACCTCTCACCTATATTCACTCCTAAATACTTGACGTGCTTTTCAAGAAGGAGCCTGTGGCCGCCAATGCGTATTGTGGGTGAATTATTCACTTTCCCCTTCAAGAGGATTAGCTGGGTTTTTTCCTCAGCCACCTGCATCTTGACATGCTCGCACCATTGGTTGACAGTGCGGAGTACGTGGTGGGTTTTTTCTTCAATTTGGCGGACTGACTCTGCAAAGATCAGCACAGTCAAGTCATCCACATAGGCGTACGGCTCGCAGTCAGTCTCCATGAGTTTCCTGAGAAGACCTTCGAAGAAGGCATTCCAGAGTGCTGGTCCTAGGACCGAGCCCTGTGGGCACCCCTTCTCATTCTTTCTCCGGACGGAGACATGCCTGCTTTCGATCGTAGTAGTTCTGTCTGTCAGGTAACTTCTGACGAGCAAGTACAGGTTGCGGGGGGTTCCCCTACCTTTGAGCTCATTAAGGAGCGCTGGCCACCAAAGGTTGTCAATCGCTCCTCTAATGTCAATCAGAACTGCTACGACATACTTAGCCGGTGCCAGCAGGGAAACACGCCAAATCTCGACAATGACATCCTGCGTGGACCTTTCTTTGGTACACCCGTATTGCCTGCCTGTGAGGTTGCGGCCAAAGACTCCTTCGAGGGACTGCAACATCAAGATTTCTAGTGTTTTGCCTAATATGGAAAGAAGGCTGAGTGGTCTTCATGATCGCGGGTCTGACTGATTGCGGTCGCCTCCCTTTTGAAGAGTGACAACACGCGCAGACTTCCACTGAGTGGGGAACTGTCCGACCTGCAGACAGTCATTATATAAATTAAGGAGGCCGCTGGAGATCGTCCGCTCAGCCTTCCTTAGCATATTGCTTTCTATTTTATCTGGCCCAGGAGATTTGTTGGGCTTTAAGGTCGCAAGGGCCCTGCCGAGGTCGCCTGTTGTCCACAATGGGAACACACACACACACACACACACACACACACACACACGGACGGACCACGCGCCGAAATTAGGTTTTTTAGACTCAGTAGGGTCTGAAACGTAAAGATCTGAAGAAAACCCAAATTTTTTTCCTCGAACCAACTCTCTCCAGCAAATTGCAGTCAAACCAACTTACGTTCAGCTCATTGAAATATTCCCTCAAAGTGTCACTGAAAACGTGACTTCTTTAAAAAAAAAACCTACATATACCATACGCCACAAAGTACTTCCTGTTCGAATTAGCGATACGATGTGTTGATAATATTACCTGAGAAACCTTTGAAATCCAACATCTAGATGTGAATTTCCCTTCCTTTGATATCCTGCTAAAATTCATCCAATTGCGGCATCAATCCCTACTACTGGAACCCAAAAGAAAAGCTCTCACTCAATCATCCTCATTTAAACCGGCCACACCTTATAGGTTTCAGCCCAAATCATATCCATAAAATAAATCCACATTTTTTACTCTCTTGACTTGTCCCAAAGCAATCCTCGCCTATCTAACACACAAACGGCATCCAAACCCAACAAACCCCCTGTGCACTGTTTTGTGTGTTCTGGGAATCACATTTTGTCGCAATGCTCACACTTCAACACATCTACGCCTCAGGGTTGGCTCCAGTTTCTCCGCAATTTTTAAGGTTGCCTTAACTGCCTACATCCCCATCATGTAACAAACAATTGCAAGTCCCGTTTTTCTTGTCGAACTTGCAAACAACGCCATCACTATTGCCTACATGAGGCGCTCTCTGCCACCACACTCCCTACTGCAATTTCAGATAATCCACGTCCTGGTCAGCCATCGACAGTCCCTGAGTCCACCCCATCCTCAGTTCTAGCAACTCTATGAACCGCACCAACTGGCAGAGTCTTACTGGGCACTGCACAAGCACGAATAATGGACGTGCATGGCGTCCCTCAGACTGTTCGTTTTGGGCGTGGACTCTGGCAGCCAATTATCCTTTGCTACCAAGTCATGCGTCGAGAAGCTAGGCTTGTCTGTGACAAACTTTTCCAACTCCATCTCAGGCATCAGCCAAGTAAATCTCGCAACCATCGAGGAAAAGGTGAAATGTACGATTTCATCCACGAAGGAAGGTCATCCTGCCATCCATATGGCTGCTGCAGTTGTAGATAACATAACTGGTTCACTACCACAAACCCCTTTGCCGCCAGCTATATGGCAAAAATACCTCAATTACGACTTAGCTAATCCACCCTTCTGGTAACTGGGTCTAGTTGATCTGCTGCTGGGAGCAGATGCCTTTATCGACATTTTGCTCAGTGGCCCAATAATACCCTTTGCTCCTGGTTCTGGGTTATCTTCCCAGGAGCAAGCCCATGCTACCAGGCGCGACCACGGGTTGTGGATAGTGGATCGGCCACGGCATTGTCCCCAGGGGCATGTCTGCGGCCAGCTGTGAATAAGGTCAGCATGCTGACTGAATAAGCAGCCGCGAACAATGGGCAAAACCCAAGAGATCGCAGAAGAGATCCTGAACAAAGGGCTCAAGGGCAAGCAGATCTACATTTTCTCAGACAGCCAGGCGGCCTTAAAGGCCATCGCCGTCTATAGTTCTAGGTCTAAGCTGGCATGGGAATGCCTCCATGCGCTCAAGCAGCTCGGCGCCTGTAACAGGCTCTCCCTCATTTGGGTGCTGGCTCACAGGGGGCATGAGGGCAATGAAAAGGCAACTCATTCTGTGGAGGCATGATCCCAATTTACCAGTCCAACAGTTTGAATTAACTACTGTAACGTATGGCATGTCCTGTTCTTCATTCCTTGCACATCGAACTGTTTGCCAGCCAATAAAGGATGAAGGCGAGAACTACCCCACATGGGTCTGACGAAAAGTCACCTGAACCGTCTGGTTGCTCGATGGGAGATACAGGAAAATGGCGCCCATTGGCATCGCCAGCCACGACTAAGACAGGCGAAAAGGTTTGCCACGCCTTCCTGTCAAAGGGCGAAGGCGATGCTGACACTCTCTAGACAAGATCTGAAAGTACTGATAAGCTTCCTCACCGGTCACTGTCCACTCAGATATCACCTCAACAAGATGGGCATCTCAGAGGCGGTGGAATGCAGACTCTGCAGTGAGGAGGACGAGACAGCAGAGCATATCCTATGTGAATGCCCTGCCTTGGCAGCAAAACGCTTTGAATACTTCGGTCAGGGGACCACTAAACCCCAAACCGTAGCGGACTCTGCGGTGAAGGACATACTCGGCGTCCTAAGGGGGGCAGGTATGTACGATGCCTTCTACTAAGAAAGGGCCAGCGTCACAATAGGCCCATATGTGGCCGCAGTGACAAAGGGACTTGTCCCACACGCCCTTGGGTCCAAAAAAAAAAAAAAACCCTTGGCTAATCATCCAGCTTTCATGCAAACCATTTTCGGCCACATCATTATTGGTCGCCATAAACCTTTCACCAACTCTCAGTCTATAATTTCACCACTACTACTACTAACCTAGACTCCCTAGTTCAGAAGTTCTGGGAAGTTCAGGAAATTCCGCCCCTCTCAAGTTTTACATCCCCATCAGACGAAGAATGTGAGAGTTATTTCCGAGAAACTCATTAGCGATTGCCATCAGGTCGCTATGAAGTTGCCTTACCTTTCAAAGAGGTCAAGGCTTGGAGGTTCCTGGCGGCAAGCATCGTCAAGACTTTTCAGTCTTCAGCACAAGTTGCATCACAACCCACCACATTGTCTTGTACTGCAATTTCCTTCAGGAGTATCACGCTCTTGGACACATGCAAATAGCTTCCACTCCTGCCAAATATACCACTCCTCATCACTGAGTTTTTAAAGCTGGTACGAACTCTAAAATCAATGTGGTTTTTGATGCTTCAGCTCGCACCTCCAATGGATCATTGAACGACCTTCGTGAAAATGTATTGCCAAATCTCAGTGAGAGAGGCAGACTGACCATGTCAACACATTCTGTGGAGGCATGATCCCAATTTACCAGTCCAACAGTTTGAATTAACTACTGTAATGTCCTGTTCTTCATTCCTTGCACATCGAACTGTTCACCAGCCAATAAAGGATGAAGGCAAGAACTACCCCTTAGCATGTCAAGCGTTACTCAATGATTGTTATGTGGACGACCTAACAACAGGAGCAGACTCTATCGAAAATCTGCTCATCCTCAGAAATCAGATTTGCGAGTTCCTTCCCAAGGCACGTTTCCAACTAGGGAAATGGTGTAGCAACGATTCGAGGGCTCTGCGAAACCTCACTAACATCTCAGAGAACCCCGTTACTTTCCTATTTGACTCCAATTTAAAAATTCTGGGTACTCAGTGGAATCCTAAAACAGACACTCTTACTTACCAGGTGCTACCAACGAAAGTCATAATGACTAAGCGCTCCATACTCTAGCGTAGCAAGAATTTATGACCCATTGGGTTATTTAGCTCCTGTCATCTTCCAAGCCAAATCCATTCTCCAGGACACTTGGAAATCCTCTTTAGATTGGGACGAAACCGTACCAACAACAACAGCAGAACGTTGGGAGAGATTCTCTGCTGAACTACCGTCCCTATTCCAAGTTCAAATCCCTCACTACCTTCAAACCTTAGGCGCCGCACAATTTCAGGTTGTTGGGTTCTGTGATGCAAGTGAACGTTATAACGCTATTGTGCATACATTTACCTGAAAATATATCGGAACAGATCACATCAACTCATTCTCCTTCAAGCCAAAACTAAGCTTGCACCCAACGAAACCGTTTCAAAAATGTCTAGATTGGAACTATGTAGCGCTCAACTTCTCGCTTGACTATATGTTTCGCTGAAACAGTTTTTCGCTAACTTCAATATACAGGGACATCATTTTTTTTACTGACTCCACCATTGTGTTAGCTTGGCTCAAAACCTCGCCAGATACCCTCAAAATCTTTGTAGCTCTTCATGTCTCGTCTATCATTCAAAACACCGATCCTGGATGGTGTGACGTACTCGGGGAATTGTCTCACAATTCCCGCGTACAGAACACTCGTGAAAGTCGTGTCTGGGCCCAAAAGAAAACAACAAATCAAATACGCTCAATAATACTCACTCGATTAAATAAATAAAATAATAACTCTCAAGAAGGTAATGGGAAATGAAATTATAAAGCACCCACTTGAATTTAATCGGCAAAACTCGAAATGAATGAAATGAAACGAACTCCTTTTTGAATGAAATAAATAACCTATGCTCGGATTGTATTAAATGACAATAAAGGGACAATGGGGAAAATTAAACACAAAGCTCTGATCGCTTACCTTACTTCACACAATCAAAAGGGGAATTTAAACACTGACTTATAACAGGAATATTATTCGCCAACGAGCTGATAGCCATTCTGATTGAGAAAAGCGGCTTCGACGCTAATATAAACTGCAGCGCCCTGCACAGGTGGCGGTCAGTGTTGCCACTTCGCGCAGTCCGCCGCAAAAACCATTACAATAGTGGAGGCATATTTCTTCCGAACATAACCCTGCTGATTGTGGGTCATGAGGGTTGCATCCTACTCAACTACTCTCTCATTCCACTTGGTGGAGTAGGCCGCCCTGGATGTCGGAACCTGAGGAAAGTTGGCCTATGCCTTCACCTTCAAGTCCGCCAAATTCCTCTTTGGTGCTTAAATGACAGCCTGTTTCCTTCCTATCCGTTGAATACAAGTCCTTCCTTGCCTGGTCCACCAAGTTTTCTTCTTATTTGACATTAATTCGAGTTGTTGCCTCAAAGTTGTTGCTTCAAAACGAACTGAACCTCTGCAAAGGAAAACCGCATCACCGGCCCAATATCCTCTGAAGAATTCCACGCTGCAAATGTCTGCATCATCCTGCTGCTGCAAATGCACTACATTACCAACCCAACAGCTCCTAAAATCAGGGATTTATTTCTGTCGCTTATGTATTTGAAGGCCCCGATCAGCTTCTTAGGGTAAGTGGATGGTTGAAGTTGTCAAACCTTCCATTTAATCAGTGCCATCCATTGCTTCTACCTATTCCCATTACACAAAGCTGCTAGTTGAGCATTATCATCTCATTAATCTTCATCCTGGCACGCAGTTGCTTCAAGCCACTATTCTCGAAAAATACTGGATAACTGGGGCCAGATCTCATATCAAGAAGGTTCAACACCAATGGTTAGCTTGCCTCAAGCTCACATTGACCCTTATATGGGGTCACTCCCATCTAGTCGCTTTTCCATGGAACGAGCCTTCTACCATGTTGAAGTAGATTTTGCCAGACCTCTCCTCTGCAAAGAGTCCCAGGTCTGGAATGCCACAAGTCATACTTGTCATGCTTGTTTGTCTGCGTCTCCTGTAGAGCAATTCATTTGGCAGCAGTTCCCAATTTATAGACTGAAGGCTTTTTGGAGCCCTTGACCACTTTACTGAGAGACGTGGTATACCAGCTCGCCTCTTTTCTGACTGCCCGATACCTAATTTCATTGGCGCTGCACGATACCTAAAGGACCTTGGCCAGTGGCTTTATGATCCCAAAAGTCAAGACCAAATCTCCACTGTTCAACAAAGGGAACTGAGTGGAGCTTCAACCCACCTCGTGCTCCCCATTATGGTGGACTTTGGGAGAGCGGAGTAAAGAGCTTCAAGACTCACCTATATAAAACCATCGGGAATCAACCTTTCACGGAGAGAGAACTAGGTACCATTCTTACGAAGATCGAGGGAACCCTCAACTCGCTCCCTTTGATACCAGCTTCGTAAGATCCCAATGATCCTGCTCCCTTGACACCTGCTCATCTTCTCATTGGTGGTCCAATCAATGCCATCCCTGAGCTATCCTTCGCCAGCCTGCCTTCGAATCGTGAGGAACAATATTCTCTTATCATGTTCATACAACACTACACTTGCGATCGCTCCAATGAGTGGTTGTTGATGCAATGTGATTTCTGCTCAGTGTTACTACATTGGAATGCCCCCCAATAGGTGTTGACACAATTTCCTCTTTTCTTTGAACCAAAGAAGGTACTAGGAAATAGTTGCCTAGTAGATGCGATGGACCTAACATGACTGATCAGCGAGATCTGGGTAGAGCCTGAAGTAACTCCATTGTCCTTCCCAATAGCGACTGTTGTTTAGTTTTTGTACACGTTCGCTCCTTTGCTCCACTCATTAAGATCCTCCAGCGTGAGGGATGAGACTTAATATCAAGTTCGTATCCAATGGTTTAAGAAGCAGCCCCAGATCACGAAAATCGACATCACCAAATCATTGCCTGAGGCTTTCATTTTAGATAAGCTCCATTTATATTCTCAGCAGAGATTCATTACATGGAGTGTTACCACTGCATAAGAAATCGCCTGACCATGGCTTTCCTATTACAAAGAGCCCACAAAGGCAGTCCTTGGGGACAATCTGGCAACCAGATCAGATAAAAATATGAAATTAAGCAGCAGGGATACATTTCATACGATGATCCAAATGATCGCCTAATTGATTGATTTTTCTCTAAGGACTAGTAAATTACCAAAATTAGAGGAGACTCGTGCCAGTGCTGCAAGTTGGCTGACTTCAAGGCCGGGTTTAATACCCAATGCCCGGCTCTGAGCCAGAAGAGAAGCAACAGTGTTCTTCTTAGGCTTGGAGATGCCTCTTCCAAGGTTTCTCGGTCGACCTTCCTGAAGACGAACATATTAAATTGAGACGATACGATAATTACTGAATGAAAACGAATTAAAATGTATGCAAACAAATCTACAAAACCGTACAAAATGTAAAAGACAAACTTCAAACTGGAATCTTCATATATATTTTTATGGGTTCAAGGTTCAAGCTTCATCATATTGACTGCTACTTAACAACATTGTAATCATACGTTATAGAAGCAATGATGAACGATCAGGTTTTGCTAGAAACTCGATCTCTGAGAAACAGTGTTACAGCTGAAGAGAAATCTCTTCCATTATATTTATTACTCTGTATCTTCCTGCTACACACGTCACTAACAATCTAAACCGCTGCTTGCCGGCTGTTTCTAGGAGGTTTACGACCACTTTAGACCAAAACAGGCAAACAGCGACTGGAATCATAATTTGCAAAAAGCTAAAGCAATTTAGCGAGTGTACATTTCCTTTCGTTTCAGGTCAGAGGACAACTAACTTGTAATTCCTGACCTAAAGTAGTACGAGGAGGCTAGGCGCTCCTCCTCCTGTCTGCAGTGCGTTCATAACAACATCCCAAATCCCCAGGAGCCACATCATTATTAGCAATAGGGTTATGTCCGCCAGAAGGCAAATTATTAAAGTTTACGTATCTGTTAGGTGAGTCCGTCTCCTCTGGCTGGTGTGTTGCTGGTGGCAAGCGCTTTCGATGTAAAGACATCATCGTCTGGCCGTTAAGTCAGTACTGGAGTCAGTCAGTTGGTCGTGGTCTTTATATATGAAAGGAAGGTAGAACGGGATGATGGGGGGTCGGGGAAGGGGCGGGGAAGGGTCGGGGAGAGGAGGTCATGTACCTCGGGGAAAACCCCTAAGGTGAATGGAACGTCTTGAATGATCTGTCAATTGTGGAATTTCCGTCTTTTTTGTGTGGGGTGGTCTGTAAATCCGTCAGTTGGTTGTTTTCGTTTGTGTAATGTTTTGAGTGGTGTGAATATGGTGTCGCATTTTGTGTTGATTTGTTCATTTATGATCTGTCCATTGAGGTTTTTTTTGTTTGTAAATTTCCATGTTTTCTAATATGTTCAGTTTTCGTCCTTTGTATTGTTTGTGTAGTAAGGTGGTACAGTCCTGTATTTTGGTAGGTTCATGTCCAGTTGTTTTGAGGTGGTTAGCAAAGTTTGAATCGTCTTTGTTCCTATTAAGAGATTTAATGTGTTCTGAGTATCTGGTCCGTATTTTTCGTCCTGTCTGTCCTATGTATGCGTTTGTACAAGTACAAGTTATTTTATATACCCCACTTTGGTCGAGTGGGTCTGTCTTTTCAGTCTTTGTAGTTAGTTTGGTTCTAAGTGTGTTGTCCGTGCGTAATGCGATTTGTATACCTTCCTTTCGGAGGATATTAGTTATTCCGTATGTTTTTGGTCCTGTGTACGTGAATGTGCAGCGTCTTGTTAAAGTCTGTGTATTCTGTGTTTTTGAGTCGTGTGTTTTGGATTCGTATTGTCTTAATAATTTGTTTATTGTTTTTGGAGTAACCGTTATTTTCTGCGATGGTATTGATAGTATCAAGTTCTTTTTTGTAATTTTGTGCGGGTAGTGGGATAGTTTTTAGTCTCCGTATCATGTGTCTAAATGCACTTAGTTTATGTTGTTGTGGGTGGTTTGATGAAAAGTGTATGGTCGTGTCGGTGGCAGTGGGTTTTCTGAAAATGTCGTATTGTAGTTCGTTGTCCAACCGTGTGATTTTCAGGTCCAAGTATAATTAAGGGTTTTATTTTGTTCTTTGTCCATGTCATATTGGATGTTATGGTGGATATTGTTTAAGTCCTTTAGTATGTCGTCAGTGTTATCGCGGCCTAATATGCAGATGATATCATCTACATATCTGGCGTAGTGTTTAATATCGTGTTTTGTCATTAAGGTCTGGATGTGAGTTTCTTCGTAATGTTGTAGAAATATTTCAGTTAATATGGACGAAGTAGGGTTTCCCATACCTAATCCATCTTTTGGCTTGTATATGCTGTTGTTGAATTGGAAGTAGTTTTGTCCGAGTGTCAGTTTGGTGAGGTTGGTAACGTTTTTAGTGGTGGTCGTGTCTATTTGTCTTAGTTTGGTTTGTAGTATATCAATGGTTTCTTTTATTGGTATGGAGGGATATAAGTTTTTATATCAAATGATACCAATCTAGTGTTTGGAGTTATAGTTACGTCTTTTAATCTAGTGGTGAGTTCTTCTGTGTTACGTATCGTATATCTGTTTGGTAATGTAATGGTACTTTTTAACATTGTGGTCAAGTATTTTGAGAGTTTATATGCTGGTGCAGATGTGAAGTTTATGACTGGTCTGATGGGTGTATCCTTTTTATGAATTTTTGGTTGTCCTTTGAGTAGTGGTGGTTTTGGGTTCATGTTTATGTATTTATAATGCTGTTCTTTTGGTATGCTAGTATGGTTTCTAAGTGCCTTACGTATTTGTGTTTGGTACGAGTCCGTAGGGTCTTTTTGCAGTTTCGTTCATTGTGTTTGGTTGATGAAGTCAGTCGTCTTGTTTATGTAGTTCTGTTTATCTAGTATGACAATGACGTTTCCTTTGTCTGCTTTTGTCAAAATTAAATTATTTTTGTTGAGTTTGGTCCTAATTTGTTTAGCTGTTTGTACGTCTTTGTGGTCCGTCCTGTTCTTTGTGTATTCTTTGATGGTTTGTTCGATTTTGTCCGCTATTTTGTGGCGTATGCGTTCTTGGTTTTCAATTGGTAGGTATTGTATGGCTGTCTCAGCGTCCAAGATGTTCGTTTCAATTTCTTTTTGTAAGTCAGTTGAAGGTAAGTTATGTTTGAGTCCTCTTTCTAATAGTTGCGATTCGTTGTCAGTGAATTTTACGTCCGTCAAGTTAACTGTTCGACTATGAAATGTTGTTGTGGGTTTCGAGATAGGGTCTAGTTTCTTCTTGAGTTTGTCGAGTTTTCTGTCCATATTCTTGTATTTGTTAGTCATGATTGTATTCGTCTTTGTACGTAGGTAGTCTAGGAAGTCTATGAATATGTCGTGTAAGTTATTTTTCGTCATTATGTTGGCTGATTCTAAGTGTATTTTGTATATTTCCTATTAAGTTTGTCTTTTTAATGTATAACGTCCGTATTTCTGTCCTAATTCAAAGTTTTTGAGCTAAGTGTTTTGTTTTTGTGCAGAGTATGACTGTCTGTTGATCTGTATGAGTGCGTATTTTGGTGTTATGTTGTGAGTGAGGCATTGTTTGTTGTAGCGTATGTTAGCGATTGTTTTGTGTAGTTGTAGCGTCTTGTTGGTCAGTCTTGTTAGTAGTACCTTAGCCGGACTGGCTGTGTCAGGTATTAAAGCAATAGGGTTATGTCCGCCAGAAGGCAAATTATTAAAGTTTACGTATCTGTTAGGTGAGTCCGTCTCCTCTGGCTGGTGTGTTGCTGGTGGCAAGCGCTTTCGATGTAAAGACATCATCGTCTGGCCGTTAAGTCAGTACTGGAGTCAGTCAGTTGGTCGTGGTCTTTATATATGAAAGGAAGGTAGAACGGGATGATGGGGGGTCGGGGAAGGGGCGGGGAAGTTGTTTCAGGTCAGAGGACAACTAACTTGTAATTCCTGACCTAAAGTAGTACGAGGAGGCTAGGCGCTCCTCCTCCTGTCTGCAGTGCGTTCATAACAACATCCCAAATCCCCAGGAGCCACATCATTATACCTTTATAATCGAAAACCATCAAGAATAATATAGTCTTCCACTGTCATATAAGTAAAGAAGTTCCCCTTGACGAATAAGTACAACGTGCACTTCTACGATTTCCTACGAGTTTTGCATGGCCACCAAAACTAAGTACTGAAGCTGTCTGAATGCTGTATCATCTCCAATTTCGAAATATTGAACCTGACTTTCTCAAAATTGTGTCAGAGGAAGCAACCTCATCCTTCGCATCGAGATCTGGCCAAGAAAATGTTTCTTCGCCAACAAGCAATGAACGTTCCCTAATTTGTTTGAGTTTTTAATAATTACTTGAACTTTAATCGAATTCTGTTGAAATTGACATTTCAAATCGAACGAATCTTGCTTTCTTTTGCAATATATTTCTGCCCACTCAATTAGAATAGTGGTCTGCCGAGAGCGTTGTGAGGATTCTTCGAATTGTAACGCCCAGAGAAGAAGATACTCACTTTGATTTACTTTGGAAATTGATAAAGTAACATAAAAGGTCTCTTCCGGAAAAAAACCCAAAATTATATACACGTTCTCAATTTGTAACACAATAAAAAATAAACGGGAAACACTTCGATAAGACAACTACACCCTTTGTCCAACAGACGATAAAGGTGTGTAAGCCTGACATCAGCCCCCTCCTCAGGATGGACAGCATACCCAATGGTGAGGAGAAGCGAGGTGCGTTAACCACTCTGTGGGTGCTCGTTGAACAGTTGAGCGTGTGAAGAGAGTATTGTACACAGACAGAGAGTAATGGCACTCATAGATGTGCGTGAACAGATGTCAGGCTATCGGCCGGAGATGTGGGCTGACCTGTGTACTGAGGTGCTCGTAAGATCTTGCAGTAAATACGTAACTGGTGAGAGGGCTTTGGCTATCAGATACGGGGCGCAAAAACGAAGAGCAAGCGCGTGAGTCGTTGCTTTTGCCTTATTTGAGAGTAAGTGAGTTCTTAGGTACACATGATTCCCTGGGGTATACGTCGTGGCGATGTGCTTCTTATTGTACTGCCGCACGTATGCTTGAGGTTGGGCGTGTATGTTTGTGATCGCTGTTTGCCAAGTCTCTGGGAGTGCCTCGAGAATATCCCACACAAAGTGTAGTGGTGTTAGAAAATGATGCCCCAGCAACAGCTCGACAGGACTAAATTTGGTCGTTACGTTGTATGCCGAGTTTAAGGAAATTTGGGATAAATATAAATTGTTAGCCCATTTTCTGTGATCGCCGGAGCATTGTGACCGGAGCGATGCTTTCAAGTTCTGAATTTGTAGTTCAGCTAGATTTGGGTTGGGATAATGAGGGTGTAGGAAATTATGCTTCGTGCCGATAGAGCATATGTAGCCCCTGAATTTCTTAGAGGTAAAGCAGGTGGCGGTGTCACTCACTATGCGCTCCCAAAATCCAAAATACTTGAAGACGTGGTTTGCTGCGAGTTGATCATCGTGGTTGACGTTGCCTTGGTAAGAGGTACCAGAAATGGGTACCCGTGTGTTACTGCGCGGAGGTGACCACCTGAGGAATCCCGTACCATCTGGGAGGAGTTCTTGATTTGGTTTCCTACCTGCACTAACTATTTACTTGGGTGGCAAGTTTCAAAAGGACAGATCAACCATGACCACGTTTCATAGCCATCACCTTCTTCGCGAACTCTGCAAAATGGTTATAGGCTTGCTTTGTAGCAGTCAATGCTGCTAAGTTCGTTAGCCCACCCAACAACCGTCGCTCACTGTTGTAGAAACTACTGTGGAGCAGCACATGGTTTCATGTTTCCTCCGCACTGGAGGCACAAACGTGCATGAGGAAGAGTCTTTCAGAGAAAAGAAGTGGAGCTGCGCATTGACGTCACCATGTCCCGTGAGGAACTGGCTCAACCCATTTTCTTGAAAGACGTTCACGGACGGATATTGGGGGAGAACTCATACGTCCCTTTGACGAGGATTCTCATCTCGCTTGCCATTTCTCTAGCGCCCATTCGTCAATGGCGGCAAGTTTCTGTTCTGTGGTGAGATCCGCACGGAGATCAGCCCGGAGCGAGGGAAGCTCCCGTTTCGCTCTCCACTTGTCAATCATGCACTCAACGGCCAAATCTACTGTCAGCTGACATCTGTTGATACAGTCTTGTAGGCCTTGGTGATCCACAGGAGCGCAGCTCTCTGGGATTGGGCCAATACTCTCTTTTGATTGACTGTAGCCAATCACGCCTAGATGGATGGCCCCATGAGGATGAGGATACTAGTCCTCCAGCAGTCAAGTCATCCACATATAGTCCAGGAGCCGAGGGCTAAAAACGTTGACCGTTGAGTTGAAAGTTGGTTACTATTTTTTCTGATAGTTCCCTCAATGTTTGGTAACACCCCGCAAGTCTGCTCTCTCAGAAGTATGGACTAAGAAAATGGCGGCTCATCAAAAAAGTCAAAATTTGTCAAAATTTGACTTATTAGTTGATAGTTACAATATTTACCACAGTTGAGGAATTGGCTTGTACTTTCCCAATTCACACCTCTGCTACCTCCTATGCTTGGCCATTAAGTTGCAGAGCCAATCAAAATTCGTCGAATTTTGAACCAAATTTTGACTTATTAGTTGACATTTGAAATTTGTATGGTGGATTCGCATCAAGTCACTGAGTCGAAAAACCTAAGTCTGCTTTCCTCATTTTGAGGACTCTTTCGTGCAGACGAGGTCAAAATTTGACGAAAATTTGGTCAAAAATGACCAACGGAGTTGAAACTTGAAATTTATGTTACGAGTAGGTGAAGTGGAGTACTTTAAGAAATACCTAGTCTGCTTTCCTCATTTTGAGGACTCTTTCGTGCAGACGAGGTCAAAATTTGACGAAAATTTGGTCAAAAAATGACCAACGGAGTTGAAACTTGAAATTTATGTTACGAGTAGGTGAAGTGGAGTACTTTAAGAAATACCTAGTCTGCTTTCCTCATTTTGAGGACTCTTTCGTGCAGACGAGGTCAAAATTTGACGAAAATTTGGTCAACATATGACCAACGGAGTTGAAACTTGAAATTTATGTTACGAGTAGGTGAAGTGGAGTACTTTAAGAAATACCTAGTCTGCTTTCCTCATTTTGAGGACTCTTTCGTGCAGACGAGGTCAAAATTTGACGAAAATTTGGTCAAAAAATGACCAACGGAGTTGAAACTTGAAATTTATGTTACGAGTAGGTGAAGTGGAGTACTTTAAGAAATACCTAGTCTGCTTTCCTCATTTTGAGGACTCTTTCGTGCAGACGAGGTCAAAATTTGACGAAAATTTGGTCAAAAAATGACCAACGGAGTTGAAACTTGAAATTTAAGTTACGAGTAGGTGAAGTGGAGTACTTTAAGAAATACCTAGTCTGCTTTCCTCAATTTGAGGACTCTTTCGTGCAGACGAGGTCAAAATTTGATGAAAATTTGGTCAAAAAATGACCAACGGAGTTGAAACTTGAAATTTATGTTACGAGTAGGTGAAGTGGAGTACTTTAAGAAATACCTAGTCTGCTTTCCTCATTTTGAGGACTCTTTCGTGCAGACGAGGTCAAAATTTGACGAAAATTTGGTCAAAAAATGACCAACGGAGTTGAAACTTGAAATTTATGTTACAAGTAGGTGAAGTAGAGTACTTTAAGAAATACCTAGTCTGCTTTCCTCAATTTGAGGACTCTTTCGTGCAGACGAGGTCAAAATTTGACGAAAATTTGGTCAAAAAATGACCAACGGAGTTGAAACTTGAAATTTATGTTACAAGTAGGTGAAGTAGAGTACTTTAAGAAATACCTAGTCTGCTTTCCTCATTTTGAGGACTCTTTCGAGCAGACGACATCAAAATTTGATGAATTTGATGGCTCAAAAATTGACTTATTAGTAGATAGTTGCAAACGACGTGAATGAGTTCCACATCCATCAGCTTTACTATAAAATGTTATCTGCCACCTCAAAAACGTGGCATTTTCAAAGCAGAGTCGCTGAAATAGAATTGTCCAGTATTAAAAAAACAACAAAAAAACTGAATAGTTGACAGCTGAAAATGACGTGAATCGCATCTACAGCAACTCAGTAAACAGTAAATAGTATCTGCTACCTTCAAAATGTTGTTTTCATACAGCAGGCTACTTCTGGGCTAAAATTACTAATTATATATTTGAAGTATATTCTGTCTCCATGGCTCACAAAAAGAATATTAACTAATCGCCTCGGTATTCCTGTATGCCTTTAGTGGATGGGAAGTAAAACCCATTAGTACGCATATAATATGCATTATAACATTTTATTCCCGATTTTAACAAAACACGTTCATAAAATAACTGGTGCGTGGTAACACACAACTTTACGCGGCCGCGTAAATACGACGACCTGCTACATATACGGGCGCTTTATCTTCGTTTAACGCGGTTTGACGGGAACATTTATCAAGAACAAAATGTAGGTACTACTTAGTTGAGGGTACTTGGTAAGTTTGATTTTAATCGTCATAGCCGTTTTTGATATAATTGGAAACCTAATAAATTATTATTCGAGAAACCTCGTTTTTCGAGCTATTGCTGCTTATATCTCCGTTCAACAGATAGCTACTGACTTTATCCCGGAGAAAAAAATATGGGTATAGGTTGCTAAAAAAAATTTCATAAGATTGATTAAATCCAGTGACTCAATTACTGGGGAATGTATACAACAGTTCAAAAAACCATTATTTTCGACATATTTTCATTTTCATTTCTGTTCAATGAACTGTCAGATGAACATTTACCCTTAACAATGTATACGTATTAACTATTTAAAAACATTCTGCGAGTTTGATGAAAATCGTTGGAACCATTTTGCCAAAAAGCGTAAAACACTATTTTTGCTCCTTAGGCTTGTATCTCCGTTCACCGTATTTTCATAGTGGAGAAAAGTTTTGTCCTAACCAGTATACTTTGGAAGTTTAATCAAAATCGTTGGAGCCGTTTACAAGAAAAATGCGAAAAACCCTAGTTTTCGGTACATTCCTCCCCCCCTCCCTGGGCTTGCAATTGGGATTTCATAATGGGCGTTGTCCGAACATAAATATAAAGACACCGATTAATACAATTGCGATTAATTACGGTTAATTAATTATGAAATCAACATGAGCAGTTTATATGTTGCCGTGTCAAAAAAGTTCGGGTTTCTTCAGATCTCTACGTATACATTGTTAAGGTTATATGTTCATCTGACAGTTCATTGAACAGAAATAATATCCACCATAACTTCCAATTTGACATGGACAAAACCCTTCAACTATTCAGATTTAAAAATCACACGGACAGGCAACGAACTGAATTCATTTGTTGTAACCTCATTTTCGCGTCTGTACGAAATAACAAACAAACCAAAAAAAGAACCTGTTTAATAGGTTCAGCCGTTCTCTTACGAACGACAGCCACACGCGGAAATGAGGTTTTTCGAACTATTGGAGAAAGTCAGTTAAATATGATGGAACATGAATTGTGTTTGCTTTTATTTAACTGAGTTTCTTCAGTAGGGCTTGAATAATACGATCATCTTAGATGGGGGTTAAGTAATTATGAAATCAACATGTGCAGTTTATATGTTGCCGCAGAAATGTTGCCGTGTCAAATAAAGTTCGGGTTTCTTCAGATCTCTACGTGTACATTGTTAAGGATATATGAAAATATGACGAAAATAATGGTTTTTTGAACAGTTGTGTGCTTTCCCGAGTAATTGAGTATATGGATTTAATCAATCTTATGAAGTTTTTTTGAAACGTAATTGTATTAACCGGCGTCGGCTCGTACTTTTCTGGACCGTTTTCTTCAGATCTCTACGTTCTGAGGCCTACTGAATATTTCTGTTGCAACATATGCGAGGTTCTTCAATAATACGATCATCTCAGATGGGCGTGGGCCTGCGATTGGTTATACACGTTTGATAAGTGGTGTAGTAACGGATTGTTCGCGAAGATGGAGAATACGAAAGGTACTTACTATAACGGTTCTTGTCTACCCCCTTCCTAAGATTTAAAAAAAAATATCTATCGCAGTATATATGTTGCAGCAGAAATATTCAGTAGGCCTCAGAACGTAAAGATCTGAAGAAAACGTTCCAGAAAAGCCCGAGCCAGACGCCGGTTAATACAATTACGTTTCAAAACTTCATAAGATTGATTAAATCCAATTACTCGGGAAAGCACACAACTGTTGAAAAATCATTATTTCCGACATATTTTCATTTTTGACATTTTATGTCTTTACTTTGCTACATAAACTAGAAAAACGTTACGCGGGAGATGTAACGGAGAAGCGTCACGAAATATTTTTGTTGGATAAGCTTGGTAACGTATGTTACAAAATGTAACGCTTGGTAACATCACACGTTTTAATAACCTCATAACCTCATCACACGTTTTAATAACCTCATAACCTCATCACACGTTTTAATAACCTTATTCTTCTGTTAAAAAATAAAAAAACAAACACACACCGTACCCCCGATCTAAATCTTCAGCCTGATTTATGCGTTTAGAGTTTAGCATTGTGGTCATTTACTTTCCTTGGCTCTACAAAGTAGAAAGAATTCATGACTGTGACAGAACCTTGAGAAATATCTCAGTCACTGTAAGGAACTGTAAAAAGGAATATCTAAACAAATGAATTCAGTTCGTTGCCTGTCCGTGTGATTTTTAAATCTGAATAGTTGAAGGGTTTTGTCCATGTCAAATTGGAAGTTATGGTGGATATTATTTCTGTTCAATGAACTGTCAGATGAACATATAACCTTAACAATGTATACGTAGAGATCTGAAGAAACCCGAACTTTTTTGACACGGCAACATATAAACTGCTCATGTTGATTTCATAATTAATTAACCGTAATTAATCGCAATTGTATTAATCGGTGTCTTTATATTTATGTTCGGACAACGCCCATTATGAAATCCCAATTGCAAGCCCAGGGAGGGGGGGAGGAATGTACCGAAAACTAGGGTTTTTCGCATTTTTCTTGTAAACGGCTCCAACGATTTTGATTAAACTTCCAAAGTATACTGGTTAGGACAAAACTTTTCTCCACTATGAAAATACGGTGAACGGAGATACAAGCCTAAGGAGCAAAAATAGTGTTTTACGCTTTTTGGCAAAATGGTTCCAACGATTTTCATCAAACTCACAGAATGTTTTTAAATAGTTAATACGTATACATTGTTAAGGGTAAATGTTCATCTGACAGTTCATTGAACAGAAATGAAAATGAAAATATGTCGAAAATAATGGTTTTTTGAACTGTTGTATACATTCCCCAGTAATTGAGTCACTGGATTTAATCAATCTTATGAAATTTTTTTTAGCAACCTATACCCATATTTTTTTCTCCGGGATAAAGTCAGTAGCTATCTGTTGAACGGAGATATAAGCAGCAATAGCTCGAAAAACGAGGTTTCTCGAATAATAATTTATTAGGTTTCCAATTATATCAAAAACGGCTATGACGATTAAAATCAAACTTACCAAGTACCCTCAACTAAGTAGTACCTACATTTTGTTCTTGATAAATGTTCCCGTCAAACCGCGTTAAACGAAGATAAAGCGCCCGTATATGTAGCAGGTCGTCGTATTTACGGGGCCGCGTAAAGTTGTGTGTTACCACGCACCAGTTATTTTATGAACGTGTTTTGTTAAAATCGGGAATAAAATGTTATAATGCATATTATATGCGTACTAATGGGTTTTACTTCCCATCCACTAAAGGCATACAGGAATACCGAGGCGATTAGTTAATATTCTTTTTGTGAGCCATGGAGACAGAATATACTTCAAATATATAATTAGTAATTTTAGCCCAGAAGTAGCCTGCTGTATGAAAACAACATTTTGAAGGTAGCAGATACTATTTACTGTTTACTGAGTTGCTGTAGATGCGATTCACGTCATTTTCAGCTGTCAACTATTCAGTTTTTTTGTTGTTTTTTTAATACTGGACAATTCTATTTCAGCGACTCTGCTTTGAAAATGCCACGTTTTTGAGGTGGCAGATAACATTTTATAGTAAAGCTGATGGATGTGGAACTCATTCACGTCGTTTGCAACTATCTACTAATAAGTCAATTTTTGAGCCATCAAATTCATCAAATTTTGATGTCGTCTGCTCGAAAGAGTCCTCAAAATGAGGAAAGCAAACTAGGTATTTCTTAAAGTACTCTACTTCACCTACTTGTAACATAAATTTCAAGTTTCAATTCCGTTGGTCATTTTTTGACCAAATTTTCGTCAAATTTTGACCTCGTCTGCACGAAAGAGTCCTCAAATTGAGGAAAGCAGACTAGGTATTTCTTAAAGTACTCCACTTCACCTACTCGTAACATAAATTTCAAGTTTCAACTCCGTTGGTCATTTTTTGACCAAATTTTCGTCAAATTTTGACCTCGTCTGCACGAAAGAGTCCTCAAAATGAGGAAAGCAGACTAGGTATTTCTTAAAGTACTCCACTTCACCTACTCGTAACATAAATTTCAAGTTTCAACTCCGTTGGTCATTTTTGACCAAATTTTCGTCAAATTTTGACCTCGTCTGCACGAAAGAGTCCTCAAAATGAGGAAAGCAGACTAGGTATTTCTT